>JAVGWX010000003.1:144115889-144479681 GCA_036924085.1 Ariolimax columbianus | reverse complement strand
TAGTTAGTCTACAGAGCCAATATACATCCATTTTGTCCCTTAGTTAGTCTACAGAGCCAATTTACATCCATTTTTGTCCTTAGTTAGTCTACAGAGCCAATATACATCCATTTTGTCCTAGTCTACAGAGCCAATTTACATCCATTTTGTCCCTTAGTTAGTCTACAGAGCCAATATACATCCATTTTGTCCTAGTCTACAGAGCCAATATACATCCATTTTGTCCTAGTC
The DNA here is from genome assembly GCA_036924085.1 of Ariolimax columbianus. NCBI lineage: Eukaryota > Metazoa > Mollusca > Gastropoda > Stylommatophora > Arionidae > Ariolimax > Ariolimax columbianus. The sequence goes on along the minus strand of JAVGWX010000003.1, from coordinate 144,479,450 downwards.
TACAGAGCCAATATACATCCATTTTGTCCTAGTCTACAGAGCCAATATACATCCATTTTGTCCTAGTCTACAGAGCCAATATACATCCATTTTGTCCTTAGTTAGTCTACAGAGCCAATATACATCCATTTTGTCCTAGTCTACAGAGCCAATTTACATCCATTTTGTCCCTTAGTTAGTCTACAGAGCCAATTTACATCCATTTGTCCCTTAGTCTACAGAGCCAATATACATCCATTTTGTCCCTTAGTTAGTCTACAGAGCCAATATACATTCATTTTGTCCTAGTCTACAGAGCCAATATACATCCATTTTGTCCCTTAGTTAGTCTACAGAGCCAATATACATCCATTTTGTCTAGTCTAGAGCCAATATACATCCATTTTGTCCCTTAGTCCACAGAGCAATATACAACCATTTTGTCCCTTAGTTAGTCTACAGAGCCAATTTACATCCATTTTGTCCCTTAGTTAGTCTACAGAGCAACATACATCCATTTTGTCCTAGTCTCTACAGAGCCAATATACATCCATTTTGTCCCTTAGTTAGTCTACAGAGCCAATTTACATCCATTTTGTCCCTTACTTAGTCTACAGAGCCAATATACATCCATTTTGTCCCTTAGTAGTCTACAGAGCCAATTTACATCCATTTTGTCCTAGTCTACAGAGCCAATTTACATCCATTTTGTCCCTTAGTAGTCTACAGAGCCAATTTACATCCATTTTGTCCTTAGTTAGTCTACAGAGCCAATTTACATCCATTTTGTCCCTTAGTTAGTCTACAGAGCCAATATACATCCATTTTGTCCTAGTCTACAGAGCCAATATACATCCATTTTGTCCTTAGTCTACAGAGCCAATATACATCCATTTGTCCCTTAGTCTACAGAGCCAATATACATCCATTTTGTCCCTTAGTCTACAGAGCCAATTTACATCCATTTTGTCCTAGTCTACAGAGCCAATATACATCCATTTTGTCCTAGTCTACAGAGCCAATATACATCCATTTTGTCCTAGTCTACAGAGCCAATATACATCCATTTTGTCCTAGTCTACAGAGCCAATATACATCCATTTTGTCCTAGTCTACAGAGCCAATATACATCCATTTTGTCCTAGTCTACAGAGCCAATATACATCCATTTTGTCCCTTAGTTAGTCTACAGAGCCAATATACATCCATTTTGTCCTAGTCTACAGAGCCAATTTACATCCATTTTGTCCTTAGTTAGTCTACAGAGCCAATTTACATCCATTTTGTCCCTTAGTCTACAGAGCCAATATACATCCATTTTGTCCCTTAGTTAGTCTACAGAGCCAATATACATCCATTTTGTCCTAGTCTACAGAGCCAATATACATCCATTTTGTCCCTTAGTTAGTCTACAGAGCCAATATACATCCATTTTGTCCCTTAGTTAGTCTACAGAGCCAATTTACATCCATTTTGTCCCTTAGTTAGTCTACAGAGCCAATATACATCCATTTTGTCCTAGTCTACAGAGCCAATTTACATCCATTTTGTCCCTTAGTTAGTCTACAGAGCCAATATACATCCATTTTGTCCTAGTCTACAGAGCCAATATACATCCATTTTGTCCTAGTCTACAGAGCCAATATACATCCATTTTGTCCTAGTCTACAGAGCCAATATACATCCATTTTGTCCCTAGTCTACAGAGCCAATATACATCCATTTTGTCCCTTAGTTAGTCTACAGAGCCAATATACATCCATTTTGTCCTAGTCTACAGAGCCAATTTACATCCATTTTGTCCCTTAGTTAGTCTACAGAGCCAATTTACATCCATTTTGTCCCTTAGTCTACAGAGCCAATATACATCCATTTTGTCCCTTAGTTAGTCTACAGAGCCAATATACATTCATTTTGTCCTAGTCTACAGAGCCAATATACATCCATTTTGTCCCTTAGTTAGTCTACAGAGCAATATACATCCATTTTGTCCTAGTCTAGAGCCAATATACATCCATTTTGTCCCTTAGTCCACAGAGCCAATATACAACCATTTTGTCCCTTAGTTAGTCTACAGAGCCAATTTACATCATTTTGTCCCTTAGTTAGTCTACAGAGCCAATTTACATCCATTTTGTCCCTTAGTTAGTCTACAGAGCCAACATACATCCATTTTGTCCTAGTCTACAGAGCCAATATACATCCATTTTGTCCCTTAGTTAGTCTACAGAGCCAATTTACATCCATTTTGTCCCTTACTTAGTCTACAGAGCCAATATACATCCATTTTTGTCCCTTAGTTAGTCTACAGAGCCATTTACATCCATTTTGTCCTAGTCTACAGAGCCAATATACATCCATTTTGTCCCTTAGTTAGTCTACAGAGCCAATATACATCCATTTTGTCCTAGTCTAGAGCCAATATACATCCATTTTGTCCCTTAGTCTACAGAGCCAATATACATCCATTTTGTCCCTTAGTTAGTCTACAGAGCCAATATACATCCATTTTGTCCTAGTCTACAGAGCCAATATACATCCATTTTGTCCCTTAGTCTACAGAGCCAATATACATCCATTTTGTCCCTTAGTCTACAGAGCCAATATACATCCATTTTGTCCCTTAGTCTAAAGAGCCAATTTACATCCATTTTGTCCTAGTCTACAGGGCCAATATACATCCATTTTGTCCTAGTCTACAGAGCCAATATACATCCATTTGTCCTAGTCTACAGAGCCAATATACATCCATTTTGTCCTAGTCTACAGAGCCAATATACATCCATTTTGTCCCTTAGTTAGTCTACAGAGCCAATATATATCCATTTTGTCCTAGTTCTACAGAGCCAATTTACATCCATTTTGTCCCTTAGTTAGTCTACAGAGCCAATTTACATCCATTTTGTCCCTTAGTCTACAGAGCCAATATACATCCATTTTGTCCCTTAGTTAGTCTACAGAGCCAATATACATTCATTTTGTCCTAGTCTACAGAGCCAATATACATCCATTTTGTCCCTTAGTTAGTCTACAGAGCCAATATACATCCATTTTGTCCCTAGTAGTCTACAGAGCCAATTTACATCCATTTTGTCCCTTAGTTAGTCTACAGAGCCAATATACATCCATTTTGTCCTAGTCTACAGAGCCAATTTACATCCATTTTGTCCCTTAGTTAGTCCTACAGAGCCAATATACATCCATTTTGTCCTAGTCTACAGAGCCAATATACATCCATTTTGTCCTAGTCTACAGAGCCAATATACATCCATTTTGTCCTAGTCTACAGAGCCAATATACATCCATTTTGTCCTAGTCTACAGAGCCAATATACATCCATTTTGTCCCTTAGTTAGTCTACAGAGCCAATATACATCCATTTTGTCCTAGTCTACAGAGCAATTTACATCCATTTTGTCCCTTAGTTAGTTTACAGAGCCAATTTACATCCATTTTGTCCCTTAGTCTACAGAGCCAATATACATCCATTTTGTCCCTTAGTTAGTCTACAGAGCCAATATACATTCATTTTGTCCTAGTCTACAGAGCCAATATACATCCATTTTGTCCCTTAGTTAGTCTACAGAGCCAATATACATCCATTTTGTCCTAGTCTAGAGCCAATATACATCCATTTTGTCCATAGTCTACAGAGCCAATATACAACCATTTTGTCCCTTAGTTAGTCTACAGAGCCAATTTACATCCATTTTGTCCTTAGTTAGTCTACAGAGCCAATTTACATCCATTTTGTCCCTTAGTTAGTCTACAGAGCCAACATACATCCATTTTGTCCTAGTCTACAGAGCCAATATACATCCATTTTGTCCCTTAGTTAGTCTACAGAGCCAATTACATCCATTTTGTCCCTTACTTATCTACAGAGCCAATATACATCCATTTTGTCCCTTAGTTAGTCTACAGAGCCAATTTACATCCATTTTGTCCTAGTCTACAGAGCCAATTACATCCATTTTGTCCCTTAGTTAGTCTACAGAGCCAATTTACATCCATTTTGTCCCTTAGTTAGTCTACAGAGCCAATTTACATCCATTTTGTCCCTTAGTTAGTCTACAGAGCCAATATACATCCATTTTGTCCTAGTCTACAGAGCCAATATACATCCATTTTGTCCCTTAGTCTACAGAGCCAATATACATCCATTTTGTCCCTTAGTCTACAGAGCCAATATACATCCATTTTGTCCCTTAGTCTACAGAGCCAATTTACATCCATTTTGTCCTAGTCTACAGAGCCAATATACATCCATTTTGTCCTAGTCTACAGAGCCAATATACATCCACTTTTGTCCTAGTCTACAGAGCCAATATACATCCATTTTGTCCTTAGTCTACAGAGCCAATATACATCCATTTTGTCCTAGTCTACAGAGCCAATATACATCCATTTTGTCCTAGTCTACAGAGCCAATATACATCCATTTTGTCCCTTAGTAGTCTACAGAGCCAATATACATCCATTCTGTCCTAGTCTACAGAGCCAATTTACATCCATTTTGTCCCTTAGTTAGTCTACAGAGCCAATTTACATCCATTTTGTCCTTAGTCTACAGAGCCAATATACATCCATTTTGTCCCTTAGTTAGTCTACAGAGCCAATATACATCCATTTTGTCCTAGTCTACAGAGCCAATATACATCCATTTGTCCCTTAGTTAGTCTACAGAGCCAATATACATCCATTTTGTCCTAGTCTAGAGCCAATATACATCCATTTTGTCCTTAGTCTACAGAGCCAATATACATCCATTTTGTCCCTTAGTTAGTCTACAGAGCCAATTTACATCCATTTTGTCCCTTAGTTAGTCTACAGAGCCAATTTACATCCATTTTGTCCTTAGTTAGTCTACAGAGCCAATATACATCCATTTTGTCCTAGTCTACAGAGCCAATTTACATCCATTTTGTCCCTTAGTTAGTCTACAGAGCCAATATACATCCATTTTGTCCTAGTCTACAGAGCCAATATACATCCATTTTGTCCTAGTCTACAGAGCCAATATACATCCATTTTGTCCTAGTCTACAGAGCCAATATACATCATTTTGTCCTAGTCTACAGAGCCAATATACATCCATTTTGTCCCTTAGTTAGTCTACAGAGCCAATATACATCCATTTTGTCTTAGTCTACAGAGCCAATTTACATCCATTTTGTCCCTTAGTTAGTCTACAGAGCCAATTTACATCCATTTTGTCCCTTAGTCTACAGAGCCAATATACATCCATTTTATCCCTTAGTTAGTCTACAGAGCCAATATACATTCATTTTGTCCTAGTCTACAGAGCCAATATACATCCATTTTGTCCCTTAGTTAGTCTACAGAGCCAATATACATCCAATTTGTCCTAGTCTAGAGCCAATATACATCCATTTTGTCCCTTAGTCTACAGAGCCAATATACAACCATTTTGTCCCTTAGTTAGTCTACAGAGCCAATATACATCCATTTTGTCCTTAGTTAGTCTACAGAGCCAATTTACATCCATTTTGTCCTTAGTTAGTCTACAGAGCCAACATACATCCATTTTGTCCTAGTCTACAGAGCCAATATACATCCATTTTGTCCCTTAGTTAGTCTACAGAGCCAATTTACATCCATTTTGTCCCTTACTTAGTCTACAGAGCCAATATACATCCATTTTGTCCCTTAGTTAGTCTACAGAGCCAATTTACATCCATTTTGTCCTAGTATACAGAGCCAATTTACATCCATTTTGTCCCTTAGTTAGTCTACAGAGCCAATTTACATCCATTTTGTCCCTAGTTAGTCTACAGAGCCAATTTACATCCATTTTGTCCCTTAGTTAGTCTACAGAGCCAATATACATCCATTTTGTCCTAGTCTACAGAGCCAATATACATCCATTTTGTCCCTTAGTCTACAGAGCCAATATACATCCATTTTGTCCCTTAGTCTACAGAGCCAATATACATCCATTTTGTCCCTTAGTCTACAGAGCCAATTTACATCCATTTTGTCCTAGTCTACAGAGCCAATTTACATCCATTTTGTCCTAGTCTACAGAGCCAATATACATCCATTTTGTCCTAGTCTACAGAGCCAATATACATCCATTTTGTCCTAGTCTACAGAGCCAATATACATCCATTTTGTCCTAGTCTACAGAGCCAATATACATCCATTTTGTCCTAGTCTATAGAGCCAATATACATCCATTTTGTCCCTTAGTTAGTCTACAGAGCCAATATACATCCATTTTGTCCTAGTCTACAGAGCCAATTTACATCCATTTTGTCCCTTAGTTAGTCTACAGAGCCAACATACATCCATTTTGTCCTAGTCTACAGAGCCAATATACATCCATTTTGTCCCTTAGTTAGTCTACATAGCCAATTTACATCCATTTTGTCCCTTAGTCTACAGAGCCAATATACATCCATTTTGTCCTAGTCTACAGAGCCAATATACATCCATTTTGTCCTAGTCTACAGAGCCAATATACATCCATTTTGTCCTAGTCTACAGAGCCAATATACATCCATTTTGTCCTAGTCTACAGAGCCAATATACATCCATTTTGTCCTAGTCTACAGAGCCAATATACATCCATTTTGTCCCTTAGTTAGTCTACAGAGCAATATACATCCATTTTGTCCTAGTCTACAGAGCCAATTTACATCCATTTTGTCCCTTAGTTAGTCTACAGAGCCAATTTACATCCATTTTGTCCCTTAGTCTACAGAGCAAATATACATCCATTTTGTCCCTTAGTTAGTCTACAGAGCCAATATACATCCATTTTGTCCTAGTCTACAGAGCCAATATACATCCATTTTGTCCCTAAGTTAGTCTACAGAGCAATATACATCCATTTTGTCCTAGTCTAGAGCCAATATACATCCATTTTGTCCCTTAGTCTACAGAGCCAATATACATCCATTTTGTCCCTTAGTCTACAGAGCCAATATACATCCATTTTGTCCCTTAGTTAGTCTACAGAGCCAATTTACATCCATTTTGTCCCTTAGTTAGTCTACAGAGCCAATTTACATCCATTTTGTCCCTTAGTTAGTCTACAGAGCCAACATACATCCATTTTGTCCTAGTCTATAGAGCCAATATACATCCATTTTGTCCCTTAGTTAGTCTACAGAGCCAATTTACATCCATTTTGTCCCTTAGTCTACAGAGCCAATATACATCCATTTTGTCCTTAGTTAGTCTACAGAGCCAATATACATCATTTTGTCCTAGTCTACAGAGCCAATATACATCCATTTTGTCCCTTAGTAGTCTACAGAGCCAATATACATCCATTTTGTCCCTTAGTTAGTCTACAGAGCCAATTTACATCCATTTTGTCCCTTAGTTAGTCTACAGAGCCAATATACATCCATTTTGTCCTAGTCTACAGAGCCAATTTACATCCATTTTGTCCCTTAGTTAGTCTACAGAGCCAATATACATCCATTTTGTCCTAGTCTACAGAGCCAATATACATCCATTTTGTCCTAGTCTACAGAGCCAATATACATCCATTTTGTCCTAGTCTACAGAGCCAATATACATCCATTTTGTCCTAGTCTACAGAGCCAATATACATCCATTTTGTCCTTAGTTAGTCTACAGAGCCAATATACATCCATTTTGTCCTAGTCTACAGAGCCAATTTACATCCATTTTGTCCCTTAGTTAGTCTACAGAGCCAATTTACGATCCATTTTGTCCCTTAGTCTACAGAGCCAATATACATCCATTTTGTCCCTTAGTTAGTCTACAGAGCCAATATACATCCATTTTGTCCTAGTCTAAGAGCCAATATACATCCATTTTGTCCCTTAGTCTACAGAGCCAATATACAACCATTTTGTCCCTTAGTTAGTCTACAGAGCCAATTTACATCCATTTTGTCCCTTAGTTAGTCTACAGAGCCAATTTACATCCATTTTGTCCCTTAGTTAGTCTACAGAGCCAACATACATCCATTTTGTCCTAGTCTACAGAGCCAATATACATCCATTTTGTCCCTTAGTTAGTCTACAGAGCCAATTACATCCATTTTGTCCCTTACTTAGTCTACAGAGCCAATATACATCCATTTTGTCCTTAGTTAGTCTACAGAGCCAATTTACATCCATTTTGTCCTAGTATACAGAGCCAATTTACATCCATTTTGTCCCTTAGTTAGTCTACAGAGCCAATTTACATCCATTTTGTCCCTTAGTTAGTCTACAGAGCCAATTTACATCCATTTTGTCCCTTAGTTAGTCTACAGAGCCAATATACATCCATTTTGTCCTAGTCTACAGAGCCAATATACATCCATTTTGTCCCTTAGTCTACAGAGCCAATATACATCCATTTTGTCCCTTAGTCTACAGAGCCAATATACATCCATTTTGTCCCTTAGGTCTACAGAGCCAATTTACATCCATTTTGTCCTAGTCTACAGAGCCAATATACATCCATTTTGTCCTAGTCTACAGAGCCAATATACATCCATTTTGTCCTAGTCTACAGAGCCAATATACATCCATTTGTCCTAGTCTACAGAGCCAATATACATCCATTTTGTCCTAGTCTACAGAGCCAAATACATCCATTTTGTCCTAGTCTATAGAGCCAATATACATCCATTTTGTCCCTTAGTTAGTCTACAGAGCCAATATACATCCATTTTGTCCTAGTCTACAGAGCCAATTTACATCCATTTTGTCCCTTAGTTAGTCTACAGAGCCAACATACATCCATTTTGTCCTAGTCTACAGAGCCAATATACATCCATTTTGTCCCTTAGTTAGTCTACATAGCCAATTTACATCCATTTTGTCCCTTAGTCTACAGAGCCAATATACATCCATTTTGTCCTAGTCTACAGAGCCAATATACATCCATTTTGTCCTAGTCTACAGAGCCAATATACATCCATTTTGTCCTAGTCTACAGAGCCAATATACATCCATTTTGTCCTAGTCTACAGAGCCAATATACATCCATTTTGTCCTAGTCTACAGAGCCAATATACATCCATTTTGTCCCTTAGTTAGTCTACAGAGCCAATATACATCCATTTTGTCCTAGTCTACAGAGCCAATTTACATCCATTTTGTCCCTTAGTTAGTCTACAGAGCCAATTTACATCCATTTTGTCCCTTAGTCTACAGAGCAAATATACATCCATTTTGTCCCTTAGTTAGTCTACAGAGCCAATATACATCCATTTTGTCCTAGTCTACAGAGCCAATATACATCCATTTTGTCCCTTAGTTAGTCTACAGAGCCAATATACATCCATTTTGTCCTAGTCTAGAGCCAATATACATCCATTTTGTCCCTTAGTGTACAGAGCCAATATACATCCATTTTGTCCCTTAGTTAGTCTACAGAGCCAATTACATCCATTTTGTCCTTAGTCTACAGAGCCAATATACATCCATTTTGTCCCTTAGTCTACAGAGCCAATATACATCCATTTTGTCCCTTAGTTAGTCTACAGAGCCAATTTACATCCATTTTGTCCCTTAGTTAGTCTACAGAGCCAATTTACATCCATTTTGTCCCTTAGTTAGTCTACAGAGCCAACATACATCCATTTTGTCCTAGTCTATAGAGCCAATATACATCCATTTTGTCCCTTAGTTAGTCTACAGAGCCAATTTACATCCATTTTGTCCCTTAGTCTACAGAGCCAATATACATCCATTTTGTCCCTTAGTTAGTCTACAGAGCCAATATACATTCATTTTGTCCTAGTCTACAGAGCCAATATACATCCATTTTGTCCCTTAGTTAGTCTACAGAGCCAATATACATCCATTTTGTCCTTAGTTAGTCTACAGAGCCAATTTACATCCATTTTGTCCCTTAGTTAGTCTACAGAGCAATATACATCCATTTTGTCCTAGTCTACAGAGCCAATTTACATCCATTTTGTCCCTTAGTTAGTCTACAGAGCCAATATACATCCATTTTGTCCTAGTCTACAGAGCCAATATACATCCATTTTGTCCTAGTCTACAGAGCCAATATACATCCATTTTGTCCTAGTCTACAGAGCCAATATACATCCATTTTGTCCTAGTCTACAGAGCCAATATACATCCATTTTGTCCCTTAGTTAGTCTACAGAGCCAATATACATCCATTTTGTCCTAGTCTACAGAGCCAATTTACATCCATTTTGTCCCTTAGTTAGTCTACAGAGCCAATTTACATCCATTTTGTCCCTTAGTCTACAGAGCCAATATACATCCATTTTGTCCCTTAGTTAGTCTACAGAGCCAATATACATCATTTTGTCCTAGTCTACAGAGCCAATATACATCCATTTTGTCCCTTAGTTAGTCTACAGAGCCAATATACATCCATTTTGTCCTAGTCTAGAGCCAATATACATCCATTTTGTCCCTTAGTCCACAGAGCCAATATACAACCATTTTGTCCCTTAGTTAGTCTACAGAGCCAATTTACATCCATTTTGTCCTTAGTTAGTCTACAGAGCCAATTTACATCCATTTTGTCCCTTAGTTAGTCTACAGAGCCAACATACATCCATTTTGTCCTAGTCTACAGAGCCAATATACATCCATTTTGTCCCTTAGTTAGTCTACAGAGCCAATATACATCCATTTTGTCCTAGTCTACAGAGCCAATTTACATCCATTTTGTCCCTTAGTTAGTCTACAGAGCCAACATACATCCATTTTGTCCTAGTCTACAGAGCCAATATACATCCATTTTGTCCCTTAGTTAGTCTACAGAGCCAATTTACATCCATTTTGTCCCTTAGTCTACAGAGCCAATATACATCCATTTTGTCCTTAGCTACAGAGCCAATATACATCCATTTTGTCCTAGTCTACAGAGCCAATATACATCCATTTTGTCCTAGTCTACAGAGCCAATATACATCCATTTTGTCCTAGTCTACAGAGCAATATACATCCATTTTGTCCTAGTCTACAGAGCCAATATACATCCATTTTGTCCCTTAGTTAGTCTACAGAGCCAATATACATCCATTTTGTCCTAGTCTACAGAGCCAATTTACATCCATTTTGTCCCTTAGTTAGTCTACAGAGCCAATTTACATCCATTTTGTCCTTAGTCTACAGAGCCAATATACATCCATTTTGTCCCTTAGTTAGTCTACAGAGCCAATATACATCCATTTTGTCCTAGTCTACAGAGCCAATATACATCCATTTTGTCCCTTAGTTAGTCTACAGAGCCAATATACATCCATTTTGTCCTAGTCTAGAGCCAATATACATCCATTTTGTCCTTAGTCTACAGAGCCAATATACATCCATTTTGTCCTTAGTTAGTCTACAGAGCCAATTTACATCCATTTTGTCCTTAGTTAGTCTACAGAGCCAATTTACATCCATTTTGTCCCTTAGTTAGTCTACAGAGCCAATATACATCCATTTTGTCCTAGTCTACAGAGCCAATTTACATCCATTTTGTCCCTTAGTAGTCTACAGAGCCAATATACATCCATTTTGTCCTAGTCTACAGAGCCAATATACATCCATTTTGTCCTAGTCTACAGAGCCAATATACATCCATTTTGTCCTAGTCTACAGAGCCAATATACATCCATTTTGTCCTAGTCTACAGAGCCAATATACATCCATTTTGTCCCTTAGTTAGTCTACAGAGCCAATATACATCCATTTTGTCCTAGTCTACAGAGCCAATTTACATCCATTTTGTCCCTTAGTTAGTCTACAGAGCCAATTTACATCCATTTTGTCCCTTAGTCTACAGAGCAATATACATCCATTTTGTCCCTTAGTTAGTCTACAGAGCCAATATACATTCATTTTGTCCTAGTCTACAGAGCCAATATACATCCATTTTGTCCCTTAGTTAGTCTACAGAGCCAATATACATCCATTTTGTCCTAGTCTAGAGCCAAATATACATCCATTTTGTCCCTTAGTCTACAGAGCCAATATACAACCATTTTGTCCCTTAGTTAGTCTACAGAGCCAATTTACATCCATTTTGTCCCTTAGTTAGTCTACAGAGCCAATTTACATCCATTTTGTCCTAGTTAGTCTACAGAGCCAACATACATCCATTTTGTCCTAGTCTACAGAGCCAATATACATCCATTTTGTCCCTTAGTTAGTCTACAGAGCCAATTTACATCCATTTTGTCCCTTACTTAGTCTACAGAGCCAATATACATCCATTTTGTCCCTTAGTTAGTCTACAGAGCCAATTTACATCCATTTTGTCCTAGTATACAGAGCCAATTTACATCCATTTTGTCCCTTAGTTAGTCTACAGAGCCAATTTACATCCATTTTGTCCCTTAGTTAGTCTACAGAGCAATTTACATCCATTTTGTCCCTTAGTTAGTCTACAGAGCCAATATACATCCATTTTGTCCTAGTCTACAGAGCCAATATACATCCATTTTGTCCCTTAGTCTACAGAGCCAATATACATCCATTTTGTCCTAGTCTACAGAGCCAATATACATCCATTTTGTCCCTTAGTCTACAGAGCCAATTACATCCATTTTGTCCTAGTCTACAGAGCCAATATACATCCATTTTGTCCTAGTCTACAGAGCCAATATACATCCATTTTGTCCTAGTCTACAGAGCCAATATACATCCATTTTGTCCTAGTCTACAGAGCCAATATACATCCATTTTGTCCTAGTCTACAGAGCCAATATACATCCATTTTGTCCTAGTCTATAGAGCCAATATACATCCATTTTGTCCCTTAGTTAGTCTACAGAGCCAATATACATCCATTTTGTCCTAGTCTACAGAGCCAATTTACATCCATTTTGTCCCTTAGTTAGTCTACAGAGCCAATTTACATCCATTTTGTCCCTTAGTCTACAGAGCCAATATACATCCATTTTGTCCCTTAGTTAGTCTACAGAGCCAATATACATCCATTTTGTCCTAGTCTACAGAGCCAATATACATCCATTTTGTCCCTTAGTCTACAGAGCCAATATACATCCATTTTGTCCCTTAGTCTACAGAGCCAATATACATCCATTTTGTCCCTTAGTCTACAGAGCCAATTTACATCCATTTTGTCCTAGTCTACAGAGCCAATATACATCCATTTTGTCCTAGTCTACAGAGCCAATATACATCCACTTTGTCCTAGTCTACAGAGCCAATATACATCCATTTTGTCCTAGTCTACAGAGCCAATATACATCCATTTTGTCCTAGTCTACAGAGCCAATATACATCCATTTTGTCCTAGTCTACAGAGCCAATATACATCCATTTTGTCCCTTAGTTAGTCTACAGAGCCAATATACATCCATTTTGTCCTAGTCTACAGAGCCAATTTACATCCATTTTGTCCCTTAGTTAGTCTACAGAGCCAATTTACATCCATTTTGTCCCTTAGTCTACAGAGCCAATATACATCCATTTTGTCCCTTAGTTAGTCTACAGAGCCAATATACATCCATTTTGTCCTAGTCTACAGAGTTTTGTCCCTAGTTATTCTACAGGAGCCAATATACCATCCATTTTGTCCCTTAGTTCTACAGAGCAATATACATCCATTTTGTCTAGTCCTAAGAGCCAATATACATCCATTTCCTTAGTCCCCTTAGTTAGTCTACAGAGCCATGTACATCCATTTTGTCCCTTAGTTAGTCTACAGAGCCAATTTACATCCATTTTGTCCCTTAGTTAGTCTACAGAGCCAATATACATCCATTTTGTCCTAGTCTACAGAGGCCAATTTACAATCCATTTTGTCCCTTAGTTAGTCTACAGAGCCAATATACATCCATTTTGTCCTAGTCTACAGAGCCAATATACATCCATTTTGTCCCTTAGTCTACAGAGCCAATATACATCCATTTTGTCCTAGTCTACAGAGCCAATATACATCCATTTTGTCCTAGTCTACAGAGCCAATTTACATCCATTTTGTCCCTTAGTTAGTCTACAGAGCCAATATACATCCATTTTGTCCTAGTCTACAGAGCCAATTTACATCCATTTTGTCCCTTAGTTAGTCTACAGAGCCAATTTACATCCATTTTGTCCCTAGTCTACAGAGCCAATATACATCCATTTTGTCCCTTAGTTAGTCTACAGAGCCAATATACATTCATTTTGTCATAGTCTACAGAGCCAATATACATCCATTTTGTCCTAGTTAGTCTACAGAGCCAATATACATCCATTTTGTCCTAGTCTAGAGCCAATATACATCCATTTTGTCCTTAGTCTACAGAGCCAATATACAACCATTTTGTCCCTTAGTTAGTCTACAGAGCCAATTTACATCCATTTTGTCCCTTAGTTAGTCTACAGAGCCAATTTACATCCATTTTGTCCCTTAGTTAGTCTACAGAGCCAATATACATCCATTTTGTCCTTAGTCTACAGAGCCAATATACATCCATTTTGTCCCTTAGTTAGTCTACAGAGCCAATTTACATCCATTTTGTCCCTTACTTAGTCTACAGAGCCAATATACATCCATTTTGTCCCTTAGTTAGTCTACAGAGCCAATTTACATCCATTTTGTCCTAGTATACAGAGCCAATTTACATCCATTTTGTCCCTTAGTTAGTCTACAGAGCCAATTTACATCCATTTTGTCCTTAGTTAGTCTACAGAGCCAATTTACATCCATTTTGTCCCTTAGTAGTCTACAGAGCCAATATACATCCATTTTGTCCTAGTCTACAGAGCCAATATACATCCATTTTGTCCCTTAGTCTACAGAGCCAATATACATCCATTTTGTCCCTTAGTCTACAGAGCCAATATACATCCATTTTGTCCCTTAGTCTACAGAGCCAATTTACATCCATTTTGTCCTAGTCTACAGAGCCAATATACATCCATTTTGTCCTTAGTCTACAGAGCCAATATACATCCATTTTGTCCTAGTCTACAGAGCCAATATACATCCATTTTGTCCTAGTCTACAGAGCCAATATACATCCATTTTGTCCTAGTCTACAGAGCCAATATACATCCATTTTGTCCTAGTCTACAGAGCCAATATACATCCATTTTGTCCCTTAGTAGTCTATAGAGCCAATATACATCCATTTTGTCCTAGTCTACAGAGCCAATTTACATCCATTTTGTCCCTTAGTTAGTCTACAGAGCCAACATACATCCATTTTGTCCTAGTCTACAGAGCCAATATACATCCATTTTGTCCCTTAGTTAGTCTACAGAGCCAATTTACATCCATTTTGTCCCTTAGTCTACAGAGCCAATATACATCCATTTTGTCCTAGTCTACAGAGCCAATATACATCCATTTTGTCCTAGTCTACAGAGCCAATTTACATCCATTTTGTCCTGGTCTACAGAGCCAATATACATCCATTTTGTCCCTTAGTTAGTCTACAGAGCCAATATACATCCATTTTGTCCTAGTCTACAGAGCCAATTTACATCCATTTTGTCCCTTAGTTAGTCTACAGAGCCAATTTACATCCATTTTGTCCCTTAGTCTACAGAGCAAATATACATCCATTTTGTCCCTTAGTTAGTCTACAGAGCCAATATACATCCATTTTGTCCTAGTCTACAGAGCCAATATACATCCATTTTGTCCCTTAGTTAGTCTACAGAGCCAATATACATCCATTTTGTCCTAGTCTAGAGCCAATATACATCCATTTTGTCCCTTAGTCTACAGAGCCAATATACATCCATTTTGTCCCTTAGTCTACAGAGCCAATATACATCCATTTTGTCCCTTAGTTAGTCTACAGAGCCAATTTACATCCATTTTGTCCCTTAGTTAGTCTACAGAGCCAATTTACATCCATTTTGTCCCTTAGTTAGTCTACAGAGCCAACATACATCCATTTTGTCCTAGTCTATAGAGCCAATATACATCCATTTTGTCCCTTAGTTAGTCTACAGAGCCAATTTACATCCATTTTGTCCCTTAGTCTACAGAGCCAATATACATCCATTTTGTCCCTTAGTTAGTCTACAGAGCCAATATACATTCATTTTGTCCTAGTCTACAGAGCCAATATACATCCATTTTGTCCCTTAGTTAGTCTACAGAGCCAATATACATCCATTTTGTCCCTTAGTTAGTCTACAGAGCCAATTTACATCCATTTTGTCCCTTAGTTAGTCTACAGAGCCAATATACATCCATTTTGTCCTAGTCTACAGAGCCAATTTACATCATTTTGTCCCTTAGTTAGTCTACAGAGCCAATATACATCCATTTTGTCCTAGTCTACAGAGCCAATATACATCCATTTTGTCCTAGTCTACAGAGCCAATATACATCCATTTTGTCCTAGTCTACAGAGCCAATATACATCCATTTTGTCCTAGTCTACAGAGCCAATATACATCCATTTTGTCCCTTAGTTAGTCTACAGAGCCAATATACATCCATTTTGTCCTAGTCTACAGAGCCAATTTACATCCATTTTGTCCCTTAGTTAGTCTACAGAGCCAATTTACATCCATTTTGTCCCTTAGTCTACAGAGCCAATATACATCCATTTTGTCCCTTAGTTAGTCTACAGAGCCAATATACATCCATTTTGTCCTAGTCTAGAGCCAATATACATCCATTTTGTCCCTTAGTCTACAGAGCCAATATACATCCATTTTGTCCCTTAGTTAGTCTACAGAGCCAATTTACATCCATTTTGTCCCTTAGTTAGTCTACAGAGCCAATTTACATCCATTTTGTCCCTTAGTTAGTCTACAGAGCCAACATACATCCATTTTGTCCTAGTCTACAGAGCCAATATACATCCATTTTGTCCCTTAGTTAGTCTACAGAGCCAATTTACATCCATTTTGTCCCTACTTAGTCTACAGAGCCAATATACATCCATTTTGTCCCTTAGTTAGTCTACAGAGCCAATTTACATCCATTTTGTCCTAGTCTACAGAGCCAATTTACATCCATTTTGTCCCTTAGTTAGTCTACAGAGCCAATTTACATCCATTTTGTCCCTTAGTTAGTCTACAGAGCCAATTTACATCCATTTTGTCCCTTAGTTAGTCTACAGAGCCAATATACATCCATTTTGTCCTAGTCTACAGAGCCAATATACATCCATTTTGTCCTTAGTCTACAGAGCCAATATACATCCATTTTGTCCTTAGTCTACAGAGCCAATATACATCCATTTTGTCCCTTAGTCTACAGAGCCAATTTACATCCATTTTGTCCTAGTCTACAGAGCCAATTTACATCCATTTTGTCCTAGTCTACAGAGCCAATATACATCCATTTTGTCCTAGTCTACAGAGCCAATATACATCCATTTTGTCCTAGTCTACAGAGCCAATATACATCCATTTTGTCCTAGTCTACAGAGCCAATATACATCCATTTTGTCCTAGTCTACAGAGCCAATATACATCCATTTTGTCCTAGTCTATAGAGCCAATATACATCCATTTTGTCCCTTAGTTAGTCTATAGAGCCAATATACATCCATTTTGTCCTAGTCTACAGAGCCAATTTACATCCATTTTGTCCCTTAGTTAGTCTACAGAGCCAACATACATCCATTTTGTCCTAGTCTACAGAGCCAATATACATCCATTTTGTCCCTTAGTTAGTCTACATAGCCAATTTACATCCATTTTGTCCCTTAGTCTACAGAGCCAATATACATCCATTTTGTCCTAGTCTACAGAGCCAATATACATCCATTTTGTCCTAGTCTACAGAGCCAATATACATCCATTTTGTCCTGGTCTACAGAGCCAATATACATCCATTTTGTCCCTTAGTTAGTCTACAGAGCCAATATACATCCATTTTGTCCTAGTCTACAGAGCCAATTTACATCCATTTTGTCCCTTAGTTAGTCTACAGAGCCAATTTACATCCATTTTGTCCCTTAGTCTACAGAGCAAATATACATCCATTTTGTCCCTTAGTTAGTCTACAGAGCCAATATACATCCATTTTGTCCTAGTCTACAGAGCCAATATACATCCATTTTGTCCCTTAGTTAGTCTACAGAGCCAATATACATCCATTTTGTCCTAGTCTAGAGCCAATATACATCCATTTTGTCCCTTAGTCTACAGAGCCAATATACATCCATTTTGTCCCTTAGTCTACAGAGCCAATATACATCCATTTTGTCCCTTAGTTAGTCTACAGAGCCAATTTACATCCATTTTGTCCCTTAGTTAGTCTACAGAGCCAATTTACATCCATTTTGTCCCTTAGTTAGTCTACAGAGCCAACATACATCCATTTTGTCCTAGTCTATAGAGCCAATATACATCCATTTTGTCCCTTAGTTAGTCTACAGAGCCAATTTACATCCATTTTGTCCCTTAGTCTACAGAGCCAATATACATCCATTTTGTCCCTTAGTTAGTCTACAGAGCCAATATACATTCATTTTGTCCTAGTCTACAGAGCCAATATACATCCATTTTGTCCCTTAGTTAGTCTACAGAGCCAATATACATCCATTTTGTCCCTTAGTTAGTCTACAGAGCCAATTTACATCCATTTTGTCCCTTAGTTAGTCTACAGAGCCAATATACATCCATTTTGTCCTAGTCTACAGAGCCAATTTACATCCATTTTGTCCCTTAGTTAGTCTACAGAGCCAATATACATCCATTTTGTCCTAGTCTACAGAGCCAATATACATCCATTTTGTCCTAGTCTACAGAGCCAATATACATCCATTTTGTCCTAGTCTACAGAGCCAATATACATCCATTTTGTCCTAGTCTACAGAGCCAATATACATCCATTTTGTCCCTTAGTTAGTCTACAGAGCCAATATACATCCATTTTGTCCTAGTCTACAGAGCCAATTTACATCCATTTTGTCCCTTAGTTAGTCTACAGAGCCAATTTACATCCATTTTGTCCCTTAGTCTACAGAGCCAATATACATCCATTTTGTCCCTTAGTTAGTCTACAGAGCCAATATACATCCATTTTGTCCTAGTCTAGAGCCAATATACATCCATTTTGTCCCTTAGTCTACAGAGCCAATATACAACCATTTTGTCCCTTAGTTAGTCTACAGAGCCAATTTACATCCATTTTGTCCCTTAGTTAGTCTACAGAGCCAATTTACATCCATTTTGTCCCTTAGTTAGTCTACAGAGCCAACATACATCCATTTTGTCCTAGTCTACAGAGCCAATATACATCCATTTTGTCCCTTAGTTAGTCTACAGAGCCAATTTACATCCATTTTGTCCCTTACTTAGTCTACAGAGCCAATATACATCCATTTTGTCCCTTAGTTAGTCTACAGAGCCAATTTACATCCATTTTGTCCTAGTATACAGAGCCAATTTACATCCATTTTGTCCCTTAGTTAGTCTACAGAGCCAATTTACATCCATTTTGTCCCTTAGTTAGTCTACAGAGCCAATTTACATCCATTTTGTCCCTTAGTTAGTCTACAGAGCCAATATACATCCATTTTGTCCTAGTCTACAGAGCCAATATACATCCATTTTGTCCCTTAGTCTACAGAGCCAATATACATCCATTTTGTCCCTTAGTCTACAGAGCCAATATACATCCATTTTGTCCCTTAGTCTACAGAGCCAATTTACATCCATTTTGTCCTAGTCTACAGAGCCAATATACATCCATTTTGTCCTAGTCTACAGAGCCAATATACATCCATTTTGTCCTAGTCTACAGAGCCAATATACATCCATTTTGTCCTAGTCTACAGAGCCAATATACATCCATTTTGTCCTAGTCTACAGAGCCAATATACATCCATTTTGTCCTAGTCTATAGAGCCAATATACATCCATTTTGTCCCTTAGTTAGTCTACAGAGCCAATATACATCCATTTTGTCCTAGTCTACAGAGCCAATTTACATCCATTTTGTCCCTTAGTTAGTCTACAGAGCCAACATACATCCATTTTGTCCTAGTCTACAGAGCCAATATACATCCATTTTGTCCCTTAGTTAGTCTACATAGCCAATTTACATCCATTTTGTCCCTTAGTCTACAGAGCCAATATACATCCATTTTGTCCTAGTCTACAGAGCCAATATACATCCATTTTGTCCTAGTCTACAGAGCCAATATACATCCATTTTGTCCTAGTCTACAGAGCCAATATACATCCATTTTGTCCTAGTCTACAGAGCCAATATACATCCATTTTGTCCTAGTCTACAGAGCCAATATACATCCATTTTGTCCCTTAGTTAGTCTACAGAGCCAATATACATCCATTTTGTCCTAGTCTACAGAGCCAATTTACATCCATTTTGTCCCTTAGTTAGTCTACAGAGCCAATTTACATCCATTTTGTCCCTTAGTCTACAGAGCAAATATACATCCATTTTGTCCCTTAGTTAGTCTACAGAGCCAATATACATCCATTTTGTCCTAGTCTACAGAGCCAATATACATCCATTTTGTCCCTTAGTTAGTCTACAGAGCCAATATACATCCATTTTGTCCTAGTCTAGAGCCAATATACATCCATTTTGTCCCTTAGTCTACAGAGCCAATATACATCCATTTTGTCCCTTAGTTAGTCTACAGAGCCAATATACATCCATTTTGTCCTAGTCTACAGAGCCAATATACATCCATTTTGTCCCTTAGTCTACAGAGCCAATATACATCCATTTTGTCCCTTAGTTAGTCTACAGAGCCAATTTACATCCATTTTATCCCTTAGTTAGTCTACAGAGCCAATTTACATCCATTTTGTCCCTTAGTTAGTCTACAGAGCCAACATACATCCATTTTGTCCTAGTCTATAGAGCCAATATACATCCATTTTGTCCCTTAGTTAGTCTACAGAGCCAATTTACATCCATTTTGTCCCTTAGTCTACAGAGCCAATATACATCCATTTTGTCCCTTAGTTAGTCTACAGAGCCAATATACATTCATTTTGTCCTAGTCTACAGAGCCAATATACATCCATTTTGTCCCTTAGTTAGTCTACAGAGCCAATATACATCCATTTTGTCCCTTAGTTAGTCTACAGAGCCAATTTACATCCATTTTGTCCCTTAGTTAGTCTACAGAGCCAATATACATCCATTTTGTCCTAGTCTACAGAGCCAATTTACATCCATTTTGTCCCTTAGTTAGTCTACAGAGCCAATATACATCCATTTTGTCCTAGTCTACAGAGCCAATATACATCCATTTTGTCCTAGTCTACAGAGCCAATATACATCCATTTTGTCCTAGTCTACAGAGCCAATATACATCCATTTTGTCCTAGTCTACAGAGCCAATATACATCCATTTTGTCCCTTAGTTAGTCTACAGAGCCAATATACATCCATTTTGTCCTAGTCTACAGAGCCAATTTACATCCATTTTGTCCCTTAGTTAGTCTACAGAGCCAATTTACATCCATTTTGTCCCTTAGTCTACAGAGCCAGTATACATCCATTTTGTCCCTTAGTTAGTCTACAGAGCCAATATACATTCATTTTGTCCTAGTCTACAGAGCCAATATACATCCATTTTGTCCCTTAGTTAGTCTACAGAGCCAATATACATCCATTTTGTCCTAGTCTAGAGCCAATATACATCCATTTTGTCCCTTAGTCCACAGAGCCAATATACAACCATTTTGTCCCTTAGTTAGTCTACAGAGCCAATTTACATCCATTTTGTCCCTTAGTTAGTCTACAGAGCCAATTTACATCCATTTTGTCCCTTAGTTAGTCTACAGAGCCAACATACATCCATTTTGTCCTAGTCTACAGAGCCAATATACATCCATTTTGTCCCTTAGTTAGTCTACAGAGCCAATATACATCCATTTTGTCCTAGTCTACAGAGCCAATTTACATCCATTTTGTCCCTTAGTTAGTCTACAGAGCCAACATACATCCATTTTGTCCTAGTCTACAGAGCCAATATACATCCATTTTGTCCCTTAGTTAGTCTACAGAGCCAATTTACATCCATTTTGTCCCTTAGTCTACAGAGCCAATATACATCCATTTTGTCCTAGTCTACAGAGCCAATATACATCCATTTTGTCCTAGTCTACAGAGCCAATATACATCCATTTTGTCCTAGTCTACAGAGCCAATATACATCCATTTTGTCCTAGTCTACAGAGCCAATATACATCCATTTTGTCCTAGTCTACAGAGCCAATATACATCCATTTTGTCCCTTAGTTAGTCTACAGAGCCAATATACATCCATTTTGTCCTAGTCTACAGAGCCAATTTACATCCATTTTGTCCCTTAGTTAGTCTACAGAGCCAATTTACATCCATTTTGTCCCTTAGTCTACAGAGCCAATATACATCCATTTTGTCCCTTAGTTAGTCTACAGAGCCAATATACATCCATTTTGTCCTAGTCTACAGAGCCAATATACATCCATTTTGTCCCTTAGTTAGTCTACAGAGCCAATATACATCCATTTTGTCCTAGTCTAGAGCCAATATACATCCATTTTGTCCCTTAGTCTACAGAGCCAATATACATCCATTTTGTCCCTTAGTTAGTCTACAGAGCCAATTTACATCCATTTTGTCCCTTAGTTAGTCTACAGAGCCAATTTACATCCATTTTGTCCCTTAGTTAGTCTACAGAGCCAATATACATCCATTTTGTCCTAGTCTACAGAGCCAATTTACATCCATTTTGTCCCTTAGTTAGTCTACAGAGCCAATATACATCCATTTTGTCCTAGTCTACAGAGCCAATATACATCCATTTTGTCCTAGTCTACAGAGCCAATATACATCCATTTTGTCCTAGTCTACAGAGCCAATATACATCCATTTTGTCCTAGTCTACAGAGCCAATATACATCCATTTTGTCCCTTAGTTAGTCTACAGAGCCAATATACATCCATTTTGTCCTAGTCTACAGAGCCAATTTACATCCATTTTGTCCCTTAGTTAGTCTACAGAGCCAATTTACATCCATTTTGTCCCTTAGTCTACAGAGCCAATATACATCCATTTTGTCCCTTAGTTAGTCTACAGAGCCAATATACATTCATTTTGTCCTAGTCTACAGAGCCAATATACATCCATTTTGTCCCTTAGTTAGTCTACAGAGCCAATATACATCCATTTTGTCCTAGTCTAGAGCCAATATACATCCATTTTGTCCCTTAGTCTACAGAGCCAATATACAACCATTTTGTCCCTTAGTTAGTCTACAGAGCCAATTTACATCCATTTTGTCCCTTAGTTAGTCTACAGAGCCAATTTACATCCATTTTGTCCCTTAGTTAGTCTACAGAGCCAACATACATCCATTTTGTCCTAGTCTACAGAGCCAATATACATCCATTTTGTCCCTTAGTTAGTCTACAGAGCCAATTTACATCCATTTTGTCCCTTACTTAGTCTACAGAGCCAATATACATCCATTTTGTCCCTTAGTCTACAGAGCCAATTTACATCCATTTTGTCCTAGTATACAGAGCCAATTTACATCCATTTTGTCCCTTAGTTAGTCTACAGAGCCAATTTACATCCATTTTGTCCCTTAGTTAGTCTACAGAGCCAATTTACATCCATTTTGTCCCTTAGTTAGTCTACAGAGCCAATATACATCCATTTTGTCCTAGTCTACAGAGCCAATATACATCCATTTTGTCCCTTAGTCTACAGAGCCAATATACATCCATTTTGTCCCTTAGTCTACAGAGCCAATATACATCCATTTTGTCCCTTAGTCTACAGAGCCAATTTACATCCATTTTGTCCTAGTCTACAGAGCCAATATACATCCATTTTGTCCTAGTCTACAGAGCCAATATACATCCATTTTGTCCTAGTCTACAGAGCCAATATACATCCATTTTGTCCTAGTCTACAGAGCCAATATACATCCATTTTGTCCTAGTCTACAGAGCCAATATACATCCATTTTGTCCTAGTCTATAGAGCCAATATACATCCATTTTGTCCCTTAGTTAGTCTACAGAGCCAATATACATCCATTTTGTCCTAGTCTACAGAGCCAATTTACATCCATTTTGTCCCTTAGTTAGTCTACAGAGCCAATTTACATCCATTTTGTCCCTTAGTCTACAGAGCCAATATACATCCATTTTGTCCCTTAGTTAGTCTACAGAGCCAATATACATCCATTTTGTCCTAGTCTACAGAGCCAATATACATCCATTTTGTCCCTTAGTTAGTCTACAGAGCCAATATACATCCATTTTGTCCTAGTCTAGAGCCAATATACATCCATTTTGTCCCTTAGTCTACAGAGCCAATATACATCCATTTTGTCCCTTAGTTAGTCTACAGAGCCAATTTACATCCATTTTGTCCCTTAGTTAGTCTACAGAGCCAATTTACATCCATTTTGTCCCTTAGTTAGTCTACAGAGCCAACATACATCCATTTTGTCCTAGTCTACAGAGCCAATATACATCCATTTTGTCCCTTAGTTAGTCTACAGAGCCAATTTACATCCATTTTGTCCCTTAGTCTACAGAGCCAATATACATCCATTTTGTCCCTTAGTTAGTCTACAGAGCCAATATACATTCATTTTGTCCTAGTCTACAGAGCCAATATACATCCATTTTGTCCCTTAGTTAGTCTACAGAGCCAATATACATCCATTTTGTCCCTTAGTTAGTCTACAGAGCCAATTTACATCCATTTTGTCCCTTAGTTAGTCTACAGAGCCAATATACATCCATTTTGTCCTAGTCTACAGAGCCAATTTACATCCATTTTGTCCCTTAGTTAGTCTACAGAGATAATATACATCCATTTTGTCCTAGTCTACAGAGCCAATATACATCCATTTTGTCCTAGTCTACAGAGCCAATATACATCCATTTTGTCCTAGTCTACAGAGCCAATATACATCCATTTTGTCCTAGTCTACAGAGCCAATATACATCCATTTTGTCCCTTAGTTAGTCTACAGAGCCAATATACATCCATTTTGTCCTAGTCTACAGAGCCAATTTACATCCATTTTGTCCCTTAGTTAGTCTACAGAGCCAATTTACATCCATTTTGTCCCTTAGTCTACAGAGCCAATATACATCCATTTTGTCCCTTAGTTAGTCTACAGAGCCAATATACATTCATTTTGTCCTAGTCTACAGAGCCAATATACATCCATTTTGTCCCTTAGTTAGTCTACAGAGCCAATATACATCCATTTTGTCCTAGTCTAGAGCCAATATACATCCATTTTGTCCCTTAGTCCACAGAGCCAATATACAACCCTTTTGTCCCTTAGTTAGTCTACAGAGCCAATTTACATCCATTTTGTCCCTTAGTTAGTCTACAGAGCCAATTTACATCCATTTTGTCCCTTAGTTAGTCTACAGAGCCAACATACATCCATTTTGTCCTAGTCTACAGAGCCAATATACATCCATTTTGTCCCTTAGTTAGTCTACAGAGCCAATTTACATCCATTTTGTCCCTTACTTAGTCTACAGAGCCAATATACATCCATTTTGTCCCTTAGTTAGTCTACAGAGCCAATTTACATCCATTTTGTCCTAGTCTACAGAGCCAATATACATCCATTTTGTCCCTTAGTTAGTCTACAGAGCCAATATACATCCATTTTGTCCTAGTCTAGAGCCAATATACATCCATTTTGTCCCTTAGTCTACAGAGCCAATATACATCCATTTTGTCCCTTAGTTAGTCTACAGAGCCAATATACATCCATTTTGTCCTAGTCTACAGAGCCAATATACATCCATTTTGTCCCTTAGTCTACAGAGCCAATATACATCCATTTTGTCCCTTAGTCTACAGAGCCAATATACATCCATTTTGTCCCTTAGTCTACAGAGCCAATTTACATCCATTTTGTCCTAGTCTACAGGGCCAATATACATCCATTTTGTCCTAGTCTACAGAGCCAATATACATCCATTTTGTCCTAGTCTACAGAGCCAATATACATCCATTTTGTCCTAGTCTACAGAGCCAATATACATCCATTTTGTCCCTTAGTTAGTCTACAGAGCCAATATATATCCATTTTGTCCTAGTCTACAGAGCCAATTTACATCCATTTTGTCCCTTAGTTAGTCTACAGAGCCAATTTACATCCATTTTGTCCCTTAGTCTACAGAGCCAATATACATCCATTTTGTCCCTTAGTTAGTCTACAGAGCCAATATACATTCATTTTGTCCTAGTCTACAGAGCCAATATACATCCATTTTGTCCCTTAGTTAGTCTACAGAGCCAATATACATCCATTTTGTCCCTTAGTTAGTCTACAGAGCCAATTTACATCCATTTTGTCCCTTAGTTAGTCTACAGAGCCAATATACATCCATTTTGTCCTAGTCTACAGAGCCAATTTACATCCATTTTGTCCCTTAGTTAGTCTACAGAGCCAATATACATCCATTTTGTCCTAGTCTACAGAGCCAATATACATCCATTTTGTCCTAGTCTACAGAGCCAATATACATCCATTTTGTCCTAGTCTACAGAGCCAATATACATCCATTTTGTCCTAGTCTACAGAGCCAATATACATCCATTTTGTCCCTTAGTTAGTCTACAGAGCCAATATACATCCATTTTGTCCTAGTCTACAGAGCCAATTTACATCCATTTTGTCCCTTAGTTAGTCTACAGAGCCAATTTACATCCATTTTGTCCCTTAGTCTACAGAGCCAATATACATCCATTTTGTCCCTTAGTTAGTCTACAGAGCCAATATACATTCATTTTGTCCTAGTCTACAGAGCCAATATACATCCATTTTGTCCCTTAGTTAGTCTACAGAGCCAATATACATCCATTTTGTCCTAGTCTAGAGCCAATATACATCCATTTTGTCCCTTAGTCCACAGAGCCAATATACAACCATTTTGTCCCTTAGTTAGTCTACAGAGCCAATTTACATCCATTTTGTCCCTTAGTTAGTCTACAGAGCCAATTTACATCCATTTTGTCCCTTAGTTAGTCTACAGAGCCAACATACATCCATTTTGTCCTAGTCTACAGAGCCAATATACATCCATTTTGTCCCTTAGTTAGTCTACAGAGCCAATTTACATCCATTTTGTCCCTTACTTAGTCTACAGAGCCAATATACATCCATTTTGTCCCTTAGTTAGTCTACAGAGCCAATTTACATCCATTTTGTCCTAGTCTACAGAGCCAATTTACATCCATTTTGTCCCTTAGTTAGTCTACAGAGCCAATTTACATCCATTTTGTCCCTTAGTTAGTCTACAGAGCCAATTTACATCCATTTTGTCCCTTAGTTAGTCTACAGAGCCAATATACATCCATTTTGTCCTAGTCTACAGAGCCAATATACATCCATTTTGTCCCTTAGTCTACAGAGCCAATATACATCCATTTTGTCCCTTAGTCTACAGAGCCAATATACATCCATTTTGTCCCTTAGTCTACAGAGCCAATTTACATCCATTTTGTCCTAGTCTACAGAGCCAATATACATCCATTTTGTCCTAGTCTACAGAGCCAATATACATCCATTTTGTCCTAGTCTACAGAGCCAATATACATCCATTTTGTCCTAGTCTACAGAGCCAATATACATCCATTTTGTCCTAGTCTACAGAGCCAATATACATCCATTTTGTCCTAGTCTACAGAGCCAATATACATCCATTTTGTCCCTTAGTTAGTCTACAGAGCCAATATACATCCATTTTGTCCTAGTCTACAGAGCCAATTTACATCCATTTTGTCCCTTAGTTAGTCTACAGAGCCAATTTACATCCATTTTGTCCCTTTGTCTACAGAGCCAATATACATCCATTTTGTCCCTTAGTTAGTCTACAGAGCCAATATACATCCATTTTGTCCTAGTCTACAGAGCCAATATACATCCATTTTGTCCCTTAGTCTACAGAGCCAATATACATCCATTGTGTCCTAGTCTAGAGCCAATATACATCCATTTTGTCCCTTAGTCTACAGAGCCAATATACATCCATTTTGTCCCTTAGTTAGTCTACAGAGCCAATTTACATCCATTTTGTCCCTTAGTTAGTCTACAGAGCCAATTTACATCCATTTTGTCCCTTAGTTAGTCTACAGAGCCAACATACATCCATTTTGTCCTAGTCTACAGAGCCAATATACATCCATTTTGTCCCTTAGTTAGTCTACAGAGCCAATTTACATCCATTTTGTCCCTTACTTAGTCTACAGAGCCAATATACATCCATTTTGTCCTAGTCTAGAGCCAATATACATCCATTTTGTCCCTTAGTCTACAGAGCCAATATACATCCATTTTGTCCCTTAGTTAGTCTACAGAGCCAATTTACATCCATTTTGTCCCTTAGTTAGTCTACAGAGCCAATTTACATCCATTTTGTCCCTTAGTTAGTCTACAGAGCCAACATACATTCATTTTGTCCTAGTCTACAGAGCCAATATACATCCATTTTGTCCCTTAGTTAGTCTACAGAGCCAATTTACATCCATTTTGTCCCTTACTTAGTCTACAGAGCCAATATACATCCATTTTGTCCCTTAGTTAGTCTACAGAGCCAATTTACATCCATTTTGTCCTAGTCTACAGAGCCAATTTAGATCCATTTTGTCCCTTAGTTAGTCTACAGAGCCAATTTACATCCATTTTGTCCCTTAGTTAGTCTACAGAGCCAATTTACATCCATTTTGTCCCTTAGTTAGTCTACAGAGCCAATATACATCCATTTTGTCCTAGTCTACAGAGCCAATATACATCCATTTTGTCCCTTAGTCTACAGAGCCAATATACATCCATTTTGTCCCTTAGTCTACAGAGCCAATATACATCCATTTTGTCCCTTAGTCTACAGCGCCAATTTACATCCATTTTGTCCTAGTCTACAGAGCCAATATACATCCATTTTGTCCTAGTCTACAGAGCCAATATACATCCATTTTGTCCTAGTCTACAGAGCCAATATACATCCATTTTGTCCTAGTCTACAGAGCCAATATACATCCATTTTGTCCTAGTCTACAGAGCCAATATACATCCATTTTGTCCCTTAGTTAGTCTACAGAGCCAATATATATCCATTTTGTCCTAGTCTACAGAGCCAATTTACATCCATTTTGTCCCTTAGTTAGTCTACAGAGCCAATTTACATCCATTTTGTCCCTTAGTCTACAGAGCCAATATACATCCATTTTGTCCCTTAGTTAGTCTACAGAGCCAATATACATTCATTTTGTCCTAGTCTACAGAGCCAATATACATCCATTTTGTCCCTTAGTTAGTCTACAGAGCCAATATACATCCATTTTGTCCCTTAGTTAGTCTACAGAGCCAATTTACATCCATTTTGTCCCTTAGTTAGTCTACAGAGCCAATATACATCCATTTTGTCCTAGTCTACAGAGCCAATTTACATCCATTTTGTCCCTTAGTTAGTCTACAGAGCCAATTTACATCCATTTTGTCCCTTAGTCTACAGAGCCAATATACATCCATTTTGTCCCTTAGTTAGTCTACAGAGCCAATTTACATCCATTTTGTCCCTTAGTTAGTCTACAGAGCCAATTTACATCCATTTTGTCCCTTAGTCTACAGAGCCAATTTACATCCATTTTGTCCCTTAGTCTACAGAGCCAATTTACATCCATTTTGTCCCTTAGTCTACAGAGCCAATATACATCCATTTTGTCCTAGTCTACAGAGCCAATTTACATCCATTTTGTCCTTTAGTTTAGTCTACAGAGCCAATTTACATTCATTTTGTCCCTTAGTTAGTCTACAGAGCCAATATACATACATATTGATCCTTAGTTATAGTCTATAGAGTCAATAAACATATATTTGTACCCTAAGTTACAGCCTCTAAAACCAATAAACATCCATTTGGACCTCTTAAGCGCAGACTGCAGACCCAATAAACATTCTCTCAGCAGCCAGTGAACACTCACCTGTTTTCCTGAGAACTCTCATCCACAGCTCAACAATTTTGGCATGGTTAGACTTGTGATGGATAATCCAGAGTGACAGAGTCTGAATACTGTCTTGTGTATTATTGACTGTCCTCAATTTTTTCTCCACACTTTCCTCATTGAGGACAGATGCCATTGTTTCTAAGCTTCTTCTTGACTTGAAAGTTCAGAGTTCATCTCGTCTATAGAAGTAGGTCCTAACAAATAAACATAAATCAAACTAAGTATCTGACTGAGATGAATTCAAGTTCTTTTTGACTAAGCAGAAAAAAATACGAAAAAATGCTAGACCCAAATAAGTCATCAGAATTATTTGAAAGCTAAATCTGTGAGCTGATTAAAGTGATTAAAGGTGGCAGCTAATTCAGACAGAGAGAGAGAGAGAGAGAGAGAGAGTCTGTGAGAGTGTGAGGGGGGAGCAGGAAAGACAGAACCTACTGAATGTAGTAAAGCATCATCATTTTAAGAAATATATTTTATGAGTATTGTTATGTAGATGCAGTGGTGACAAACCAGGAATAAAGTAAAAGAAGTACTGTGCCCTACAATAGATCACAGATGATCTTTGTTTGAACTGTGTCCATTCACTCATTTCTTCTTCTTCTTCATACGCTGTGAGACGTCAACCTTTATTTTTTCGAAAAAAGCAGCGGTCATCCTGAGGCTGTCGACACTGCCATAGAGCTTGTCTAGTGTTGCCACTGGTGATGGCCACATCTGCTTTCTCTGATCCTCGTATGTCGGGCAGTTTTGCAGCAAATGTTCGACGGTCATTTTCCTGGTGCCACACGAGCATTCGTCAGTGCCACCTATCTTCAATTTGTTGAATAGGTGGTACCTCAGTCTATTGTGGCCAGTGCAAAGTCTGAAGACCACGACCTGCTCTCTTCTGTTCAACTGGTAATAGGCATCATTTTTTGTGTAGCCAGTATGTTCTGTTTCCCATTTGGTCATGTATATAGCTCTAATAAACCTTTTTGACTCTTCGTATGTCACACTAGTATCTGGTTGTGGTAGTCTTGCACCTTCTTTTGCCAGTCTGTCTGCCTTCTCGTTGCCTTGGATGTTACAGTGGGATGGAACCCACTGTACCACTACTCTTTTTGGTGCGGACTGTTGTCATAGTTGACAGAGTACTGCTCTTAAATCATTAAGTTCAGTATTTTTCTGGCTTTTTAGTGCTGTGACTACAGCCAGGGCATCTGTAAGCAGGACTATATGGCCTTCATTCCTTTTACCTGTCACCATTTCTTTTACTGCAGCCCTCAGTGCCTCTGCCTCCGCTCTGAAATTGCTTGTGTATTTTCCAGTTGCCACTGACAGTGTTATTTTTCTGCCATTTTGTAGGCTCAGGAATACCCCTGCCCCTCCGTTCTGCGTTGTGTTTGTTACAGAACTGTCGGTGTATGCCTGGGTCCAGTCCATACTTGGGTAGTTTTTCGTTATGAACCTCAGGGTTATGTCTCTTCTTTCTTTTTCAGTCTGGCTGTTCTTTTTTCCAATACCTGGTATATTTTCTACCACCTCTGGAAATATATGCTGCCTCCAGGTAGGTTTGCGTACAGTAGGGATGGGCTTTGGTGTTGTTAATGCGTTCATAGGGTCTTCGTTCATCTTTGCTTTGGCTATTTCTGCAAAGTTTCTCCGCTTTAGTTTCCCATTTCCAAAATTATTTAGTCTCTTATGCATTGGATGGTCAGTCTTCTGAGTTTTTCTGCTTGCTGCTGAGCTCTGCAGTCTCTTCTGTCGGTCATGGATTGCAGATTTGTAATCTTTTCCAGCTCTACAATTGGCATTGACTTCATGCCTCCTGTTATAACTCTCATGGCTTGGTTTTGGAGTTTGCTAATTTTGTCAAAGTTCACACCTTTGCAGCTGTTGTCCATGCCGCAATGCCATACTCGAGAACTGGTCTCACTCTTCCAGTGTACAGTTTCTTTAGTATACTTTCGTCTGCTCCCCAGCTTGTGCCAGCAAGTTTCCTCATGATTGCCATTCTTTCTCTGGCTCTCATTCGGTTTCTCTCGATCTGATTTTTCCATGTCATGCGCCAATCAAATGTGACTCCCAGGTAGTTTGGGTTGTCGTTTGGCCGCAGATATTTGCCGTTAAGACTTATTTTGGTGTTTGTTTGAAAGCGAGAATATCGTTTTGTTGTTTTTTCATCATTTATTTTGACCAGCCATGAGTTCGCCCACTCCTCCAGTGATGTTAGGGCCTGCTGCATCCGATTACTTGCTATGGTGAGATTCTTTTCAGAGGTCCACATAGCCAGATCATCTGCAAACATGGAGCTATGGACTCTTCTTGGTATATTCTCTGCGATGTTATTTATATACACATTCACTCATTTGATTCCAGGTAACTTCAGAAGCTGAAAATGTTAACTTCATTCAAGGGAAAACCCACTAATATGGTGGACAAAGTAGTGTAACATCTGACAGTGTATCCATTGTTCTGGTAGTTTTCACCTGTTCTATAAGAACGAAAGCATATTACATCTTTCTCCTTCTTCTTCGTTTATTCTCAATATCCCGCTACCAAGCCCTGAAAAGGGTTTTGCAAGTAGCAGAATGTAGTCCGGAGAATAGAATGTGTTGTGTCGTAGTTTACAGCTTGACTGCAAAATGTGACCATTCGGTCTGACACCTCCGACTTTAGCAGGCATCTTTGAGTATCAAGTTGCCTTCCCTCTTCGATCCCTTCTACTTAGCCAGAAGAAGAGAGTGTTAGAGAGATGACGAAAATCCCCATCACATGCTATGATAGTGACACTCTACAACAATAAATGGGACAAAAGAGATTGCAACAACTACGGAGGCATCTCCCTCCTTATCTCCACTAAGACAGAGGCATCTCCCTCCTGAGCTCCACTAAGACAGAGGCATCTCCCTCCTGAGCTCCATTAAGACAGAGGCATCTCCCTCCTGAGCTCCATTAAGACGTTTGCAGGTGTCATAATAAAGCAACTACAGAAACTTGCAGAACATGTCCTTCCAGAGTCAAAGTGTGGTTTCAGAGCTTGACGGTCAACAACAAACATGATTTTTACTTTCTGGCAACTAAAATAAATTAAGAGAGTGGGAAAGACCACTTTTTAATCGCATTCATAGGGAGAATTAGGCTAACGTCTGGTCAAGCAAAACACACTGATCAGACAATGTTAGCCAGGGTCAGGAGAAATATACTGGCTAAGACCTTCACCTGACCTTCTCGTTGGTCATCCTGGAAACGGGCTGTTGTCCTCGACAACAGCCTGGCTAACAAGGTGAGGTTCGACGTGATCCCCGTAGTTTTGAGTGACACGCAGATGAAGCCAAGCATTGCACAACCGCCTGGAGGACCTCGGTCCACTTCATTAGCATGCTCGTGATGCCATGAAAGCTACTGCAATCTGCCACAAGTTCCGTCCTTCTCAGGGCGCACAAAAGGGTTACCAACCCTTTGTGGACATTAGAAACCAACCAACAATTGCAATCATTGACCTCACAAAGGTTTTTGACAGTCTGCAGACCTGGTTATACAAAGTTTTGAAATATATTAGCTTCCTCCCCCCCCCCCCCCCCCAACTTCTAAAAACTCAGTCTCATTCCATGAGAGTTCAGGGTACATCCCGATCAGCACACCATACAGCTTTGAGGTTAAGATTGGAGTCAAGCAAGGCTGTGTCCTTGCTCTCCACCTCTTTGGTATGTTTTTTTGCAGTTCTGCTGGACCATGTCTTCCATTGTGCTACTGGTGATGTCTTTATTCACACTAGATCTGATGGTTCCCTTTTCCACGCAACTCATTTGAGAGCCAAGACAAAAACAACAGAACCTCTTCTCAGAGATCTTCTCTTCGCCAATGATGCTGCCCTTGTGGCACATAATGAGTCTACCCTGCAGTCCCTAATTAACAATCTGACCAAGATTTGTGATCTGTTCTCTCTGACTGTAAGTTTTATTAAGACTCTTCTAAGTCAAGGAACTACCACCCCAACAAGTTTCACTTTAAACGACAACCTAATTGAACAAACACAACAATTTTGCTATTTCGAGTCTCACTTGACGCAGAAATTAATACAAGGATAGGAAATGCAGCTTCTACATTTGGCAGATCATCCAAAGATGTGGGAAAATAATAAATTAATGACAAAAATGAAAACTTAGATATATTGGACATGTGTGCTTGACACCTTACTCTGTGGCTCCAAAGTGTGGAACACTTATTCGAGACACGAGAGATTCCATCTTCATAGTCTATGCAAAATAATGAAAATCAAGTGGCAAAACAAAATTAAGAGAAAAACTGAGGTACTGCACCAAGCCATGCTGCAATCAATCATGGGGACACTCAATAGTTGAAGACTTAGCTGGCTGGCACATGTGAGAAAAATGGAAAACTACATACCCAAGCATGGAATTTTCAGTGAACAATCGGTGGGGAGGAGACCTGTACCAATGTAAGATACAAAGTCTTTTCCATAGACTTTCAAAAGTGGGAAGAGATAGCTGGAGATAGGGTGCATGGAAAACAACATTATAGGAATTTTGAGAAAACGCTAAAAAAAACATTGACAGCAAATGACAAGCGCAAAAGTAAATGTAACCATATATACAAGACCTGCACTCACTGTGATAAAGTGTGCCTATCTACAATCGGCAAGATCAGCCATGACAAAAAGCTGCCAAATTTGACTTTTAATCTTAATACTATCGAAAGATGAAAAGAGCCATTATATATATATATATATTATATCCTCATCATCATTGGCTTCTCAGTCTCTGTAGACCATGCGCATGGCACCCTGTGCCTTTTGTCCAGCTCTGTTTCATGTATTTTGACACAGACTGCTATGACCGTAAAGGCCGATCCGCGATTGACAGTGACAAGTCACTGCCACAGGACAGATCGTAGAACCATGCTGAGGCTGGCTTGCCTGGGTGTTCCTCGATCTCTCTTCATTATTATCAAATATATCATCATATTCATTGTTATCATGGATTTGCAACGCACATGCTCCTGGGTTTGTCATATCAGTCACAGTGTTATCACCTACTGACTCGGTGACTTAAGAGAGAGTGTGTATCAGTTATCACTCAGCCATATCCAGTGACTGACTGAGTAGGGACTGTCATGTGTGAGCTAGTTGGTAGATCGAGGATCCCCTGGGCCCTAGTAATTATTACTACACTGTCCTCCAAAATTCACTTCATAACTAACATTTACTAGTTGGTAGTTAGCCTAATAAAGTAATGTAATTATTATTAGTCCACAACACAGTTGTGAGTTAACAACACAACATTACATAATTACTGAAGACTACTCAACTGACTGCTCAGTTCAGTAGAGAATAGTAAGACTAATTCTTGTGACAACTCGTCAACTGACTCAAAAACTGAACACTGAAACAGTTGACGAAAACCTTCAGTGCAAAACTCACCTAGTTCAAACCGATCAAATGTATGTGTGCATATGAGCTTGAAACTCTATTACAGTTGCATACTGGAAATAATGATTTTAATAGGAACACCACGTCTCTTTCCTCTACTTCAACCCTGGAGCTGAAGCCATGATTGAAATCTCGACATAGTCTCACTCAATACGAGATGAGCTGGAATATATTGCAAGCCAAAACCATATTTGTGCAACTCTGTTCTAAATATGTCACCATTACATCGTTTTAATTACCTACAACAAACAAACAAATATACATATTTTACAAGATAAGTCTGTTTCTAAACATTAGATGATTACAGGGAAAATGCAGAATATGTTTTACTGTATTTATGTACGGTTTTTGTATGCTTTCTTCTCTTATCACATTATTATGTTTTAAAGCTTAATTTAAAATCAATTAAAAACATTTTCGTAATTACGATTTCATTGCGATGGGTCCCTTTTAAACAAATATGTCATTTATAACTCTTTTAAATGTATGTTAGCGATGACGCAGTGTTCAATGATATTGAATCTGGTTTTCACCGTGATAGAAAAACCCAGTTTTCATGTTATCATGACTAACTTTTAGTGTGACATATGTCGCGTAACTGGCATGAAGATCAGGACTAGGTAAATACAGTACACACTTGCTTTTCAGAACTCTTGGAGACATTAGTCGAAGAGGGAATTTTAACGAAACGCATTACACATTCTTATATTGAAAATACACTTGTCGTAAATAGTATATACATTTTACTTTTCTGTGTATATCTTTGCTTCGTTGGTGTGATGAATATGTGTACGTTGCATATATCTTGATCTCGATGACCTGTTACTCATCGTAGCTGTGGGTCCCAACTTCGTCTCCAGCGGACCCTGCCTTGGGCCACGGAAGTCCAGTTTGAGTGCATGGTAAGCCCTCCTCCAGAGATGTCTCGGATGTTGTTGTATGCAGCAAGGGAGTATGACCAACGCAATGCATTGGAGGTCTTCGCCGCGGTCTCTTTTTACCTGGGGGTACCAGATTGCTGTCGCCGTGCTCCATCGTTTCGACGCAACATGTTTTGCCGTGTCTGCATATCTTTATTTATGTGTGTGTTTGTATTCTATATTTTGTATTCTTAGTTTGATCACCTCGTTTCATATTAACTATCCAGGAGGTTAAACGGCACAAGTGGACTAAAAAGGTAAGTAGATTCAGATGACATCTGCGTACTTGTGTCGCTAGACGTCACATAAAAGTGCAGTCGTCTTTCACGTACCATCTGCGTGGTCGTTGTTACTTTCAATTCTTGTCTCTGTATGTTTCTTTAACACTGTCGATTGACTGATTTCCTTATCTTCCTTTTGTCGTGAAGTCTTCTTGTAGATCGCGTATACGCAGCCGGTAATGTCAGCTGCATTCTTGTCCGAAGTCCAGGCGTGTTCATTCTGTCTGTAAATGATGTGCAATGTGTTGTTTCCCCTTTCTGTCAAATTTAAAGAACAACCAAAGTGTTAGATGTTACAGGAAGGTTACACGTTCAAAGACAAAGTGTTTAGATGTTACTGGAATGTTTCAAGTTCAAAGATATACAAGGTTGTTTATGCGATAGGAAACGAAGACAAATTATAATATCGCTTCTGCTACAGAAGGATTACTTTTTGTAGTTAGTATTAGTCTTAGCCGACCTGTACTTCAATAGGGGCTGATGGCCCTGTGCGTGTCCCAGCTCCGGCGTGAACTGGATGTAGCTTAGCCGACCGTACTTTTATAGAGGCTGATGGCCCTGTGCGTGTCCCAGCTCCGGCGTGAACTGGATGTAGCTTAGCCGACCTGTACTTCTATGTGGGCTGATGGCCCTGTGCGTGTCCCAGCTCCGGCGTGAACTGGATGTTGCCAGGAGGAGGATTTCCTGCTGGTGGACAACGCTTTAATAACTTATTACGCCGCTGTGTTGGGACACGTGCCGCGAAGGGTAGTTAACCAATGTGCGAATCCATCTTAATGGACTCAAACACTAGAGCAAAGTAGACCTGCAGCCTGTTAAGCGACATATATGCTACTCTTAACAAACCACATAACGGTGGTAGATATTATGCCTTGTCACACAGTTAGTCGACGCTTACGACGTGACTTTGTAGAATCATATTCAAATATCCGCCATTCTCATATTCAGTTTTGTCTGAATATTTGCCAAGGTTCTGTAATTGTTGTCAATGCTGCTATTTGTTTCGACCAGTTATTTTCTATTTTTGTAGCGCATTTAACTTAGACTTTGATTATTTGTCTGATGTGTTGCCTCTATGGCACATGATCCCAAACTTCCCTCGAAAGACGCATGGTCGGCCTCGAACTTCATAGGCAGCGCACAAAAGGTCTTCATAACTCGGACATGTTAATTGTTCCTGGTGGAAGACGCAGTTATTTCTGCAGACAAGATGAAACATTGCTGGGAGGGGGGCACTTACTGAACGGACGATCGATGGAGCACAGCCATAGCAATATGATACACCAGAGACAAGAAACGACCACCAACACGTTGGTCCGACTCCTTTGCATCCCGCAACAACATTCACTGTGCCACAGATGTGCGACTCACTCCCCACTGGTCCACCGTGGCCCAAGACAGAGATCGTTGGAAGAGAAGTTGGGACCCGCAACGCAATGATGACATATCATCGTCTAGCGTCGTTCCGATATCCTATTTGTCTACAACGTTTTAAGTGATGATTAAACAATGCTCTGCCAGTTGCCCAGCCAATGTAGCCAGCGTTGTTCAAGTAGTTGTAGTATTGATGAGATCAGATCTACAAGATACTGTTTCAGTACAGATTTTCGACATTTCGTGTTTACAGCACCAACGCCTCTGATTGTTGTAATGGTAGATCACTTGCTTTTCATGGTACAGGTACAGGGTTCAACTCTTGCAACCGGTACGCTTCAGTCGACCTGTTGTAAATGGGTACCTGACTTATGGTTAGAGAGACGTAAAGATAGCGGTGAAAGGAACTGCCACCCCACATGACACAAAAGCTCTAACACTTCCTTCCCAACCAGCCATTTAAATCTGCTGAAGGAGCCAGATGACCTTGACCTAACTATACATTTAGATTCTAACTAAATGTAAAAGTCCACTTATTGATAACAACCGAATTAGCCCCTTATCGCATTACGGTCCTTGTTGTTTTCATTTTACTATATATACATTTAAGCATCTGATTACAATCGCGTGTATGTATATACTCGTATATGCACACGTATGTATGCTATTCAGTGTACGTGTTTATATATTCTTCTTCTCCATGTTGTTCCCTATACTTGACAGGACCACCACTAAAGATGATTCGTTGCAGAAAGCCTAAATCAATGCACTTTGTGTGCTCTTTCACTGGTACTTTCGGCAGTAATTTGTTTTACGTGATGATGATGCTGGCTCTATGGGGTAGCAAGGTACCAAAGGGAGATGGTATCTCATCCGAAGCCATCAAATGCAGGAAATCAGCACTAGCTCAGCCGATGTTTGATCTTCTATGCCTCAGCTGGGAGGAAGGTGCAGTCCCCCAAGATATGCGTGACGCCACCATTGTGACTATTTACAAAAACAAAGGTGACCGCGGGGACTGCACTAATTATAGATGGATCTCACTCCCAATCGTTGTGGGCAAAGTTTGCGCCCGCATGCCACTAAACAGGTTGAGACTGCTCACGGACAGGGTGTACCCAGAATCCAAGTGTGGCTTTAGAATAGGTAGATCAACAACGGATATTTTTTTTTTTTTTTTTTTTTTTTGCGTTCGCCTTATTTCTCTAATCCCCAAGGCGGTGTGCGTTGCACTGCGTTTTTATTTTGCGCCTGTCGGCCCAGTGCATCCGACTTCAGCATGCATTTTATGTAAGGGTCTGCTTCCTCCTGCATTTTCTAAGGGTTTGCTTCCCCGGGGTAACGGCCGGTGCTGTGATGGGGATCGAACCCAGCACCTTCTGGTTGTGAGCCGTGTCACTTAACCACTAGGCCACGCCGTCCCCCAACAACGGATATGATTTTCTCGCTTCGCCAAATCCAGGAGAAGGACAGAGAACAAGACTAGCCGATCTTTATGATGTTTCTAGACCTCACCAAGTCCTTCGACTGGGTTAGTAGAAAGGGTCCATTCGAACTCCTCGAGAAGATCAGCTGCCCCCAAAACTGCGTGGCGTGATCATTTCTTGTCACAATGATATGAAGGGCTCAGTTCTATACGATGGATCATCTTCAAGCACTTTTCACACTGATATGAAGGGCTCATTTCTATACGACAGATCATCTTCAAACTCTGTTCACACTGATATGAATGGCTCAGTTCTATACGATGGATCATCTTTAAACTCTGTTCACACTGATATGAAGGGCTCAGTTCTATACGATGGATCATCTTCAAAATCTGTTCACACTGATATGAAGGGCTCAGTTCTATACGATGGATCATCTTCAAACTTTTTCCCCATCAAGAGTAGAGTGAAGCAGGGATGTGTGCTCGCGCCGACCCTCTTTGGGATCTTATTCTCCGTGCTCCTATCCTACGCTTACGACACATCTGTGGACGGTGTTAATCTGCGCGCCAGGTCAGGTGGGCTGCTGTTTAACCTGTCCTGTCTGTGTGCGAGGACCAAGATGAGGACGGTGCTCATTAGGGAGATGCTATTTGCAGATGATGCAGTTCTAGTGACCAATAGTGAGGAGGCCTTGCAGAAACTGTGAGACAGATTCACCGATGGGTGCAAGCAGTTTGGTCTCACACAAATTCTGGAACAGAGAAAGGTCTGCGCACAGGGAATTACCACTACGTTATCCATAAAGATTGATGGCGTCACTTTGGAGGTCGTCAACAGTTTCACTTTTCTGGGGTCTGCCATCAGCAACACTCTCTCGCTCGAGAAGGAGATAGACAGTAGGCTTGGTAGGGCAAGTACCGTCATGGCTCGTCGGACGAAGAGAGTCTGGGAAAACACTGCGCTGTGTCACTACACCAAGGTCAGGGTCTATCAGACCTGCGTTCTTGGCAATCTCATGTATGGAAGCGAGACTTGGAGCACTTACACTAAACAGGAACGGCGGCTGAACACCTTTCACGTGAGGTGTCTACGGAGTATATTGAGGATTGGGTGGCAAGAGAGAGTGTCACATAATGCGGTCTTACAGAGAGCAAACACTCACAGCATGTACTCGATGTTGAGCCAGCGACGTCTACGGTGGTTGGGACATTTTGATCGCATGGAATGCAAGAGGCTGCCAAAGGATATTATATATGGACAGCTGGCCATTGGAGTTAGAAGACACTGCGATTCAACGACGTATGTAAGAGGGACATGAAGTTATGTGACATCCCATCCG
Organism: Ariolimax columbianus; assembly: GCA_036924085.1. Taxonomy (NCBI): domain Eukaryota; kingdom Metazoa; phylum Mollusca; class Gastropoda; order Stylommatophora; family Arionidae; genus Ariolimax; species Ariolimax columbianus. Next base: position 144,438,821 of record JAVGWX010000003.1, on the reverse strand, counting down.
AGGGCTGGGAAGAAATTGCTCAGGATCGAGCTATCTGGAGACAATCAGTTGGAGGGTATATAGTGGCTGCTGGCGCTAGTAGAGGTCTTCTGGCTGCAGAGAAAAGAGAAAGACTGAAGAGATCAAAGAACAGCCAGGCAAGCCAACCTCCTCAGTATGGTTGAACGATCTGTGACGGGGACTGTCACTCACGGATCAGCCTTTACAGCCATAGCAGACAGTGTCGAAATACAGGAGACAGAGCTGGACAAAACTTACAGGGCGCCTCACACGCATGGTCTACAGGAAACAGCTGGACAAAACTTACAGGGCGCCACACGCATGGTCTACAGGAGACAGAGTTGGACAAAACTTACATGGCGCCACACGCATGGTCTACAGGAGACGAGTTGGACAAAACTTACATGGTCTCTAGAGACTGAGAAGCCTATGATGATAATACAATGGCGGGATATGTTGTAGATAAAATGTCGGTAATGAAATGTCGGTGATGAACAGTTGAGCAGCGGCTGGACCGAAATGTTTTGGATGTCAATAATCTGATCATGAGCACGTGCGTGGTCGGGGACAAATGCTTTTTTTTTCTATCAGAGGAAACAGACCTAATGTGTACAGTAGAAGACGACAGCCCTGACTCGGACCTAATGTGTACAGTAGAAGACGACAGCCCTGACTCAGACCTAATGTGTACAGTAGAAGACGACAGCCCTGACTCAGACCTAATGTGTACAGAAGAAGACGACAGTCCTGACTCAGACCTAGTTTGTACAGTAGAAGACGACAACCCTGACTCAGACCTAGTTTGTACAGTAGAAGACGACAACCCTGACTCAGACCTAGTTTGTACGGTAGAAGATCACAGCCCTGACTCAGACCTAATTTGTACAGTAGAAGACGACAGCCCTGACTCAGACCTAGTTTGTACGGTAGAAGACGACAGCCCTGACTCAGACCTAGTTTGTACAGTAGAAGACGACAGCCCTGACTCAGACCTAGTTTGTACGGTAGAAGACGACAGCCCTGCCTCAGACCTAGTTTGTACAGTAGAAGACGACAGCCCTGACTCAGACCTAGTTTGTACAGTAGAAGACGACAACCCTGACTCAGACCTAGTCTGTACAGTAGAAGACGACAACCCTGACTCAGACCTAGTTTGTACGGTAGAAGACGACAGCCCTGACTCAGACCTAATGTGTACAGTAGAAGACGACAGCCCTGACTCAGACCTAGTTTGTACGGTAGAAGACCACAGCCCTGACTCAGACCTAGTTTGTACAGTAGAAGACGACACCCCTGACTCAGACCTAGTTTTTACAGTAGAAGACGACAGCCCTGACTCAGACCTAGTTTGTACAGTAGAAGACGACAGCCCTCAGACCTAGTTTGTACGGTAGAAGACGAAAGCCCTGACTCAGACCTAGTTTGTACGGTAGAAGACGACAGCCCTGACTCAGACCTAGCTTGTACGGTAGAAGACGACAGCCCTGACTCAGACCTAGTTTGTACAGTAGAAGACGACAGCCTTGACTCAGACCTAGTTTGTACGGTAGAAGACGACAGCCCTGACTCAGACCTAGTTTGTACGGTAGAAGACCACAGCCCTGACTCAGACCTAGTTTGTACAGTAGAAGACGACAGCCCTGACTCAGACCTAGTTTGTACGGTAGAAGACCACAGCCCTGACTCAGACCTAGTTTGTACGGTAGAAGACCACAGCCCTGACTTAATTTAATCCTCACGTGGACCGCAGCAATGGAAATGAACGCCATAGATCAAACGTGATTATTTTTGCGGTTTGTTTAATATTAACAAATTAAAAACAAATATTCTTATGAACTTTTAACTTACCAAGGAGTCCATATAAAAGCATGCCTGATTCAATACTTGTTCCCATTTTTAGAATGTTGCTTTGCATGCCCGTAGTTACCGAATTCAATATTCATACAACAAACATAGTCAATATTTAAACAACAAACATAGCCAATATTTATACAACAAACACAGCCACTATTTATACAACAAACATAGCCAATATTTATACAACAAACATAGCCAATATTTATACAATAAACACAGCCAATATTTATACAACAAACACAGCCAATATATATATATATATACAATAAACATAGCCAATATTTATACAACAAACATAGTCAATATTTATACAACAAACGTAGCCAATATTTATACAACAAACATAGTCAATATTTATACAACAAACATAGCCAATATTTATACAACAAACACAGCCAATATTTATACAACAAACACAGCCAATATATATACAATAAACATAGCCAATATTTATACAACAAACATAGCCAATATTTATACAACAAGCTCAGTATTTTCACGGTCACATACAAGACTGGCCCTGATAAACAAAAGATGGTCAATGACATCCCAGAGACCTTGCATGGAATCTCACTGCGAGGAGTCCATCTCATTGATCAATCCCAACAACGTTAGTGTGATGTGATACACCTGGAACAACTTCATTGCGTAGGCTGACCTTCCAGTCATTACGATCGATGAATGTATGATTGACAGGCACAACAGTTTGAGATAGCTGATATTTAATCGCAGTCTGTCATGTCAGTAACATGATCAAATCATATCAAGACGCGAGAAAAATCTGGCAGCTCCGAGGACAAAAATAGATGCAAACCAGCAGCAGCTACTGCTTTTTCTTCGTACCCTGTCAGACGTCAACTTGAATTTGTTCGAAGAAAGCAGCTGTCATCCTGAGGCTGTCGACACTGCCATAGAGCTTCCTAGTGTTGGCACTGGTGATGGCCACATGTGCTTTCGCTGGTCCTCGTATGTCGGGCAACTTTGCAGCAGATGTTCAGCGGTCTTTTTTCCTGTACCACAGGTGCATTCGTCAGTACCACCTATCTTCAGTTAATTGAATAGATGGTACCTCAGTCTATTGTGGCCTGTGCGGAGTCTGAAGACCACGGCCTGCTCTCTTCTGTTCAACTGGTAATAGGCATCATATTTTGTGAAGCCAGTATGCTCTATTTTCCATTTGGCCATGTATCTGGCCCTAATAAACCTTTTTGACTCTTCGTAGGTCACACTAGAATCTGGCTGTGGTAATCTTGCACTGCTTTTTTTAAATTCCATTTCATTAGATTGTCACGTTGGTCGTCTCTTATGGACTGTCACTGTCTAAATATGAATGGATTAACAATGCGAGTGGTCCTGTGGGATATGCTCATTATGAGGATGTGATATGTGTTAGAATTTCTGTCTATAAAATCTAGATATGAACTGGGCTATATTGACGTCCAAGTGCAAGTCACGACGGACAGAGGGCACCCGCTGTACCGCAACATCATCGTCTGGTTGGTCAGTTCTAAAACTGGTTGTAAAGTTGTCGGCCCATGTCTCTCCATTTAGCCCTACCACATGTAACTCTTTTCATTTCAGCATCGGTCCGTACTGTAATGTCTCTGTATGTCTGAGATGTAAAGGTGAGTCTTGGTCGCCCCTTTCATCTTTCTCTTGGACTTTGCCCTCTAGTATCTTCTGTAAAAGACTTTCATGTTGCATATTGTGTCCCAGCCACCTCAATCGTTCTTGTTACATCATTTTCAATTGTGCGCCTACATCAGTGAGGACATTGTCATTTGATCTTTTTTCTGTCCAGCTTTCACGTTCCATTCTACGGATTAGGAAATATTGTTTTTAGTCAGAAAGTGGTGAATGCTTGGAATGCATTGGCACATGATGTGGTGGAGGCAGGGTAAATTAATGCATAAAAAATATAATGGAACATAATTACAAATTACATCAACCACGAATTTCCACCACAATAGCCTGGACACACGCCTATACGGATGGCTCAATCAAAGATGCTATTGGAAACGGGGAAGAGCATCACTATAAAACTAAAAAAGCAAAGTCTACTCAGTAGCATTTGCCACTGGGAGACGCTGCAACAACTTCAGTGCTGAGGCCAGTGCCCTGAGACAAGCAGCTGAAACCCTTTTAGACCATAAGGAGCAGGTTAAAAAAGCAAGTGGTTATTCTCACAGACGTCCTCACAGTGTTAATGACGCTCGAAAAACCAGCACAAAAATGAACTCGGTGCTCTGGCAGACTCGCTCTAACGCATGTCTCAGTGCAGCCCACTGCAACACTCCAGGCTACGAGGAGGCGGACAGACTCGCCAGAGAGGGATGAATGCTGCAGCGGAATGATACAGAAATAATATACAATGAGACTAAAGCATTCATCAGGGCAACGTACAGTGCAAAATTGAAAAAAGACCACCCTGGCCACATAGAAAACGATGCCTACCATCAACTCTCTAGGCGAGACCAGGTGATCATTCTCCAGCTACGCACAGGTCACAACAGACTTAGATGCCATCTGTACAACAAGTTCAAGATTGGCACTACGGACCTTTGTGCTGCGGAACAGCCCCCTTGAAGGCAGAACATATTTTGCAGTTCTGTCCACTGTATACCGACAAAAGAAGTAGCATTTAGTAACAGCCAGTGTCCATCCACGAGAAGCTGTAGGGAAGTGTACAGAGCCTTTAGTCGACTGCTGCGTTCATTAGAGTAATTGAAGTTGAGGTCTGAAGACGAACGAGGAAGAAGAAGTAGAATGTATGCAAATATCGGCGGAGTGGAATAGACTGGTTGTATACAGGTTCCGTAGAACCTTATAAACCAATATAATGAAGTTAAGTTAAAAGCTTCAAGTTGTTTCACCATTCTTTGCTAGTGTCCATGTTTCAGTCCCATATAGTGCAATCGATGAATTGCAATTCACAAACTTCATAAATTATGTGAAATCAATCGTGGGTCGTGCAGAGATGGGTGCCTGAGAGAACGCAGCTGATGGATGTGCAGTCAGTGGCAACTGGGACCATCATGCAGTATCCACTCTTTTTCATTTTCCGATGGGAGCTAAGCAACTGGTTTCGTCCGGAGTGCAATGACGTCGGTTCTTAACAGAACAAAACAATGTTATTGTTACATTTCTTGTCGTCATTTAAAAAAACATAGATTTTTTAAAGGGGAAAAAGGGCGAGGGAGAGTCACACCGTTGTGATATCACGTTGAGAGAGATAAGAGAGAGAGAGAGAGCAAGGGAGGACGGGACGGTTCTAGATTTTGTGACGAGAAGGAGAATTGGGTGTACTAAAAAGAAAAATGGATGACGTCATTTGTGAACGCCCTCTAGGTACAACTCTCTTTAGTAAACTTTACGACATGCATGCTATGGAGGGTCCTCCCCTGTCCGCGTTCAGCGATCTACACAGGAAGAGTTTGTGTGTGTTGCTGGAAATATTCCCATTTTATTGCATATTAAATAAAGTGCTTACTGTAATCTGTTTTTGGCAGTGCTACCTGGCAAGCGCACATATTGACTCTTTATCTCTCACTGCTAGGAGACTCAATGGCCGTCTGCTAGACCGTGCATGAGGGGATCTCTAACGTTCCCTGCCAGGCTAGCACAAGTAATGAAGACGTGGGGGGAAAAAGAAGGTGAGACATACATGTACGTCTTCGTGTTCAAATTATTCAGCTGTTGGATATCAGATAACTAGAAAACTATACCTACATATATATAATGCAACATTTTAATTTTGAATTTAGTTCTTCATTCTTGTATCCAGGCATCAGTATTAAGTATATCATATGTTGTACTAGTTAAGTCAAGTGTATTTAGGTGTAGTAGTAAGTACTACTTAAAGTAGTTGTTAAAAGTAAAAAGTATTGGTAAACGGTAGTATAATATATAATGTAGCTCTCATTGTCGGCGTATCCTATTCATTGTCAACTGTTAACTATTATATTATAACATTAAATTAATAGTCTCACATTAAATGAGTTTACATTTTTTCTCGAAAATTTTTGTTGCAAAAGTTGTACAACTTTGTCAACATCATTTATTTCACGCCATCTCTGATTAACTGCAGACCCCTAAAGTAGTTATGAAACGCTCAGATTTCATTTGTTTGCACTACATAATGGGGCTTGATTGCAATATACATCAACACTTAACACTGAAGAAAGAATAAATATAAAGTATATGACAAGATACCCCGCTAGATAATAAAGCTAACTAGTTATACAGGAATTGCCATGTGTCTTCTCTTTTTAAAAAAGGCAGACATAAGTACAAAGAGTTGTACTACTCGAAGGTATATTAAATGGATTGTCAAACACAGTGGATTTTTTTTTGCCTTCGCCATATTTCTCTATTTGCCAAGGTGGTGTGCACTACACTGTTTTTATTTTGCGCCTGTCGGCCCAGTACATCCGACTTCAGCAATCATTTTATGTAAGGGTCTGCTTCCTCTTGCATTTTCTAAGGGTTTGCTTCCCCAGGGTAACGGTCTGTGCTGTGATGGGGAGCGAGCCCAGCACCTTCTGGTTGTGAGCCGTGTCACTTAACCACTAGCCCACGCTGTCTCAATGTTAGGTTTAAAATCCAGAGATGACGCTAGTCTAAGTACTGCTGTAAAATGGTCATCTGTGAGTCTTGAACGTAATACTGTCCTGTTTATCTTCATTGACAAGATAAAAAAATGCACACAAATAAAAGTGCTACCAGGCATGGCCTAATCTTTAGAGATGCATACAGCAACTCTGGAAATCTATCTTGAGACAGAAACTTTTAGAATTCTGGAATGTTGATGCCCATATATTTCTGTTTTAAGACAGTGTCACACTCACACATAAGCTCTACAAGTTTCATCGGCATGTTCTCAGAAAGACTGTAAATATCAACAGCAAAAGGTGTAGAGTAAATAAGAAATTGCGGATCGGATACTTCAGTCTTCTAATCGGGAAAACAATTGTACATTTGAGTGTAAGTAGAAGATCATACCTGCAGATTCCTTCAAGAGTTTGATTGAAACTTTTCCAGAGGAATTTGGAATGGAAAAATGGACCAAGTCGGTTGTTTCTGCCACCAAGTCAGCTTGATTCTAAGTGACTTCCCACAATCATACATCTGTGTTATTACCATCATTTTTACTTTCATGTTTAATGTGTTGATTAACTAGGTCTTAATAAAGTCATGTTACAGATCCAGTCTAAATCTCTTTCCTAAGTGAGAAAAACTCACTTCAAGATATTTGCACAATTCAGGCAACTTAACTTCAGTGTGATACAAAGTTCTCCATATTCACTTACAATGTTTTTCTAGAAAAGAGGTGGACTGTCCGTTTTTTTGCTCTTTGTGAATGAAGGAAATTGACAGTTTACCCAGACATAGAATTTCACTTACTTCAACAAAATACTATTTAACAACTGACCTTCTGTAGGCGTTTATAGGATTTACCAGGGGACAGCGTGGGCTAGTGGTTAAGTGACACTGCTCACAACTCGAAGGTTCTGGATTCGATCCCCATCACAGCACCGGCCATTACCCTGGGGAAGCAAACCCTTAGAAAATGCAGGAGGAAGCAGACCATTACATAAAATACATGCTGAAGTCGGATGTACTGGGCCGAAGGCGCAAAATAAAACCACAGTGCAACGCATACCGCCATGGGGATTAGAGAAATAAGGCGATTGCAAAAACAAAAAAATGATTTACCAATCATGTGATTTAAGAAACTTGTATTTACTTCATCTTCACTTGCCTTATTAATGTTGAAAAAGACATTTTATTGCTTGATTAAAGCCTGAACTTCAGAATGGTCTCCTCTCTAATTTTACAGTCACAACATCATAAGTTTGGCCATGTATTGTATTCGTGACATACATTACACTCTTTAAGCAGAGATTTTTGTTGAAGATGTCTTGAACTCTATCCTTAAACTCTCAGAAGAAATACAAGTTCTCCTATTTATCTTGAAAAATCCTTTCTTCTTCTTCTTTCTTCTTCTTCGTACGCAGTCAGACAGTAACCATTATTTTTTCGAAAAAAGCGGCGGTCATCCTGAGGCTGTCGACACTGCCATAGAGCTTCTCTTGTGGTTCCACTGGTGATGGCCACATCTGCTCTCTCTGATCCTCGTATGTCGGGCATATCTGCAGCAGATGTTCAGCGGTCATTTTCCCGGTACCACACGGGCATTCGTCGGTTCCACCTATCTTCAATTTGTTGAATAGGTGGTACCTCAGTCTATTGTGGCCAGTGCGAAGTCTGAAGACAACGACCTGCTCTCTTCTGTTCAACTGGTAATATGCATCGTTTTTGGTGTAACCAGTATGTTCGGTTTCCCATTTTGTCATGTATCTGGCTTTAATAAGCCGTTTTGACTCTTCGTACGTCATACTAGTATCTGTTTGTGGTAGTCTTGCGCCTTCTTTTGCCAGTCTGTCTGCCTCCTCGTTGCCTTGGATGTTGCAGTGTGATGGGACCCACTGTACCACTACCCTTTTTGGTGCGGACTGCTGGCATAGTTGACAGAGTGCTGTTCTTAAGTCATTAAGCTCAGTGTTTTTCTGGCTTTTTAGCGCTGTGACTACAGCGAGAGCATCTGTAAGCAGGACTCTATGGCTTTCATTTTCTTTATGTGTCACCATTTCTTCCACTGCCGCCCTCAGTGCCTCTGCCTCCGCTCTGAAATTGCTTGTGTACTTACCAGTAGCGAATGACAGTGTTATTTTTCTGCCATTCGGTAGGTTCAGGAATGCTCCTGCCCCTCCGTTCTGTGTAGTGTTTGTTACAGAACCGTCGGTGTATGCATGGGTCCAGTCCATGCTTGGGTAGTTTTTCGATATAAAGCTTAGGGTAGTATCTCTCCTTTCTTTTTCAGTCTGGCAGTTTTTGTTTCCAATACCTGGTATATTTTCTACCACCTCTGGAAATATATCCTGCCTCCAGGTAGGTTTTCGTACAGTAGTGATGGGCTTTGGTGTTGTTAGTGCGTTTATGGGATCTTCGTGCATCTTTGCTTTGGCTATTTCTGCAAAGTGTCTCCGCTTTAGTTTCCCATTTCCCAAATTGATTAGTCTCTGGTGCATTGGATGGTCAGTCAGTCTTCGGAGTTTCTCTGACTGCAGCTGGGCTCTGCAGTCTCTTCTATCGGTCATGGATTGCAGTTTTGTAATCTTTTCAAGTTCTACAATTGGCGTTGACTTCATGCCTCCTGTTATAACTCTCATGGCTTGGTTTTGAAGTTTGCTAACTTTATCGAAGTTCGCCTTTGCTGCTGTTGTCCATGCCGCAATGCCATACTCGAGAACTGGTCTCACTCTTCCAGTGTACAGTTTCTTTAGTATTATTTCGTCTGCTCCCCAGCTTGTGCCAGCAAGTTTCCTCATGATTGCCATTCATTCTCTGGCTCTCATTCGGTTTCTCTCGATCTGACTTTTCCATGTCATGCGCCGATCAAATGTGACTCCCAGATAGTTTGGGTTGTCGTTTGGCTGCAGGAATTTGCCATTTAGACTTAATTTGGTGTTTTGTGGTTTGATTGAAAGCGAGAATATTGTGCATGTGGTTTTCTCCTCGTTTATTTTGACCAGCCATGAGTTCGCCCACTCTTCCAGCGATGTTAGGGCCTGCTGCATCCAATTTCTTGCTATGGTGAGATTCTTTTCAGAGGTCCACATAGCCAGATCGTCTGCAAACATTGAGCTATGGACTCTTCTTGGTATATTTTCTGTAATGTCGTTTATATACACCAGGAAGAGTGTGGGTGACAGTACTCCCCCTTGGGGTACTCCCTGCTCGAGTGTCACCTTTTTGCTCATCTGCCCTTGTACTTGGACTCTGGCCGTTCTTTGTTTGAGGTAGTGGTTGATCCACTTGTACATTCTCCCACAAACTTCACTTCTCCTTAGCTTGACTCTAAGTCCATCTTTCCAGACTTTGTCAAATGCCTTCTCCAGGTCCACCCAAACCGCTACTGTGTGTTTCTGTGCCTGGTAGGCATCTTCTATTTCCTGGGCTATGAGGATGACCTGGTCCTCAGTGGATCTGTGCTGTAATCTTTTTTTCAAAACATGTTCTCTGTTTAGAGGTGGACACCATTTTCCGAGACGCCTAATAAAAATAAATGCTGGTCGAGATACTAACTCTGTGTTTGTGACAAAGGAAATCACTCAATGAAACATTCATCGAGCGTTAGTAATGGAATATGTTTGCCACATTCTTGTTGACAGATCTACTGCTGCTATTGTAGGAAACATCATTAATTATTGTTCTGATTATGCTCTACCAGCTAGCCAGCCATACAACGTGTTGCCATATTTCTTTCTTTAATAGTAGTTGTGGTAGACACATGAGCATGAGTCAGCTAATGTATTGCTTTGCTTTGTTCGCATTTGTATTTTGTTTGGAGCACTGCTATAGTATGGGCAGTTCTAAGTATTTCAGTGTGTTTCTGCATTTTGAATGATCATTTGTGTTGACTTTGCTACTTCCTTTAGATGCACTGACAAGGTAGGTGGCAGTTTGACATGCATAAATTCGCATAACAAAATCTTTTGTTTAAGGTTCTTCTTGTGCGTCCAATCTCAATCTCCCGCTACCAAGCCCTGAACAAGGCTTTGCAAGTAGCAGGATGTAGTCCGGAGAACGGAATGCGTTGTGTCGCTAGTTTACAGCTTGACTGTGATATTTGCACCTTTCAGTCCGACACATCCATCTTCGGCATATTTAAGGTTCTATACAGACTAACATGTTGTACACAATCACACAGACTAACATGTTGTACACAATCACACAGACTAACATGTTGTACACAATCACACAGACTAACATGTTGTACACAATCACACAGACTAACATGTTGTACACAATCACACAGACTAACATGTTGTACACAATCACACAGACTAACATGTTGTACACAATGACGCAGACTAACATGTTGTACACAATCACACAGACTAACATGTTGTACACAATCACACAGACTAACATGTAGACAATCAATAGTAATATGATATATTTGAACAATAACAAGAAATATGTTATCAGGTTTACAAACTAATTTAGTCCTCATGTTTGACTTGTCTGTTCTCAGCTACCTGGCCAGCACTGATTCAGGGCTTGATTATAAATGGGAGCTCAAGGGATATGCATTCATATTTTGATCCAGAAATCAGTAGCCATGCAATTTATTTCACATGCACACTTGTTCACTTGGACATATAGACTTGGATAATTCATATAGGATGTCTGAAATGGTCAAAACATCAAATCCAGAGTCACTTGGTTGGGCATGACAGATTTAGGATTATATTGAGCCAAAACGAGAAAATGATGCTGAGAATGTCTGAGCTCAATGCTTTAGATCCTCCAATTTGTGGATAATTGAAATGTCATCAATGATGATGATGTCAATGATATGACATAAACTTGTGTATCACTTGACCTCAGCTCTGGCTTGACATTGTTTTCAAGCTGTGCTGCTCTGTCCAGCGCTAGACATCGCCGTTTATTTTCAGCAGTCAAACAAGCATGTTGTCAAAACCGATGTGTAGCAGACATTTATCCACATGTCTTGTGAGGAAGTGCTGCAAATTACTTTCAATTGCAGCTTGGCAAAGTGAAAGCACTTGAACTGTCCGTGTATAAAATGCAGAGTAAAGTACAGATCAATGGAGTCTGCAGGCAGAATGATGCCTCAAAAAGAAATCAAGGGGCTGGTATTAGGGCTTCTGTTTCCACATTTCTGACAACTGTAATAGGTTTTGTCTGCGGTGTTTTGCTAGTGAATTGGTGTAAAGTAAGTATCATGTCCCACTGTAGCATCCATGACATGTGCTGCAAGGAAATAAGACTGTTTCAAGCAATGTCAAATCCAAGAGGTGTGCCAGCAGCCAGCACGGAGAATGACAAGGCAGATGGAAGGGATAATTTTATATTCGTAGGAATTATGACAGCTAAAAAGTTCATTGATAATCGTGGTTTGGCATCACACAGGACGTGGGCTAGTAATATCAACGGGAAAGTTATGTTTTTCTCCAGTGAGGGGTCTTCTTCAAGTTACGGAGTGCCAGTAGTGGCTCTGCCTGGTGTTGATGATCACTATCCTCCCCAGAAGAAGTCGTTCATGATGTTGAAATATATGTATGAGCATTTCTTGGACAAATACGAGTGGTTTATGAGAGCAGACGATGATGTCTTCATAAAAGGAGATAAATTGGATGAGTTCCTTCGAGGAATCAACAGCTCACAGCCCCTTTTTATTGGTCAAGCAGGCACCGGGAAAGCTGATGAACTGGGGAAGTTAGCACTTTCTGCAGAGGAAAATTTTTGTATGGGTGGACCAGGCATGATATTCAGCCGTGAGACTCTGAGGCGAATGGCTCCTCACATCAGCTATTGTCTTCGTAATTTATACACATCACATGAAGATGTTGAAATTGGCCGCTGTGTACGAAAGTTTGCAGGGATCCAGTGTACTTGGTCATATGAGGTAAGGTAGTTCTCCTCTTCTACCCTGACATGTACACTCTACCTAGTTGCTGTGTTTCTTGACTTCAACCAGACACTTTGCTTGTTTCAGCCTTTTCTTTGTTTGTTGTTGATATTGATGAAACATTGATAACATGTCAAAAAGCAAACATTGACAACCTGTTAGAAAACAATCACTGACAACCAACAAACATTGAGAACAAGGAATTGTGTCCGCTTAGTTTATGTTGATATCTATTTTCATCGTCTATTTAAGTACAACAAAATATGGCTTCTTGTCGCCATTTACACTTGAGGTTGTCCATCTGTTGATGTGCCTAGATCAACTCTACAAATATATTCTTTCTTGTGACAAATCATTAGATACTCTAACACCGAATTCGGGACCGGTGACCATAGTTTATCTAATACTTGTATTTGATCATTGTACCTCATCACAGCCATTTCATGTCCACTTCTGCATGCTTGCCAACACACTTTCACTTGTATTATGATTTGATGGCATTATCAATTTAAAATAAACTCCAGCTGCAAAACATGGGGATTACAATATGCTAAACAAATATGCTGAGGGCTGAGAGAAAAAGAAATATCTTCTTGCTGGATCCCCGCTGCAATGATGGAGGTGGTGTGCGTTTCAAAACCTCTTGATTTGCTGTGTTCGTCAGCGAATAGCCACGAAGTACCAATGAATGGATAAAAATAGGTTACACTATATTGCCAGTGAATAAACGAAACCGCGAACACTGAACACCCAGATAGTGAGGATTGACTGTAACGTGATTTGCTCACACCAAGAACAGAAGACTGTTCAGCTACTTCTGACTTATAGTCCGTCTTATAATTCATGAACAAAGTCCGAAGCAATTTTCTACTAAACTGCATGTTAGATCCAAATGATTTTTTTGCATGTAGCCTTAGAATAGCCATGACGCTAAAATATTGATTATATTTAGTCTATAGATGTTAAGACATTTGCACATTGGCAAATTCTTTTGGTCTTTTAGGATCATTGCGAAGAAATTACATTAAATGTAATATTTTACAGTATGTAGCTGAATTTCTGAGCATTTTGTTCATTGTCGTATCTCCTTAATGTCTTGATAGATCAAATGATTGTTTGTGTTGCCCTTTATGTACAATCGTAAAAATAGCACTAATATGCAACAGTTAGTACAACCCTTCGGTCACCCTTAGACCCCAAGGTTGTATCAACTGCCAAGTTAATTTTATGTTGTGTAACGCATTTGAATATTGAAATATATCTGTTGCCATTGTATGTACACCTAATTATTTTGATAAACATACTCTAATTCATCCATGTCTGCTAATAAGTGTGTTCACAAAAGATGATATTAATCAACCGAATCTGTCGATTCAAAGAGGTTGATAATTGTTACTGGCTGGACAAATTGTAATCCATCTCGTTGCCTGTACTGTTCTTCTTCCATGAGCACATGTTCAACACACTTCTTCCAGAACTGAATGTCTATTTTTTTAAAGGTACTCACGTGTCAGCACTTCAACATCCCACATTCTAAATGTCCTGTTCTGTTGGGCAACTTGTTCTTTGACTTTAGCCCACACAAGCTCTAATGTTAAATTTAGTTTCCAGAGAGTAATAAATTAATTTTTTGTCAACAGTTTCAATATCTCCCGATTTATTACATCTCTGTTGAAATCGTCAAATTTGCTTTTCCTTCCTTGCTTGATATGAGTGCACTCTGAGTCATGTCCAATCCAACGGTAAAAGGATGATCTATCCAGACCAAACGCCAATTGCGTTTGTTTCTCTGGTTCATGAATATCTGAATAATAATTAGCCATTTTAGATTCCCTGCGGAAGAACTGTTATAGTAAAATAGTAATCTTCTGCATTGTTATAAATGTACACCTCAAACTCATTTTGAAATTGATATATAAGTTTTGAAAAAGCAACTATATGTCACAATAACCACACCTCAAACAATTAATGTTAATTGATTGGCATCCTGACAGTCTCGAGAGACAATGGACTCACGATAGAGAGGGGGCAGTCAGTTGTTGCCCTTGCTTTTGCCTCACACGTTTGTAGTCTGCATCTTGTCTTCCCGTGCCTGCAGACCAACACACAAAACCTGCCTCCAGCCAGGTCTGTCTTTGGCAAGTTCCACCCAGTTGCAGGTGTTCATATCCAACGCCTTCAGGTCACGCTTGCAAATATCTTTGTAGTGGAGGAAGGTTGTACCTATTTTACGACGGTTGTCCATGGTGTGCTCTTTGTATAGGATATCTTTTGGTATTCGCTCATCATCCATTCTGCACACGTGACCAAGCCAACACGAGCGGCGCTGACGGAGAATTGTAAATAAACTGGCAATCTTTGTACGGTCAAACACGTCACTCCTTGAAATTTCAAGTATGCGTCGCAGGTAGCGCATATGAAAAGCATTTAGCCTTTTGTCATGAGAGACATACAGTGTCCATGTTTCACTGCCATAGAGCAGGGTACTAATAACACAGGATCTGTACACAGCAGTCTTTGTGGAGATGGTCAGCATGATGATATTCTACACTTTCTGTGAGAGTCTGGCAAGGGCTGATGAGGCCATTCCTAATCGTTTCTGCAGCTCTGCGTCCAGTGAAAGGTTGTTGGAGATGATAGATCCAGCTCTGCGTCCAGTGAAAGGTTGTCGGTGATGATAGATCAGAGGTAGCTGAAGTGATTTACTACTTCCAGATTTTTATCGTTTAAGACAATGTCTGGAGGATCTGCACCCTGAGCCATCACTTTTGTTTTTTCAACTCTCATGGTGAGTGCAAATAGATCACACGATTGTGCCAGCCTGTTAATGAGGATCTGTAATTCGGCTTCCATGTGGGCGACCAGGGCAGGATCGTCTGCAAAGAGCATATCCCGAATGACAGTCTCCCTTCTCTTACTTTTTACTGGCAGTCTGGTTAGATTGAATAGTCTCCCATCTGACCTAGTATGCAGAAAGACCCCCTTGGTGGCAGTTCTAAAGGTGTGTTTAAGCACGATGGCAAAGAAAATGCAGAATAGAGTCGAAGCCAGGACACAGCCTTGTTTAACTCCGCTGTTAATGTCGAAGACCTCAGATTCCTTTCCTGACCATCATGCAGTACACTGTACATTTCATGCCTACATGAAAGACCTAATCATGCTCAGTAGTTTAGGTGGGCAGTCAACTTTAAACAATACTTTAAAAAGTCCCGCTCTGTTTACCAGGTCGAATGCCTTGGTGAGATCGATGAAGGCAAGAAATAGTGGTCTGTTTTGTTCTCTGCATTTCTCTTGCAATTGTCTCAGTGAAAAGACCATATCAACGGTGGACCTTTCTGCATGAAAACCACACTGAGACTCCAGGTACACCGTGTCTCCTCCGTCTCCCTTTTTCTTGTAAAGTGTTGATTATGTTGGTGTCTCTCATGTCCTGTGATACGGCGTCCTCATCCCAACACTGGCGTATACGCCTATAACTATTAGCCAGTTTCGCATGAATGACCTTTGTTGTTTTCCACATTCGACAAAGTGTCTAATTGGCGCACGGGACAATCAGGAATTTATATTTACTGAGCGTATTTGAAGGTCAAAACATCTTTTTTAAAACAGGACGTATGTGTACCTTAAACATGTTACAATTATGTCCAATTCACTGTGGTTTAATATATACTAATGAATACATTTTTCAAAATACATCAAATTTTAAGAGAAAAAAATATTTCCATAACGTAATGGATATTCCAAGACTGCATGCGAAAAATCATTTGGATCTGACATGCAGTTTAGTATAAAATTACTTCGGACCTTGTTTATGAAATAAAAGACGGGCTATAATAACTTGGCAAAGAAAACCAGAGATTAACGACGTATAAACGTTGATCCCATCGCGACAAACGCGCGCGTAATGAGATCTGTATACAAATGAAAGTTTTACCATCTTTTTACGAAATGTGCCGCTTAGAACTTCTGTTGAATTGTAAGACTAAAGTATACTTTTCGCGAATCTTTGCTATTTATTGAATGGTGTATTGTTTTTACAAGAACACACCTGCCTTTGACATGTTTCCTAGCATGTTAAATGTTAATGGTTTGGCTTGTGCTAGCCTGTCCTTGATCCTTGTCATTCCGTGTGTTCCGTTTCTTCTATAAGTTAAACAAATTGTGAGCATTAGCAACCAACCAACCATAAGTTGTCTACCTCGCAGTTGATCTCAACACTTTTGTTGCTTGATCTAGGACACGTCCTGTGTTGGCAAAACGTAGATGACCTCTTCTATGGTATATATTTGGCTAATCTTGATTGTTCCTGAGCATGTAATGAAAGGTCAATTAAGTAGCGACCACGATATATGGTGACCGGGTCAAGCGAGCGGCCGCGTGTCGAGTCTGCTGATTGGCATTCTCACGAATGTACTTTTATTTCCTCTTGGATTTAGTCGTTCATCATTATAAGAACACGTTTTGTAACGTTTGAGAGTTTACATCAAAGCTGCCATTTCTGCTCGACACACCCGGTTTCAGCACGTCATATTTTTGGAACCCGGTTAGCCTTCCATCATTATCCTCTCATCCAGACTTGGATTGTAACCTGACTCCATGAGCACCACTTGGCCAGCTCTAGTTCGCTGACCCTGACATAAGCAGCCAGCTAGTTGACTGTCTTTCAGGTCCCTTACATTCATTGAAACATTTTTTAGCAATGCACTCATTTGTACCGGTGCATTCATTCGTTCAATCACTCATTCTTGCCCAATAATTCCGGTAGTAGTACACATGGAATAAAACAGACCGCGGTGATGTCAACTTTTCAGCCGGTGAATATACGCCAGAAGCGGAAACAATGGTTGTAAAAACCAAAGTGGATGCCGGGATATTGTAAACAGCTGTGCTACCTGCTGCACCGGAAATGGTATGTCAGACTTGAGCAGTTGGAGGGCCACTAGGTCTTGATTGCTGAAGATTTACCTGGATCAGCTATTTGGGCGTGAGAACTGGTTGAGCACTTTTCTTTCTATTAGAGCACAGTGACCTAGTGTATCAATTGTAGTGTACGGTAAACCATCGTCTTTTCTTCCTATCTTTTTCTTGTTTTGCTTTTCGTCAAAGTCTGGGACCCACTCCGCCAATCCCAACAGTCATCACTGCTAAGTCAGACTGCCTTAACCATTGGCTGTTTCCAGCTTGCTTGCAAGGCGGCAGGTTAGTGTCTTTCTTTGTCTGGTTCCTACCCATCTACCCCCTACTCATCTACCTGTCCGTCCTACCCATCTACCTGTCTGTCCTACCCTTCTACCTGTCTGTCCTATCCTTGTACCTCTGCATCTTACCCATCTACATGTCTGTCCTACCCATCTACATGTCTGTCCTACCCTTCTACCTGTCCGTTCTACCTGTCCGTCCTACCCATCTACCTCTTCGTCTTACCCCTCTACTTCTGCGTCTTACCCATCTACCTGTCTGTGCTACCCTTCTACCTGTCCGTCTCACCCTTCTACCTGTCCGTCCTACCCATCTACCTCTTCGTCTTACCCATCTACCTGTCCGTCTTACCCATCTACCTGTCCGCCATACTCATCTACCTGTTCGTGACGAACCAGTAGCACACCTTGTGGCAAACCAGTAGCACACCTTGTGACGAACCAGTCGCACGAGCAGTGTACACGTGTAGACATATTTGTTACTACCACCCTGTTGTGAATGTCTTTGAAGTGAGTTGTACTGGGATTATTCAATTATTGATAACCTTGTTATGGTGGATGGGTTACAGTGGTTCTTCTTGCATCCCGAGGCCTACTTGATAAGATGCAGTCCAAGAATCCTCAGTAACCTCACACATTTGAGGATTACAATGTTGATCCCGGCCTCGTTGGTCAGGATGATGTGACATAGCCTCTTTCCGCGTAGCCCGAGACTGGTCTTGAGCAGTATGTTTCACTTGCCCGTCATGTTACTCATCCCACCCCACCACCGTCATGTTACTCATCCCACCCCACCACCGTCATGTTACTCATCCCACCACCGTCATGTTACTCATCCCACCACCGTCATGTTACTCATCCCACCACCGTCATGTTACTCATCCCACCACCGTCATGTTACTCATGCCATCCCACCGCCGTCATGTTACTCATCCCATCCCACCACCGTCATGTTACTCATCCCATCCCACCGCCGTCATGTTACTCATCCCATCCCACCACCGTCATGTTACTCATCCCATCCCACCGCCGTCATGTTACTCATCCCACCGCACTACCGCCATATTACTCTTCGCTCTGCACTACCGCCATGTAGACACTCTTGTGGATAATGTGGCAATAAATGGACATTTGAGAATATATATGAGCACAAGATTATGTTACAGCACAGTTTGACATCTCCTCACTGGTTACATCAATGTCCAGTATCGGCAGTTCTCGCAGGAAATGGCTCCATGAATTGTTGGCAGTACAGAGTCACGGAATGTACTTATGAAAGGATTTGCTCAATAACATAAGAATTTGAACCACACAGAAACTGCCGTCAGGGATGGAGTGTACGATACTTCAAAATACTAATTCACAGCTTGTGTGAGGTGGGAGTTCCCTTCCTACCTGCCTTTCGTTCCCTAACCGTTGGACTTGTACCCATTTATAGATGAACCCCCTTTACAGTTGGATCAACTGAAGCGTGTCTGTAGTGGACGTTGAACCTTGTACCTGTAACTTGAAAAGCGACTGCTCTATGACAATATAAATGTCAGATTTTGTGAGAGCTTCAGATGACTAGTATGTCACCTCTACTACCTCACCTGCCTGTACAATCTCACCTCTACCACCTCACCTGCCTGTACAATCTCACCTCTACCACCTCACCTGCCTGTACAATCTCACCTCTACCACCTCACCTCTACTACCTCACCTCTACCACCTCACCTCTACCACCTCACCTCTACCACCTCACCCCTACCACCTCACCCCTACCACCTCACCCCTACCACCTCACCCCTACCACCTTACCTCTACCACCTCACCTGCCTGTACAATCTCACCTCTACCACCTCACCTGCCTGTACAATCTCACCTCTACCACCTCACCTGCCTGTACAATCTCACCTCTACCACCTCACCTGCCTGTACAATCTCACCTCTACCACCTCACCTGCCTGTACAATCTCACCTCTACCACCTCACCTGCCTGTACAATCTCACCTCTACCACCTCACCTGCCTGTACAATCTCACCTCTACCACCTCACCTGCCTGTACAATCTCACCTCTACCACCTCACCTGCCTGTACAATCTCACCTCTACCACCTCACCTGCCTGTACAATCTCACCTCTACCACCTCACCTGCCTGTACAATCTCACCTCTACCACCTCACCTGCCTGTACAATCTCACCTCTACCACCTCACCTGCCTGTACAATCTCACCTCTACCACCAGCTTCACTGGAAACAAAAGAAGAATCATCACCATCATGAGTCGTTGAATGTGACTAGAACTATCTATTGTATCCTTCACCCATGAATCGTTTAGCTAGATGGATATCTTTAGTAACATTCTGATAAAGGTTGTTGGTGCGGTAGAGAAGTGGCTAGACGAGCAGCTTAAATGTCGGACGTTGACCACGAGGACATGAGTTCAAATCTTCGGTGTTATGTAGATTGTTTTCTAGTATTTGTAGTGGATGGCTACTGCAAGTGCAAGCGATCTTTATTCCCCAATCACGAGAATAAAAATCTAAATTAGTTTACAAATTATTTTGGTTAAAACTGATAATGATTGAAATGATTTCGCTGCTGTTTTATAGAGCGGACGTGTAGTAGGTTTTTTTTCATGGTATGGCTGCTTCTCCAAGTCGACCCAACTGTAGATGGGAACCTCACGAAGACGAGGTATCTACGGAGTTGGTGCGCTGTCGCTGGCGCTTTCATCAATAAAATGGAAGCCCTGGCACAAAGACGTCAGAACTGTCAGCCATTTTCCATGTTTCCATTTCAAGAGGTCACCCCCATGCTGGGCGGACCAGGTTCGTATCCTCAAGCTAAGAGCTCTACCATTCGCTTACAGCCGTTCCATGTCTTTCGTTCTCTATCTCGGTGTATCTCCTTCTGTATGTGTTTGTTCCTTCGTCGTTCTCACACAGAAGAAACATCAGTTCAGCATGTTGTTACTTACAGATAAAAGCCACATTCAAGTGGGGAAATTAGGCTAACGGTTTCTACACGTCGTACGCAATAGACGTGTATAAATTAACAACAGTCACACATAAACAGAACCAACAACAGTCACACATAAACAGAACCAACAACAGACACACAAACAGAACCAACAACAGACACATAAACAGACAAACAACAGACACACATGAACAGACCAACAACAAACACGCATGAACAGAACCAACAACAGTCACACATAAACAGAACCAACAACAGACACACATAAACAGAACCAACAGACACACATAAACAGAACCAACAGACACACATAAACAGAACCAGCAACATTCACACATAAACAGAACCAACAACAAACACACATAAACAGAACCAACAGACACATAAACAGAACCAGCAACATTCACACATAAACAGAACCAACAGACACATAAACAGAACCAGCAACAGTCACACATAAACAGAACCAACAACAGACACACATATTATTGAAAGCATAAAGATCGGCTGATAGAAAAACCTGCCACGACTGGTTGATGTTTGTGTGCACGCTCCGGAATTTGCGAACGTGAATGAACGAACGCTGTAGACCATGTTCTGGGCCATTTCCCAGCCGTCTGTCTTCACGCTTTAATGATAGGCTGTGCTTTCATGTGAATGTTATTACAGCTGTGGCAACGATTGCGCCGACGCTAGGCGCATTTATATCTGTTCATGTCTGTAGTGTCCTCATATATGTCCGTGGTTGTCTCTGTCTTGGCCTGTATGTAGTGTCCTCATATCTGCCTGTGGTTATCTCTGTCTTGGCCTGTTTGTAGTGTCCTTATATCTACCCGTGGTTGTCCAGGCCTGTTTGTAGTGTCCTTATATATGTCCGTGATTGTCTAGGCCTGTTTGTAGTGTCCTTATATCTGTCCGAGGTTGTTCAGGCCCGTTTGTAGTGTCCTCATATCTGCCCATGGTTGTCCAGGCCTGTGTGTAGTGTTTTCATATCTGCCCATGGTTGTCCAGGCCTGTGTGTAGTGTCCTCATATCTGCCCGTGGTTGTCTCTGTCTTGGCCTGTGTGTACTGTCCTTATATCTGCCCGTGGTTGTCTCTGTCCAAGCCTGTGTGTAGTGTCCTTATATCTGCCCGTCGGTGTCTCTGTCCAGGCCTGTGTGTAGTGTCCTCATATCTGCCCATGGTTGTCCAGTCCTGTGTGTAGTGTCCTCATATCTGCCCATGGTTGTCCAGTCCTGTGTGTAGTGTCCTCATATCTGCCCATGGTTGTCCAGTCCTGTGTGTAGTGTCCTCATATCTGCCCATGGTTGTCCAGTCCTGTGTGTAGTGTCCTCATCTGCCCGTGGTTGTCCAGGCCTGTGTGTAGTGTCCTCATATCTGCCCGTGGTTGTCTCTGTCTTGGCCTGTGTGTAGTGACCTCATATCTGCCCGTGGTTGTCTCTGTCCAGGCATGTGTGTAGTGTCCTTATATCTGCACGTGGTTGTCTCTGTCAAGGCATGTGTGTAGTGTCCTTATATCTGCACGTGGTTGTCTCTGTCCAGGCATGTGTGTAGTGTCCTCATATCTGCCCGTGGTTGTCTCTGTCCAGGCATGTGTGTAGTGTCCTCAAATCTGCCCGTGGTTGTCCAGGCCTGTGTGTAGTGTCCTTATATCTGCCCGTGGTTGTCTCTGTCTTGGCCTGTGTGTAGTGTCCTCATATCTGCCCGTGGTTGTCCAGGCCTGTGTGTAGTGTCCTCATATCTGCCCGTGGTTGTCCAGTCCTGTGTGTAGTGTCCTCATATCTGCCCGTGCTTGTCAAGGCCTGCGTGTAGTGCCCTTATATCTGCCCGTGATTGTCTCTGTCCAGGCCTGTGTGTAGTGTCCTCATATCTGCCCTCGATTGTCTCTGTCTTGGCCTGTGTGTAGTGCCCTTATATCTGCCCGTGGTTGTCTCTGTCTTGGCCTGTGTGTAGTTGAGTCATATCTGCCCGTGGTTATCCAGGCTTGTGTGTAGTGTCCTCATATCTGCCCGTGGTTGTCCAGGCCTGCGAGTAGTGACCTCATATCTGCCCGTGATTGTCTCTGTCCAGGCCTGCGTGTAGTGCCCTCATATCTGCCCGTGATTGTCTCTGTCCAGGCCTGTGTGTAGTATTCTCATATCTGTCCGTGGTTGTCTTGGTCTGTGTGTAGTGTCCTCATATCTGCCCGTGGTTGTCTTGGCCTGAGTATAGTGTCCTCATATCTGCCCGTGGTTGTCTTGGCCTGTGTGTAATGTCCTCATATCTGCCCATGGTTGTCCAGTCCTGTGGGTAGTGTCCTCATATCTGCCCGTGGTTGTCCAGGCCTGTGGTTAGTGTCCTCATATCTGCCCATGGTTGTCCAGTCCTGTGGGTAGTGTCCTCATATCTGCCCGTGGTTGTCCAGTCCTGTGTGTAGTGTCCTCATATCTGCCCGTGCTTGTCAAGGCCTGCGTGTAGTGCCCTTATATCTGCCCGTGATTGTCTCTGTCCAGGCCTGTGTGTAGTGTCCTCATATCTGCCCTCGATTGTCTCTGTCTTGGCCTGTGTGTAGTGCCCTTATATCTGCCCGTGGTTGTCTCTGTCTTGGCCTGTGTGTAGTGTCCTCATATCTGCCCGTGGTTATCCAGGCTTGTGTGTAGTGTCCTCATATCTGCCCGTGGTTGTCCAGGCCTGCGAGTAGTGCCCTCATATCTGCAAGTGATTGTCTCTGTCCAGGCCTGCGTGTAGTGCCCTCATATCTGCCCGTGATTGTCTCTGTCCAGGCCTGTGTGTAGTGTCCTCATATCTGTCCGTGGTTGTCTTGGCCTGTGTGTAGTGTCCTCATATGTGCCCGTGGTTGTCTTGGCCTGAGTGTAGTGTCCTCATATCTGCCCGTGGTTGTCTTGGCCTGTGTGTAATGTCCTCATATCTGCCCATGGTTGTCCAGTCCTCATATCTGCCCGTGGTTGTCCAGGCCTGTGGTTAGTGTCCTCATATCTGCCCATGGTTGTCCAGTCCTGTGGGTAGTGTCCTCATTTCTGCCCGTGATTGTCCAGGCCTGTATGCTCAGTGGTAACACCCATTTGCACCTTGTTAGCTCAAGCCATCTGACAAAGAAGCTACACCTGGCGATGACGTACTTATGCTACTTAAGAAGAATATTGACGTGTTGACATGAATATATTCTGGGCAGAATGGGTTGCAGTATGCCTGTGACAGATGTGAAACATTGATCGTTTGGTTTCGGTCAGGTGCGCGCCTTTTATTTCTGGGCGTAACCCGGTACCGTTGGCCTGATATTTAATATACAGGATATTACAGATCACTCCGGTCCTTTCACACTTGAGCTTCTTCCCGATCCTTTCACACTTGAGCTTCTTCCCGATCCTTTCACACGAGCTTCTTCCCGATCCTTTCACACGAGCTTTTTTCCGATCCTTTCACACGAGCTTCTTCCCGATCCTCACCTTGTCGCCTACAGACGGGATTGAAAGCTGAGAGACATGCCTGTTAGTAGACGCGTGCACACTAGCTAGCACACCCACCCAGGCACCAGGACGTGCAATAACGCACGTGACTGTGTTACCTGTCCACCTGTTATACTTACTCGCTCGTCTACCTTCCCCAAACCAGTGCTCGTCATCAAGGAAGGTTCCACGTCCCATAACCTCATTAATTCCATCAACTGTCGCCGGTGTGGGATGATATACATTAAGAAGACTGGTCTGGAACTGCGTTAGCATTTCCGGCAACACCTCACCGACATCTTCAATCGCACTGGTTCCCCTATTGTCAACCACTTCAATACCTTTCGTGACCATAACTTTTCCTTACCGTTTACTAAAATCTGAATTGAAGAAAACTGACTCGGTATCTTTTTGGATGTTTTTAATCATCGTGTAGCATGTGCATCACAGGCCGTGGTTCCCATCACAGGCCGTGGTTCCCATCACAAGCCGTGGTTCCCATCACAGGCCGTGGTTCTCATCACAAGCCGTGGTTCCCATCACAGGCCGTGGTTCCCATCACAAGCCGTGGTTCCCATCACAGGCCGTGGTTCCCATCACAGGCCGTGGTTCCCATCACAGACCGTGGTTCCCATCACAAGCCGTGGTTCCCGTCACAGACCGTGGTTCTCATCACAGACCGTCTGATTGTTACAGTCTTCATTTATTGAACTACAGAGGAACAAGGACCAGCGTCTACCTACTCAATGAGATGGCCTCTGACCGACAGGAGTTGCCATCCCTGCAGTAACTTATTGTGTCTTTAGTCGATGTCCGACCACAAGTTTTGAAAAGGATACGTGTTTGCCATGATTGACCGGGCTCAACAATTGTTTGGTTGTCAAAGGGAAAGCATTCATCGATAACTCGGCATGGTCTGTATCTATCAGAAAAGTGAAGCCATTGACCTTAGTGACGACTGCCAGCCCTAGAACTTTGGGTCAAATGTGGGCACATCTAGATCATATCTCCCGTCCTGCTGTTGTTTGTCAGGCCGAGGGTACATCGGGGATTCTGGCTAGGCGCCAGTCACGCCACCTCCACATTTGGACTGTGGCATGGGAAAGGCTTATTGGATTGAGCAATCTTTTCCACATGTGCGATCCAGTCTGCCCGCCCCGTAGCCATTTGAAAGCGATAGTGTGCGACTGTCAGCTGATCTAACAACCTAAGTATGGCCGGTAATACCCGGCTGATACGACGGGCTTGGTGCCGACCCCCCGCTGTACCGTCGACAATCGCTGTAGATCAGTGGTTCTTAAACTTATTCGGTTGACGGCTTTCTTAGCGTGCCAGGATTTGTCCACGGCGCCCCAAAGTCAGAAGATAAGCCTACCTAACAGTTGCAGTAGCACAGTTAATGTGGTTAGGCTGGTAAACTTAACAAGAAATAAATGAAACACGTATTTCACACTCATAAACGGTTTATATAAAAAGTATAAACTAAGTACATATTTTCAACAATCATATCATTGAATACATAAATGGTAATTAGGGGGACGGTGTTCACTGCACATCTTCAATATTGTAATGAAACTGGTCAAAGGCACAATCAATTCCCGTTCCACGTTGATTTTCGCGCCATTCTTGCTACTTATCCAGCGACCGCCAAAAGCCCAACTTGGCACGGATAATGACGTCACAAATGGAGCTAGGATTGACTGAGCGTTACCATTAGCAGCGGGGTATTCATCTTTCACTAACATCCAACAGCCATTTTCTTTCTCTCCAGTGTGTTGTCGCAGGACAGCTCAATAGGATGTTCTCCATTAGCAGTAGTTTATTCCGATGGAGCTTGGCCATAAGAGGCTAGTCTTGACTCCCTGTCGATATTATCTTCTTGAAAGTATTTAACAAGCAGTTAATAAACTGGCACAAGTGCCCTTCAAGAACAGATTTGATGTGAGATAAATGAGCTTCATTGGAGATCACAAACTGCTTCAACAAGATCATCTGCGTCATTCATTCATCTTCTCCATGTCCACGGCTTGACAAAAGTGCTCGTCTCTGTGACCAGGATAAATATATATAAATACATTGTCACGAGAAAGCCGTTGGGGGGGGGGGGGGGTGGGGGTGGGGGGTGTTTTCAGCTTCCATATCCTCACATAATTTGTTAGAAAAAAAACCTAGTTTTTATTGGCCGACTTTTTATAAAGTTTACCACATTTACCACACATTGTAAGTCTAGATTCAATGGAGGACTCAGACACTTTGATGCGAGGACTTCTCTGTGAATGATGCAATGGGTCCACCGTGAATCCAGAGCTTTGCGCCTGCAACCCTCCACAACTACCGGACATAGATCGACCACCAGTAGTACAGACACCAACCCTCCACAACTACCGGACATAGATCGACCACCAGCAGTACAGACACCAACCCTCCACAACTACCGGACATAGATCGACCACCAGCAGTACAGACATCAACCCTCCACAACTACCGGACATAGATCGACCACCAGCAGTACAGACATCAACCCTCCACAACTACCGGACATAGATCGACCACCAGCAGTACAGACACCAACCCTCCACAACTACCGGACATAGATCGACCACCAGCAGTACAGACATCAGCACACTTTGTCCACTCCACCATAAATGTGTCCATGAGCTCTAACAAGCCTTGAGCCTTTGTACTTACAGTGATACTATTACAAAAGAGAACAGTGGCATTGCCATCTATGAACTCTAGCTAGCAAATCAAATGTGCATCCTTGTAACTGTCCAACTGGAACGCATAATCCTTCCCTTTGGTTGTTTCAATTAATTGATTATTGAGACCGTGTGCCGGATTCTGCAGCTGATAGTATTGTTAGAGAAAGGCTCCCTTCACAGAAGTTTCCCCGCAAACATACCGATCATCAAATCTGCAGCAGCCGGTAGAATTAGTTGTTCTGTGAGGGCATGGAGATTTGTACACCTGGCAGCTCCGCGACCTTATACACCCTTGTATGGCGCTAGCAAAGCATTGTTTGGTATTGCCACTTGCTGAGAAAAAGTAGCTTTTTGTTGTTTCAATTCTTTTAAATCTCTGGTAAAATAGTCGCGAAGTTTACCAAGCATATTTCCATGACTGGTTTCTAAGTGACGTTTTAGTTTGCTTGGCGCCATGTACTATGGTGTCAAAACTTTCATGCACAGTACACACTGCGGTCTCTCTTCGTCGTTGACATGTGTCCATGGAAAGCTAAAATCCAAATAACTGTCCTCATTTTTACGACATGTCAGCTTCTTCACACCAACGCCACTTGTTTGTGGTGTATCTTCTTGTGTTCACTTCTACAATGCTTATTCGTGTTCAATAAAAACGTCCCCACTTTTAGCAAGATAACAACCATTAAACGTTGACTTGATCATATCATAAGACAATTGTTTGGAGCTTGCACAAATCAAGGCTGCAGAGACAGCTATTCAAATACAGAGACCAAGTATCGAGAAAGTTCCATAAACAACTAGAATAATCCAGTGAGATTGACTTGATACTAGCCAGACGGAGAGCAGATTTGAAAGGTTGATACTAGCCAGACGGAGGGCCAGATTTGAAAGGTTGATACTAGCCAGACGGAGGGCCACATTTGAAAGGTTGATACTAGCCAGACGGAGAGCAGATTTGAAAGGTTGATACTAGCCAGACGGAGAGCAGATTTGAAAGGTTGATACTAGCCAGACGGAGGGCCACATTTGAAAGGTTGATACTAGCCAGACGGAGGGCCACATTTGAAAGGTTGATACTAGCCAGACGGAGAGCAGATTTGAAAGGTTGATACTAGCCAGACGGAGAGCAGATTTGAAAGGTTGATACTAGCTAGACGGAGGGCCAGATTTGAAAGGTTGATACTCGCCAGACGGAGAGCAGATTTGAAAGGTTGATACTAGCCAGACGGAGGGCCAGATTTGAAAGGTTGATACTAGCCAGACGGAGAGCAGATTTGAAAAGTTGATACTAGCCAGATGGAGGGCCAGGTTTGAAAGGTTGATACTAGCCAGACGGAGAGCAGATTTTAAAGGTTGATACTAGCCAGACGGAGGGCCAGATTTGAAAGGTTGATACTAGCCACACGGAGAGCAGATTTGAAAGGTTGATACTAGCCAGACGGAGGGCCAGATTTGAAGAGTTGATACTAGCCAGACGGAGGGCCAGATTTGAAAGGTTCATACTAGCCAGAAGGAGGGCCAGATTTGAAAGGTTGATACTAGCCAGAAGGAGGGCCAGATTTGAAAGGTTGATACTAGCCAGAAGGAGGGCCAGATTTGAAAGGTTGATACTAGCCAGAAGGAGGGCCAGATTTGAAAGGTTGATACTAGCCAGACGGAGGGCCAGATTTGAAAGTTTGATACTAGCCAGACGGAGAGCAGATTTGAAAGGTTGATACTAGCCAGACGAAGGGCCAGATTTGAAAGTTTGATACTAGCCAGACGGAGAGCAGATTTGAAAGGTTGATACTAGCCAGACGGAGAGCAGATTTGAAATGTTGATACTAGCCAGACGGAGGTCCAGATTTGAAAAGTTGATACTAGCCAGACGGAGGGCCAGATTGAAAAGGAATACCTAACACGGGCACAGATCACCAGCCAGTTGTCATGGCCCACACACGCACAAATCGTTGAAGATTGAAAGGCACAGACGTCATGAATATAATGAGCCTTCACTTTGAACAAGTCCAGAAAGAGGTATGAGGCAAGATTGATAGAGTATACCAAAATAGACCACAAGAAGTGAGTGACATAGAAACCGAATGGCTGCATTTCAAAATACAATTGCTATATCCTAAAAAAACGGAGGTATCAAAAACACAAGACAAAACATACGGAAAACAGTATGGTGGAATGAAGAATTGAAAATAGCAGTGAAAAAAAGATAAAATTTGAGTGAATAACAACAACACAAGAAAATTAGGCAAAATAGAAAACATCACAAAGAGATACGAGCAGAATGATAAATAAGGTGAACGTGATATCGTGCCAGATATATGGCAACAAGCCAACAAACATCTGCAAGGAATCCACCCGAAAATGATCAAAGGCTGTTGGAAACAGAGATTCAGTGATAAATGGTTTATCCTATCAGCCATTATAAACGATAAACGATAAACAAGCCAGTACTAAATGAAAACAGGATTGGTTTCTCCTATCAACCATTATAAACGATAAACATAACAAGCCAGTACTAAATGAAAACAGGATTGGTTTCTCCTATCAGCCATTATAAACGATAAACATAACAAGCCAGTACTAAATGAAAACAGGATTGGTTTCTCCTATCAGCCATTATAAACGATAAACATAACAAGCCAGTACTAAATGAAAACAGGATTGGTTTCTCCTATCAACCATTATAAACGATAAACATAACAAGCCAGTACTAAATGAAAACAGGATTGGTTTCTCCTATCAACCATTATAAACGATAAACATAACAAGCCAGTACTAAATGAAAACAGGATTGGTTTCTCCTATCAGCCATTATAAACGATAAACATAACAAGCCAGTACTAAATGAAAACAGGATTGGTTTCTCCTATCAGCCATTATAAACGATAAACATAACAAGCCAGTACTAAATGAAAACAGGATTGGTTTCTCCTATCAACCATTATAAACGATAAACATAACAAGCCAGTACTAAATGAAAACAGGATTGGTTTCTCCTATCAGCCATTATAAACGATAAACGATAAACAAGCCAGTACTAAATGAAAACAGGATTGGTTTCTCCTATCAGCCATTATAAACGATAAACGATAAACAAGCCAGTACTAAATGAAAACAGGATTGGTTTCTCCTATCAGCCATTATAAACGATAAACGATAAACAAGCCAGTACTAAATGAAAACAGGATGGGACAGTAAGAACATCTCCAGGACAGAACCACCAAACAGCAGCAGAAGTTCAAGAAACTGAGCTCACGAAACAAGGCACCAGGAATAGAAGACACTACAACATTCTACGTACACGCCTACGGAGACACGGGGCTAAAATGGCGGACAAGAAGAATACATGTGTCAGGGACAACAAGGCAAGTTCTAGAAGACTGGCAAAATTCAATATGCATCGCCAAATGAAAGAAAAAAAGGAAACAAAAGAGACTGAAACATACAGGGACATTTCTCTTTTGAGCCATATCAGTCAAATATACGCAAAGATCTGGGAAAGCACAAGAAGGCCAATAGTCGAATAACAATTAAGGGTCACAAACTTTGACTTCAGGAAAGGAACAGGTTGTACGCGTACCAGATTTTCTCTAAGACAGATTTGTGAACGGACTATTTGATACAACAAGAAACAGAACATCGCCTTTGTAGACCAGGAGAAAGCTTTTCACCGAGTGGATAAGAGCATTTGATGAGAAACTCTTTAAAAAAACTATCCAGTCCAAGAACAGTTACTGGACAATGTAAGAAAAGAGCCAAACTACAGTGAGAAAACCATGCAGAAAAGAGCCAAACTACAGTGAGAAAACCATGCAGAAAAGAGCCAAACTACAGTGAGAAAACCATGCAGAAAAGAGCCAAACTACAGTGAGAAAACCATGCAGAAAAGAGCCAAACTACAGTGAGAAAACCATGCAGAAAAGAGCCAAACTACAGTGAGAAAACCATGCAGAAAAGAGCCAAACTACAGTGAGAAAACCATGCAGAAAAGAGCCAAACTACAGTGAGAAAACCATGCAGACTGACCAATTGGTTGGAGGTTAAGATCAGGCAAAGACAGAGATGTATACTATCACCACTTTTGTTCATTGTACATACGGACAGAATAACAACCGAAGCACACAATGTATGCCTCAGATATGAAGATGATTACAGCAAAGACAGAGACAATGAAATCAGCAGAATAAATAAGACACTAAGTATTCATTTAAATCGCACATACCTCAAACAGATCAGAGGATCCAAATACTTGGTAGGGTGTTCGGACAAGATGGAAGAATGAATAGAGAGCTGGAATCAAGAACATAGAAAGCAAATGCGGTTTCCTATCACTTCTCAGTCTTATTACGATACAAACTCATCCGACAGGAAACAAAGAGACAGTTGATAAATAGTATTTTTATACAAACTCTCTGCTACCAGTGTCAGACATAGACTCTCGCCAAGACGCAAGAAAGAAAAATCAGGGTATGTGAAATAAGGTGTTTGAGAAAAGCTGGCGGGGTCACACGGCTGAACAGAGTAGAAAACGAAGAGACCAGACAGAGTGTTGGTACAACACAAGACAGGATTGGTACAACACCAGACAGGGGGTTGGTACAACAACAGTCAGAGGGTTGGTACAACAACAGACAGAGGGTTGGTACAACACCAGGCAGGGTTGGTACAACACCAGGCAGGGTTGGTACAACACCAGACAGAGGGTTGGTACAACACCAGACAGAGGGTTGGTACAACACCAGACAGGGGGTTGGTACAATACCAGACAGAGGGTTGGTACAACACAAGACAGAGGGTTGGTACAACACCAGACAGGGGGTTGGTACAATACCAGACAGAGGGTTGGTACAACACCAGACAGGGTTGGTACAACACAAGACAGAGGCTTGGTACAACACCAGACAGAGGGTTGGTACAACACCAGACAGAGGGTTGGTACAACACCAGACAGGGGGTTGGTACAACACCAGACAAGAGGGTTGGTACAACACCAGGCAGAGGGTTGGTACAACACCAGACAGAGGGTAGATACAACACCAGGCAAGAGGGTTGCATAGCAAGATGGATACCAAGAAAAAGCTGGATAGACGTGTAAGTGAGACATCAAAGAAACGCCAAGTGACAACAACAACGGCGGCACACGACAGAAAACAACACCTCCCCACGTAGAGTCTACTCATACAAGACGAAGATGATGACCCATTGACTATATTCACATTGATGGACTGAGCGACACACCGTCAGTTCGGGCAGTAGCTTGAGGAAGAACAACTGACTTCTGCACTGCGGGGACAAGAACAAACACTTGTCTAATATGACTGCTACAATGTTGACATGGAGCGCCATCTAGTATTACAACTGAACATGGAAACTGATTGGTTTAAACAGTGTCTGTTAGGTATCCTGTCTGCCATTCCCGCATCAAACACATCGACAGGCCGATACTAAAGCCGCTTGGGCTAAATGTCATTTCAGGGAACCTGGCGGGGCGCACAGTTTGAGATCCACTGATGTAGATCGATTAGGACCTTTTTAAACTTGTTTGTGCATATATAAGTATCAAACCATGTTTACAACAACAACACGAACAGCGGTGTAAATCGGGTGCAAGTCTGGTTTGTAATAACAACATACCACGTTCGACATCGCTTTGTTTGACTGGGCATGTCGGGGATTGTTCTCACTTCTCCATGTACAGAAAGGATTGACAAAACTGATGTACTGCAAAACTGATGTACTGCAAAACTGATGTACTGCAAAACTGATGTACCGCAAAACTGATTTACCGCAAAACTGATGTACCGAAAACTGCCACAGTGGAACACATTACCAACAGATACATCATACACAAACGCATCCACTGGCCAATACGTCAACACTACAAACAGATACACACACATAGACGCACCCACTGATCAATACGTCAACAATACAAACAGATAACATAAGAATCCACTGGTCAATACGTCAACAATACAAACAGAAAACATACGCATCCACTGGTCAATACGTCAACAATACAAACAAATACACGCATCCACTGGTCAATACGTCAACACTACAAACAGATACACACACATAGACGCACCCACTGATCAATACGTCAACACTACAAACAGATACACACACGCATCCACTGGCCAATACGTCAACACTACAAACAGATACACACACGCATCCACTGGCCAATACGTCAACATTACAAACAGATACACACACATAGACGCACCCACTGATCAATACGTCAACACTACAAACAGATACACACACGCATCCACTGGCCAATACGTCAACACTACAAACAGATACACACACATAGACGCGTCCACTGGTCAATACGTCAACACTACAAACAGATACACACATGCATCCACTGGCCAATACATCAACACTACAAACAGATACACACACATAGACGCGCCCACTGGTCAATACGTCAACTCTACAAACAGATACACACACGCATCCACTGGCCAATACGTCAACACTACAAACAGATACACACACATAGACGCGTCCACTGGTCAATACGTCAACACTACAAACAGATACACACATGCATCCACTGGCCAATACATCAACACTACAAACAGATACACACACATAGACGCGCCCACTGGTCAATACGTCAACTCTACAAACAGATACACACACGCATCAACTGGCCAATACGTCAACACTACAAACAGATACACACACATAGACGCGTCCACTGGTCAATACGTCAACACTACAAACAGATACACACACGCATCCACTGGTCAATACGTCAACACTACAAACAGATACACACACGCATCCACTGGTCAATACGTCAACACTATAAACAGATATACACACACATAGACGCATCCATACACCAACAAATACGTCCTAATATAGCCTAAAAGACTGCTGTCTTGGATTGAAAGGAGCGTGCCTTCGTTAGTGGAATCCAGAAAGACAAACCTTCAATAAAAATAAAAAAATAATGATGAATTAACCAGTATGACTAGACCAAAAGAAATGTTATGAACTTGGCATTGCTTGCTTACCTGACCACATTGTTGTCTTCTGCTTATGGCAACTGACGAATATACCTTTAAACATGGAGCATTATTGAAGGGAAGGCTGAAGGATATAGTAGAGATTCATCATCTCAGCCTTCAACAAATCTTTTTAAGGGCAGAGAACCTGGTACGGGACTACATTCATTTACACACATATTTCCATCAAACCTCAAGGGTGCATTGTCAAGAAACAATCAAATCTTGAATGTCTTCTCCAAGTAGAGGTCTATGACTGTAAGCTTAACATATTCAGTAAACTATGTTACGGTTTGCAGTCGTCTAGGCTTGCTGTTTGATAGGGATAGAAAGGCAGGTTAGTTTTAGCCAAATTATGTCTTGTCTAGAATTTTCTGAAGGATATATCATCGTAGACTTCAACTTACAATATCAAGCTGCGTTAGCTCCTAACAAGAGTGTAAGCCTCTAACAAGAGTGTTAGCCCCTAACAAGAGTGTAAGCCTCTAACAAGAGTGTAAGCCTTTAACAAGAGTGTTAGCCCCTAACAAGAGTGTAATCCTCTAACAAGATTGTAAGCCTCTAACAAGAGTGTTAGCCCCTAACAAGAGTGTAAGCCTCTAACAAGAGTAAGCCCCTAACAAGAGTGTAAGCCTCTAACAAGAGTGTAAGCCTCTAACAAGAGTAAGCCTCTAACAAGAGTGTAAGCCTCTAACAAGAGTAAGCCTCTAACAAGAGTGTAAGCCCCTAACAAGAGTGTAAGCCCTTAACAAGAGTGTTAGCCCCTAACAAAAGTGTAAGCCCCTAACCAGAGTAAGCCCATAACAAGAGTGTAAGCCCCTAAAAAGAGTGTTAACTCCTAACAAGAGTGTTAACCCTTAACAAGAGTGTAAGCCCCTAACAAGAGTGTAAGCCTCTAACAAGAGTGTAAGCTCCTAACTAGAGTAAGCCTCTAACAAGAGAGTAAGCCCCTAACAATCGTGTAAGCCTCTAACAAGAGTGTAAGCCCCTAACAAGAGTAAGCCTCTAACAAGAGTGTAAGCCCCTAACAAGAGTGTAAGCCCCTAACAAGAGTGTAAGCCCCTAACAAGAGTGTAAGCCTCTAACAAGAGTGTAAGCCCCTAACAAGAGTGTAAGCCTCTAACAAGAGTGTAAGCCTCTAACGAGTGTAAGCCTCTAACAAGAGTAAGCCTCCAACAAGAGTATAAGCCCCGAACAAGAGTGTAAGCCTCTAACAAGAGAGTAAGCCTCTAACAAGAGTATAAGCCCCGAACAAGAGTGTAAGCCTCTAACAAGAGTAAGCCTCTAATAAGAGTATAAGCCCCGAACAAGAGTGTAAGCCTCTAACAAGAGTAAGCCTCTAACAAGATTGTAAGCCTCTGACAAGATTGTTAGCCTCTAACAAGAGTGTAAGTCCCTAACAAGAGTGTAAGTCTCTAACAAGAGTGTAAGCCCCTAACAAGAGTGTAAGCCCCTAACAAGAGTGTAAGCCTCTGACAAGAGTAAGCCTCTAACAAGAATACGCCTCTAACAAGTGTAAGCCTCTAACAAGAGAGTAAGCATCTAACAAGAGTGTAAGCCCCTAACAAGAGTGTAAGCCTCTGACAAGAGTAAGCCTCTAACACGAATACGCCTCTAACAAGTGTAAGCCTCTAACAAGAGTGTAAGCCTCTAACAAGAATGTAAGCTCCTAACTAGTGTAAGCCCCTAACAAGAGTGTAAGCCCCTAACAAGAGTGTAAGCCCCTAGCAAGAGTGTAAGCTTCTAACAAGAGTAAGCCTCTAACAAGAATACGCCTCTAACAAGTGTAAGCCTCTAACAAGAGAGTAAGCATCTAACAAGAGTGTAAGCCCCTAACAAGAGTGTAAGCCTCTGACAAGAGTAAGCCTCTAACACGAATACGCCTCTAACAAGTGTAAGCCTCTAACAAGAGTGTAAGCCTCTAACAAGAATGTAAGCTCCTAACTAGTGTAAGCCCCTAACAAGAGTGTAAGCCCCTAACAAAAGTGTAAGCCCCTAGCAAGAGTGTAAGCTTCTAACAAGAGTAAGGCTCTAACAAGAGTAAGCCTCTAACAAGAGTGTAAGCCCTTAACAAGAGTGTAATCCCATAACAAGAGTGTAAGCCTCTAACAAGAGTATAAGCCCCTAACAAGATTAAGCCTCTAACAAGAGTGTAAGCCCCTAACAAGAGTGTAAGCCCCTAACAAGAGTGTAAGCCCCTAACAAGAGTGTACGCCTCTAACAAGAGTAAGCCTCTAACAAGAGTGTAAGCCTCTAACAAGAGTGTAAGCCCCTAACAAGAGTGTAAGCCTCTAACAAGAGTAAGCCTCTAACAAGAGTGTAAGCCTCTTACAAGAGTGTAAGCCTCTAGCAAGAGTGTAAGCCTCCAACAAGAGTAAGCCTCTAACAGGAGTGTAAACCCCTAATAAGAGTGTAAACCCCTAACAAGAGTGTAAGTCCCTAACAAGAGTGTAAGCCCCTGACAAGAGTGTAAGCCTCTAACAAGAGTAAGCCTCTAACAAGAGTGTAAGCCCCTAACAAGAGTGTTAACCTCGCTTTTGAATCCTGGCACTGTCTTCTCGTTACCAGTGAAGGTATTTGATGAGATTATCTTTAAAGTCGTTTGATAACATGACATATTGTCTGTTTAGTGTAGCCAGTATGAGCTGGCTTGAATATCGTTCCGTAGCTTCAACATCAGCGCTAGCAGCTCCTCCTTGGACTACAGTTTCATGTTGTGCAACTGGCTTCTTTGTGTGAATCTTGAAGGCAAGTCTGTGCAAGCTTCTCTTCTACAACATCATCGCCTCCCTCATCATTCAATGAATTGACGATCATTATCGCTTTGTACTGTATTATGCCTTGGCTTAAATCACGTTGTGGCTGACTTAATCGTCAGTCCAACCCATTAACTCATTTCACCAGCAAGACTGTCTCGCTTCCTTAACTTTGAAATGTTCACTGAAGTAGCAATTTCTTTTAAATATTTATCTTTAGCATTAAGAACTGTGCTAATGGTTTGACGAGCCACGTCTAGACCACAGTCAAGCCTTGCTCGCTAAACACATTCATGTCTAACTTTTGATTCATAGAAAATGGCGGTTCTTATTCTTCTTAGCACTAGCACTAGCCGCTAGGCACATTGTTATCAATGGTGTGAATATATTATCATAAATAAATGGAGATTCCAGAACACAGAATAAGCCACATTGTTGAACCTCGGCTTTCCAAAGCTGACATTAAATGTTGCCGGGGCATAGGCTGCATGCGCCTTATTCACCTTAAGGCAATTAAGCAACAAGTACATAATAAGCAACAAGTTCACATTGCTTTCATTGATCACGCAAGAGCGTAGCCATAGAGTAGACATGACTAAACTTTGAATGGTGCTGGTAGATTATTGTATCTAAGGTCTGCTACAAGATAATGTAACATCACTGTATCCTACGAGTAGAAACATCCTTACAATGACGGATGGCGTCACAGTTGATTTTGAAATCACTACGCGTGTGAGGCCGGGGTGTGTATTTTCTCCTTTGCTGTTCAACATCTGCATGGACAAAATCGCATCAGAGACCAGTCAAATTGAGACATCTGCAGCAGAACTCAATACACGAATTGCTATTTGCAGATGATCAGTGTCTGCTGTACGAAGATGAAAATAACTTACAAAACCACATGGACGCGCTTGTGGCAACCTGTGCCAAATACAACATGAGAAGTAACGAGACGAAGACAAGAAGCTATGATGATCAGCAGAACACCTGGGCCACTCAACAAAAGTGTCGACAACCTGTGCCAAATACAACGTGAGAAGTAACGAGACGAAGACAAGAAGCTATGATGATCAGCAGAAGTCCTGGGCCACAACAAAAGTGTAAATGATATTGCTCTTCGAAAGGTCCATGCCTTCAAGTATTGAGGCAGACGGGTTCGATAGGGACATCGAGATGTTAGAAAGCGTCTACTGTGACTTATCAGCTATCACCACTGCCCAGACAGCCGAGCATTAGTTTGGCAATAAGCAACAGCTGATAAACTGTATATTTATTTTGATTCTGTGCTACCAGTGCCAAACATGGTCCCTGTCCAAGGCATGTGAGAGCAGAATTTCGACGTGTTAAATGAAGTATTCGAGGAAGGTCATATGTGTTACCAGGAATGACAGGCTGTGAAACGAAGACATTGGAAGTATGATTGAGGCAACGTCTTGGGCAGAGTACATCTTCAGACAACAAATAAGTTGGTTTAGTCATTCATGAGAATGAACTCTTATCAGCTTTCACTGATAGCATACAGGTTGGCATGGTTGACTACATGGCAAGAGGGTGAGCAGAAACCAGTGGATAGATGACATTATAGTGACTATGCAACAACACGTGCTAACAATGACTAGCACAACGTACTTGACATAGGACAGAAGACACCAACTCCCCACGAAGCTCAGTAGAACAAGTGGAAAGACAACTATGTAATTGGTTAAAACTTCATAGAACCGACTACGTTGTGCCCAGTAGCTTTCATTGCTGATAGGGCAAGTACTCGGTAGCTTTCATTGCTGATAGGGCAAGTACTCGGTAGCTTTCATTGCTGATAGGGCAAGTACTCGGTAGCTTTCATTGCTGATAGGGCAAGTACTCAGTAGCTTTCATTGCTGATAGGGCAAGTACTCAGTAGCTTTCATTGCTGATAGGGCAAGTACTCAGTAGCTTTCATTGCTGATAGGGCAAGTACTCGGTAGCTTTCATTGCTGATAGGGCAAGTACTCAGTAGCTTTCATTGCTGATAGGGCAAGTACTCGGTAGCTTTCATTGCTGATAGGGCAAGTACTCAATAGCTTTCATTGCTGATAGGGTAAGTACTCAGTAGCTTTCATTGCTGATAGGGTAAGTACTCAGTAGCTTTCATTGCTGATAGGGCAAGTACTCAGTAGCTTTCATTGCTGATAGGGTAAGTACTCAGTAGCTTTCATTGCTGATAGGGCAAGTACTCGGTAGCTTTCATTGCTGATAGGGCAAGTACTCAATAGCTTTCATTGCTGATAGGGTAAGTACTCAGTAGCTTTCATTGCTGATAGGGCAAGTACTCAGTAGCTCCCTCGGGGCTTAGGATCTCCCCCCCCCCCCACACACACACTTCGTTAGGTACCCATTTACAACTGGATCGACTGGGGGTATCGATCATATCATGAAAAAAACCAACGACATGCGCGAGGTGACTTGAGCCTGGTACGTCGTGTCTGTAGGCCAAGCTAGCACGTTCCCCTGCCACGTGTATCACTATAATGATTTGTGTGTTGAGAGCATTATATAAGACAAGTAATGATGCTAGCCAATGTCTGCTCTTTGTGGAGACTGTTTTGTTATGCTAAACGAAAGTCACTGGCTACACTATTAAGTTTTGGTTTTACGGCTACATGTCTCTTGTTTCTAGGAACCAGAGTAAGTCAATAAGTAGGTCACAACCTGATATAGGATAGCTGACAAATGTAGATAGTAGTTTCTAAAGCTGTCATTAGGTGCCAGCAACATACAGCTTTGTGATTACATACGTTAGGTGCCACGTGCTTGTACGCAGCACATATACATAATGTCGTCGGTGCTGACAACAGTGAAGAACTGGACAAAAATTGTTAAAGAAGGACGTGAGTTAACGCAACAATATGCGCCTGACCTGGTCTCGGACGTGAGTTAACGCAACAATATGCGCCTGACCTGGTCTCGGACGTGAGTTAACGCAACAATATGCGCCTGACCTGGTCTCGGACGTGAGTTAACGCAACAATATGCGCCTGACCTGGTCTCGGACGTGAGTTAACGCAACAATATGCCTCTGACCTGGTCTCAGACGTGAGTTAACGCAACAATATGCCCCTGCCCTGGTCTCAGACGTGAGTTAACGCAACAATATGCGCCTGACCTGGTCTCGGGAGATCAACCGTCGTTATCACGTCCTTCTCTAAATATCGTTGTCCAGCTCTTCACTTGTCTTTGACACACTTGTGTCACCATGCACTGCCTGCATTCTGCGATGAATGTCGACTGGTCGACATCCTTCAGCTGTTAGAAACCGAATCACCGCTCGCTGATCAACGCTGGACGGAATGCGTACCACACCCGCCATGTTTTCAACGGTCTGCTGAGTATACTATGAGTCGGAGGATAATGACATTTTGCAAACTTGACGGTCGGTGTGTGCTGTTTACACCTGACGTGACGTCATCATGCGGATCGTACGTATGTTCACTTGTTGAAGTTTCGTCAGGTTTCATTTGAACACGCCTCGTATATATATATATATATATATATATATATATATATATATATATATATATATATATATATATATATATATATACATATATATATATATACTCGTCTTCCATGACTTGACTTAGTCGAACACACGAGTGGTATGTAAATGATAGAATTGATTACATTACGACAACACCTGGACAAGTGTGCAGCTGTCTCTCACTCATATCACATCAACACCAAACACAGATAATAAATAATACAATGAGTATATGTGTTAGGGGGATCAAGATGCCGAGCAACGCATGAGCTGCAGTGGTCAGCGACCCATAGCTGACTGCTAGCGTCATGGCCAGCGAAACAGAGCTGCCAAGACCCTTCTACATCTCCACGCGGTGATCCTGGATAACAGGTTGCAGCAGGGCAGACTGGCTAAGGAGAAGGGATCGAGAAGGGAATGCTAACCCGGTTCTAAAAAATGCTTGCTGAAGTGGATGTGTTGGACCAAAAGGTGCAAATATCGCAGCCAAGCTGTAAACTACGACACAACGCATTTCGCTCTCTGGGCTACATTCTGCTACTTAAGCCCTTTTAGGGTTTCGTTGCGGGAGATTGAGAATGAACAAAGCCAAGTCGTATGTGTTAGGTATGTAAGATAGCTTGAACATGTCTAGAAATGCTTGATTCCATTCTTTCACCCATGCCTGCTTCCATCCTGTGGCACGCCACACAGCAACTGTGAAACCACTGGCTTATTGTTGGAGTTGGGGGGGGGGGGGGGTTTACTAATTCACTCGTGGCGATGTTTCATTGGTAGCATGTTACAGTGACTCTACTTACATCCCGAGACTGAGTGAAGAAAATGGATCCATTCTTCTGACTGTAGTGCAGTACGAGACTTGTCAGTAGACTCGCTACTATGAAGATGACAGTGTGGGGGAAGGCACCATGCTTCGTGTGGAACCAAATGGAGACAAGTGTGGTAGAGTCTAGGTTTAGCTGATTAGTTTACTTATCTAAAGAGTTACAACATGTATCTACACCCTGACACGACTTCGCACAGTAAAACACAGTAAACACTATCCTGACCATAAAACAAAACATCATTTATTAATAATTAGAACAAAACAATATTATTTATTCGTTGCACAGTTTCAAAAAAAAAGCAAAGTACATCTAAACTAAACAATATATATATATATTGAACTACAATAGGATGTTTTTAAGCACTAGCTTTTGATGTTTCCTCGAAGATCTAGTCCCCAGGCTGCATTCCCCTATCTGCACATTCAACGCACAATCACAAACTCGTCCTTACGATCAGATTATGTACTCAGACGAATCTGTACGCTCAAACATAATCAACAAACTCGTCCTCGCGATTAGATTACCTAGATCACTTCACATACATAGACGAATCTGTACATTCACATACGATATTCACAAATGTTTAGATCACATCACGTATTCACGCGAATCTATACATTCACATACGATCAGAATACACATAGTTCACAAAATGCCCTGCACAGGCAACACACTTCAAATCTCGTCCTTAAACGATCTGTACACTCGTGTAACCATTCAGGACATACATCGTTCCCAAGGTGTCCTATACATATGACACGCCTTCGACACACCTTCAGATCTCGTCCGTAAGCGATCTGTACACTCCTGTAACCGTTCAGAACAAACATCGTTGACAATGTGTTATGCACGTACAGCACACATTCAGATATCTTACTGTTCACAGAGTGTCCATACTGTTCACAGGGTGTCCATCATAAACATTTATTGAGAGCGACTAACCACCACTCAAGGTGAATGATGGTACAGTCACCCTGCAAAATCACTCACTTCCAGACTCACTCTCAGCCTTCCTGGCAGCCTCTCAGCCAATCTCCTAACCAGTCTCCTTAATTCATTCTTGCAGAGTATTTTATAGTTTCAGGCACAACCTGGCTGTCCAATTGACTTCTGTTGATTGTCTGACTTAGCCATCACTCTAATTTGGAACTACCCCAAACTAATTGTTATTGGTTGACTATCCACGAATCACTGCCACTCTAAATCTCGTAGCCGGTCGTGGCAGCATCAAACTTTCACCAACCCCCATGTACGCTAATTCTGAACGCCAGAGTGGTCAGCTCCGAACACCCACCCAGATACCAGACAGTCTCCCACCTGAACCCCTCATTTCCTTTGTCGACCTAGTGTCGAACCGGTGATTGACCTTGGCACGCATTCAAACAACCTTTGTTCTTAGAGTCGCCAGCCCAATCTCCCCTGTCCTAAATGACCTTACTCCAGCTGGTACTCTCACAAAAGTAGTGGCTGCAGCTCCTGAGTACGGGGCAACTTACAGGGGGGGGGGGGGTGGAGGCACGATGATTCGTGTGGAACCAGATGGAGACAAGGAGTGGATGCAGCCCCTGAGGCGCTCGTGCCTTCTTCCACAATTCTTCGTCTCGACACCTATCGTACCGTCTGGCTGCCTGTATCGTTAGAGCGTGTTTCAAAAGTCTCTCCCCCCCCCTCCCCCCCCCCCCCCCAAACAATCAAAGATTTTAAGATACAACGGATTCAAGGGCAGGGCAGATCACGAAACAGGTGACTTACAGAAATATCTGAGGCGGTGAATGCCACTGTACATGAACACGCGGTCTGAAGCGGTGAATGCCACTGTACACGAGGTACGTGGTCTGGGACGGTGAATGCCACTGTACACGAGGTACGTGGTCTCGGACGGTGAATGCCACTGTACACGAGGTACGTGGTCTGGGACGGTGAATGCCACTGTACACGAGGTACGTGGTCTGGGACGGTGAATGCCACTGTACACGAGGTACGTGGTAAATGCCACTGTACACGAGGCACGCGGTCTGGGACGGTGAATGCCAATGTACACGAGGCACGTGGTCGAGCTCGTTATATAGATCTCCCCGTAACCTGACTCTGCAACGCAGAACAGGATAAGCGAAAAGACAAGAAGAAAGATTAAATGTACCGACTGGTTATTAAATGTGCGACAGAGACATCTGTTAGCGAATGTTTTCAGTTGACTTGTGATCTGATTGGCCTCATGCCAGGTTTTTCAGTCTTCATATACAGTCAGGGGACGGCGTGGGCTAGTGGTTAGGTGATACGGCTCACAAACCGAAGGTGCTGGGTTCGATCCCAATCACAGCATCGGCCATTACCCCGGGGAAGCAAACCCTTAGAAAAAGCAGAAGGAAGCAGACCCTTACATAAAATGCATGCTGAAGTCGGATGCATGGGGCCGACATGCGCAAAATAAAAACCACAGTGTAACGCACACCGCTTTGGGGAATAGATAAATAAAGCGAACGAAAAAAAAACCCAATACAATCACGTCTAATCAGACTAAGACGAGAGAAATGTGCCGTATTGGGCCAATGTCTGTGTCTAGATTTATAACCCTAGCTATCAAACAGTCTGTTTGTTTGTCTGCCTCTTATCTAATTATACGAGGGGACGGCGTGGGCTAGTGGTTAAGTGGCACGGCTCACAGCCCGAAGGTGCTGGGTTCGCTCCCCATCACAACACAGCCGTTATCTCGGGGAAGCAAACCCTTAGAAAATGCAGGAGGAAGCAGACTCTTACATAAAATGCATGCCAAAGTCGGATGCACTGGACCGAAAGGCGCAAAATAAAACAGCGCAACGCACACTGCCTT
The DNA here is from genome assembly GCA_036924085.1 of Ariolimax columbianus. Taxonomy (NCBI): domain Eukaryota; kingdom Metazoa; phylum Mollusca; class Gastropoda; order Stylommatophora; family Arionidae; genus Ariolimax; species Ariolimax columbianus. Next base: position 144,395,199 of record JAVGWX010000003.1, on the reverse strand, counting down.
GGGAAGTAGAGAAATAAGGCGAACGCCAAAAACAAAAAAACAACAAATCTTATTCTCAATCTCTCTCACTTTCTCTGTCTCTCGCTTTTTATGTCTGTCTCGCTTTCTCTCTGTCCTTTTCTCCGTCTCTCTCGCTTTCTTTCTTGGTTTTTATATCTCTCGCTTTCTCTGTGTCTCGCTTTCTCTGTCTCTCGCTTTCTCTGTGTCTTGCTTTCTCTGTGTCTTGCTTTCTCTGTCTTTCTCACTTTCTCTTTATGACGCTTTCTCCGTATCACGCTTTCTCTGTCTCTCGCTTTCTCTGTCTCTCTCGGTTTCTCTGTCTCTCGCTTTCTCTGTCTCTCGCTTTCTCTGTCTCTCGATTTCTCTATCTGACTGTTCATCATATTTGCACAATTCGTGACTCTCAAACGACACGAGGGCGACATTCCGCGCAATAAAGGCTCTCAGCTCCTTCCCAACGTCCCTCCGGCATCCCCAATGCCTGAATAAGTCCGATGTATCCTTCTGCACCTCAAGAGAGGAAATATCTATCAGGTGTGTCGAGCCGGACTACGATTTTCAGGATCTGGTAGGCCACCTAGAGGCACTGGATCGATCGGCTACCCACCTAGGCTTGCACATTTCCTGGAGGAAGATGAAAATCCCAAACCTCAGCAGGGACCCCACTGCGCTAAGCATCACCGTGAACAACAACCCCGTTGCAGCCACCTAGGACTTCGTATACCTCGGCAGCAGGCAGTCCTCTGACATCACCCGTCAGCCGCGACATCACCCGTAGGATGGGTTTGGCGGCTTCATCCATAGACTCGCTCCGCAGAGTCTGGTCCCAGCGAAGGCTCTCCCTGGAGACCAGGCTTTGTATTTACTCCTTCAGCATTGTCCTCATTCTCCTGTACGGCTCCGAATCCTGGACACTACTACAGCAGGACCGGCAGTGTCTTGAGGCCTTCCATCTGCACAACCTCGGAATCGTCTGGCATGGCATGGTTTCCAACAGTGAAGTGGTTTGACGTACTCAACTTGCAGGCATTGTCTCAACGATTGATCGCTGTCGTCTCTTCGATCACGTTGCTCGCCTTTCCCGGGAAGTCACAGCCCACGAGATGCTCCGGCAGAGTGTGGGGGTGAGTTACGGGAATAAGCCGTGCTCATCCTGGAGACGTTCTCGGGGCCGCCCTGGCAACATCTGGCTAAAACAGATCGCCACCTCCCCAACAGAACTGCAGGCCACCTGGGACGTGGCCACGGACATGGTCGTTCGATCCGTCGGGCCCTTGTCGCCTAAGCGTACTATTGATTGATTGATACATGACCAAATGGGAAACAGAACATACTGGCTACACAGAAAACGATGCCTATTACCAGTTGAACAGAAGAGAGCAGGTCGTTGTCTTCAGACTTCGCACTGGCCACAATAGACTGAGGTACCACCTATTCAACAAATTGAAGATAGGTGGTACTGACGAATGCCCGTGTGGTACCGGGAAAATGACCGCTGAGCATTTGCTGCAAAACTGCCCGACATACGAGGATCAGAGAGAGCAGATGTGGCCATCACCAGTGGCAACACTAGACAAGCTCTATGGCAGTGTCGACAGCCTCAGGATGACCGCTGCTTTTTTCGAAAAAATAAAGGTTGACGTCTGACTGCGTACGATGAAGAAGAAGATTGATTGATGTTACTCTCAAACTGTTGCCTTAACTTGTTTTATTCTGAACTCTCTTTATCTCTCTCTCTTCTCTCTCTCTCTTCTCTCTCTCTCTTCTCTCTCTCTCTACCCCCCCCCCCCCCCCCCCAAACAAACACAAAGACATATATACGCATGCAGGTGCCTCCTAATTGAAGTTTAACCATATGATAACCATAGTTTACATACAGCACGAGACAGCCTGGTTACCTCACGTACCTCCTCACGCCATTGACACAGATTACTTCATGAGTTATTGCACTGATGGTTTATGTAGCTGTTGTTGTTGTCTTGGCCACTCGTACTGAGTGGTTCACTCTTGGTCATGTCTAAGTGTATATACATTTTTTTTACACATTGCTGTTACTGGCACAGCCCACTGCACAGCACTGAGAAATAAGAAACATGTTGGGGATTGCCCTGGCAATGATGCCAATAGAGCTATGAATACAAGAACTGAGGATCAATTGATTAACACAAAATGACTAATGACACTGAACGCCCAGCCTTTGCATCATTTGAAAGCCAACAGAACACAGGAAACATTCCACTAATAATCAAACGATACATAACAAGGTAGAAAACATGAGATGAAATATACCCACACAAACAACTTAAAGAAATGGTACATACAAGACCAGAATATCAAGCAGTCATGCCACAATGGAGGCTTATTAAACCTGAAACACGCATCCACTGAACCTATACAATAAATAAAAACACAAATAGCAACATGGCAATACATAGGGCACATACATAAATCGAGGTCTACGCCACGGATCTCTAACACGCGGCCTGTCGGTCAAATGTGGCACGCGCAGCCGTTTTCTATGGCCCGCGTCATGGCTGGTGTCTGATAAGATAATAAAGGTTGGGTAAGAGTAAAGGCCATTATTGGCTATAAAAGGTGAGTCTGCGTCATTCTAAAAACAGAAACATAGTCTAACGTCTGAGAGCAAATTAATGAAATATGACTTAGCGGTACAGAGATCTGGTCTAACTACTGAGTGTACCGGTACATTGATGAAATATGAGTTAGCGGTACATAAATCTGGTCTAACTACTGAATGTACCGGTACATTGATGAAATATGAGTTAGCAGTACAGAGATCTGGTCTAACTACTGAGTGTACCGGTACATTGATGAAATATAAGTTGACAGTACACAAGAGATATAAAACCAGATATAATAGGGTAAACAGAATCATGGACATATGAGGACATTGCAGATAGTGAACTTAAAATAGATGGATATACAATGTTAAGGAAAGTTAGGTAGTTGAAGACAAGGCTAAGGGAGGTGGTTTTTTATTATTCTGTACAAATTCAGTTAATATAACGATCATAGATGATTTATCATGTGGTAACAAAAATTAAATGTATTGGGCTAAATAGAAAGTGGGGGTGAAAAAACAGTGATTGGAGTGTGCTATAGATGTCCATCAAGTCAAAAAAGAGGAAGACGAGGAGCTGATTAGTAGTATAGAAAAGGAAATTATTATTAATGGGGGATTTCAACTTTCCAGAAATAAAATGGGATATGGCAGAAGCACTTGTAGAGGCAATATCTTTTGTGAAGTGCATCAATGACAATTTTTTAATTCAACATGCAGAAGCAGCCACCAGAGGCAAAAACACATTGGACTTAGTTTTTACTACAGAGGAAAATATGATTGAAAACGTTACCGTTGGGGAACTGTTTGGCTCAAGTGACCATCAAATCATCCGTTGGGATCTTATAGCCTGGAAAGAAGTAAACACAAACACGCGAACATACGACTACTCTAAGGCAGATGTTAAGAAGATGAAAAAGGCAGCGAGCCACATAATCTGGAAAGATATTGTTGGAGAAACCGATGTTGAACAAGATTGGGAGAGTTTTAAAACAGTTCTAGAAAAGCTAAAAGAGGAATGTGTTCCATGTAGGGAGGTAAACCCCAAGCGTAAAAAGTGGATAACTAGATTTGTAGTGAAATGTAGAAGAGCAAAAAATAAAGCATGGTAAAAATATATAGAGGCAGGTAAATCAAAAGAAAACCATTTAAAATATTTGGACAAGCAGAACATAGCCCAGAACGGCGTGGGCTAGTGGTTAAGTGGCACGGCTCACAATCGGAAGGTGCTGGGTTCGATCCCTATCACAGCACCGGCCGTTACCCCGGGGAAGCAAACCCTTAGAAAATGCAGGAGGAAGCAGACCCTTACATAAAATGTATGCTGAAGTCGGATGCACTGGGCCGACAGGCGCAAAATAAAAACACAGTGTAACGCACACCCGCCTTGGGGAATAGAGAAATAAGACGAACGCAAACAAACCAACAACAACATTTAAAAAAAAAAAAAAAAAAAAAAACCACCGGGAAAGCAAACCCTTCGAAAATGCAGTAGGAAGCAGACCCTTACTTAATATGTCGAATGCACTAGGCCGACAGGTGCAAAATAAAAACCACATTGCAACAACGCACACCGTCTATGGATTAGGGAAATAAGGCAAACGCAAAAAAAAATTTTTTTAAATAAATAATTTTAATTGCCCAGAAAGTGAATAAAACAGAAAAAATATACTTCGAAAAAAAAAAAATCAAGGATCAAGACTGATAGTAAAAGCTTATTTTCTTATGTTAGAAATAAACAAAGAACGAAAGACAAAGTAGGCCCTCTCATAGACAGTACAGGGAAAATAATAAGTGAGAATAGGGAGGCTGCTAATCTGCTCAATCAGTACTTTGGCACAGTCTACACAAAAGAGGACTGCTCCAAGATCCCAGAGCCTATAGATATCTTTCAAAGAGACATGGATACAGCGGGATTAAGATCAATCTGTATTACAGAGGAAATGGTTTTTTTTTTTTAATTGGAGAGGTTGAAAGTGGATAAATGTCTACCTCATCAAAGATTATTTTGAAAATTAAAATCACATGGAATAGGTCCGGAGGTTGCCGAATTGGTTGAACATTGGTTAACGGGAAGAAGGCAGAGGGTGTGGATAAATAAGGAAAACTCTGAGTGGTGTGAAGTGAAAAGTGGTGTGCCACAGGGCTCAGTTTTGGGACCAATTTTGTTTTTGATATATATAAATGATTTGGACACTGATATGGGATCCATGATTGCAATATTTGCGGATGACACAAAACTATGCAGTAGTGTCTCATCTAAAGCAGAGGTGGATATATTGATGTCGGATTTAGATACAATTCGAGAATGGTCTGTAAGCTGGCAAATGGAGTTTAATGTAGATAAATGTACAGTCATCCACATGGGTAGATCGAATATGGAACATAATTATATATGGGCGAGAACAATATTAGAAAGATAGAAAAGGAAAGGGACCTAGGAGTTATAGTAGATCATACAGGAAAGGTGAGTGAGCAAGTTCAGGTAGCAGTGAAAAAGGCAAATGCAATGTTTGGTATGATAAAAAGAAATATTAAACATAGGAGCATGGAAGTGATAGTCAAACTGTATAAAGCTTTAGTTAGACCTAGATTGGAGTACTGTGTACAGGTGTGGAGTCCTTATCAGAGAGGGGATATAAACATGCTGGAAAGGAAACAAAGAAGAGCGAAAAAGCTGATAGTGGGATTTAAGTATTACAGTTATGAGGAAAGACTCAGAAAAACAGGCATACATTGTCTAGAAAAGATCAATTTCAGATGACAATACAGGTTTATACGATAATCAAAGGAAAGGATAAATTAGAATATAACATTTTTTTTCTTCAAAATACAAACTCCTACAAGAAGAAGAGAGCATAGCTACAAATTAACTAAAGAAATGTCCAGATTAGGTATTAGGAAATATTTTTATAGTCAAAGAGTGGTGAATGCTTGCAATCCATTACCACATCAGGTTGAGGAGGCATGGACAGTTGATGTATTTAAGAATAAATTGGATGCGCATAGCATTTAGAACAAGGTAATGCAAATGAAACTGGCTGTATACAGACTCTGCAGAGTCTTCTCAACCAGCATAAAGACGTTAAGTTAAGTTAACAGAGATAGTATAAGAAATGACAACCCCTCACAACAGAAGATGTAAACTTTATAGAATAAATGCAAACAAACAGGACTGTTCGACTGCGCCAGCCAAATCAGTATGTTATAACAAAGCCATAAAGCAAAACATATATTAAGAAGCAATAGCGCACCATAGGGACCAATCTTGGGCACTGATCAAGCATGCATGCAGTGAACGTGAAAGACGAAGTTAAGTTCCATTTGATCCAACTGATATTCACGTCGATAGATTTTCATAACAACGTAGGAATAGTTGTTTAATCTTTGACCTGTGTCTATCGGTCTGGGACTACAATATATGAACTTACTTACTTTTGCTTTTGATAAGTTGTGTCTCATTATAGTATGGGTACCCTGGGTGTCCCTGCTAACTACCCTGGGTGTCCCTGCTAATTACACTGAGTGTCCCTGCTAACTGTCCTGGGTGTCCCTGCTAACTGTCCTGGGTGTCCCTGCTAACTACACTGAGTGTCCCTGCTAATTGTCCTGGGTGTCCCTGCTAACTAAACTGAGTGTCCCTGCTAACTGTCCTGGGTGTCCCTGTCCCTGCTAACTACCCTGGTTGTCCCTGCTAACTGTCCTGGGTATCCCTGTCCCTGCCAACTACCCTGGGTGTCCCTGTCCCTGCTAACTACCCTGGGTGTCCCTGTCCCTGCTAACTACCCTGGTTGTCCCTGCTAACTGTCCTGGGTGTCCCTGTCAACTACCCTGGGTGTCCCTGTCCCTGCTAACTACCCTGGGTGTCCCTGTCCCTGCTAACTACCCTGGGTGTCCCTGTCCCTGCTAACTACCCTGGGTGTCCCTGTCCCTGCTAACTACCCTGGTTGTCCCTGCTAACTGTCCTGGGTGTCCCTGTCCCTGCTAACTACCCTGGTTGTCCCTGCTAACTACTCTGGGTGTCCCTGCTAACTACCCTGGTTGTCCCTGCTAACTGTCCTTGGTGTCCCTGTCCCTGCTAACTACCCTGGGTGTCCCTGTCCCTGCTAACTACCCTGGGTGTCCCTGCTAATTACCCTGAGTGTCGCTGTCCCTGCTAACTGTCCTGGGTGTCCCTGTCCCTGCTAACTACCCTGGTTGTCCCTGCTAACTGTCCTGGGTGTACCTGTCCCTGCTAACTGTCCTGGGTGTCCCTGTCCCTGCTAACTGTCCTGGGTCTCCCTGTCCCTGCTAAGTACCTTGGGTGTCCCTGTCCCAGCTAACTACCCTGGGTGTCCCTGTCCCTGCTAACTACCCTGGGTGTCCCTGCTAACTACCCTGGGTGTCCCTGCTAACTACCATGGGTGTCCCTGCTAACTACCCTGAGTGTCCCTGCCAACTACCTGGGTGTCCCTGCTAACTACTCTGAGTGTCCCTGCCAACTACCCTGGGTCTCCCTGTCCCTGCTAACTACCCTGGGTGTCCCTGTCCCTGCTAACTACCCTGAGTGTCCCTGTCCTTGCTAACTACCCTGATTGTCCCTGTCCCTGCTAACTACCCTGGGTGTCCCTGTCCCTGCTAACTACCCTGGGTGTCCCTGTCCCTGCTAACTACCCTGGGTGTCCCTGTCCCTGCTAACTACACTGAGTGTCCCTGCTAACTACCCTGAGTGTCCCTGTCCCTGCTAACTGTCATGAGTGTCCTGCTAACTACCCTGAGTGTCCCTGCTAACTACCCTGGGTGTCCCTGTCCCTGCTAACTACCCTGAGTGTCCATGTCCCTGCTAACTACCCTGAGTGTCCCTGCTAACTACCCTGAGTGTCCATGTGCCTGCTAACTACCCTGAGTGTCCCTGTCCCTGCTAACTACCCTGGGTGTCCCTGTTCCTGCTAACTACCCTGAGTGTCCCTGCTAACTACCCTGAGTGTCCCTGTCCCTGCTAACTACCCTGAGTGTCCCTGCTAACTACCCTGAGTGTCCATGTCCCTGCTAACTACCCTGAGTGTCCCTGCTAACTACCCTGGGTGTCCCTGTCCCTGCTAACTACCCTGGGTGTCCCGGTCCCTGCTAACTACCCTGGGAGTCCATGTCCCTGCTAACTACCCTGGGTGTCCCGGTCCCTGCTAACTACCCTGGGAGTCCATGTCCCTGCTAACTACCCTGGGTGTCCCTGTCCCTGCTAACTACCCTGGGTGTCCAGGTCCCTGCTAACTACCCTGGGAGTCCATGTCCCTGCTAACTAGCCTGAGTGTCCCTGCTAACTACCCTGGGTGTCCCTGTCCCTGCTAACTACCCTGGGAGTCCATGTCCCTGCTAACTACCATGACTGTCCCTGCTAACTACCCTGGGTGTCCCTGTCCCTGCTAACTACCCCGAGTGTCCATGTCCCTGCTAACTAGCCTGAGTGTCCCTGTCCCTGCTAACTACCCTGAGTGTCCCTGTCCCTGCTAACTACCTTGAGTGCCCCTGTCCCTGCTAACTACCCTGGGTGCCCCTGTCCCTGCTAACTGTCCTGTGTGTCCCTGTCCCTGCTAACTACCATGAGTGCCCCTGTCCCTGCTAACTACCCTGGGTGCCCCTGTCCCTGCTAACTGCCCTGAGTGCGCCTGTCCCTGCTAACTACCCTGGGTGCCCCTGTCCCTGCTAACTGTCCTGGGTGCCCCTGTCCCTGCTAACTACACTGAGTGCCCCTGTCCCTGCTAACTACCCTGGGTGCCCCTGCCCCTGCTAACTACCCTGGGTGGCCCTGTCCCTGCTAACTACCATGAGTGTCCCTGTCCCTGCTAACTGTCCTGAGTGTCCCTGCTAACTGTCCTGCGTGTCCCTGTCCCTGCTAACTACCCTGAGTGTCCCTGCCCCTGCTAACTACCCTGAGTGTCCCTGTCCCTGCTAACTACCCTGGGTGTCCCTGTCCCTGCTAACTACCCTGGGTGTCCCTGCCCCTGCTAACTGTCCTGGGTGTCCCTGCTAACTACCCTGGGTGTCCCTGTTCCTGCTAACTACCCTGAGTGTCCCGGCCCCTGCTAACTACCCTGATTGTCCCTGTCCCTGCTAACTACCCTGAGTGTCCCTGCCCCTGATAACTACCCTGATTGTCCCTGTCCCTGCTAACTACCCTGAGTGTCCCTGCCCCTGCTAACTACCCTGAGTGTCCCTGCCCCTGCTAACTACCCTGAGTGTCCCTGCTAACTGTCCGGGGTGTCCCTGCTAACTACCCTGGGTGTCCATGTCCCTGCTAACTACCCTGGGTGTCCCTGTCCCTGCTAACTACCCTGATTGTCCCTGTCCCTGCTAACTACACTGATTGTCCCTGCTAACTACCCTGGGTGTCGCTGTCCCTGCTAACTACCCTGGGTGCCCCTGTCCCTGCTAACTGTCCTGAATGTCCCTGTCCCTGCTAACTACCCTGAGTGTCCCTGCCCCTGCTAACTACCCTGATTGTCCCTTTCCCTGCTAACTACCCTGAGTGTCCCTGTCCCTGCTAACTACCCTGATCGTCCCTGTCCCTGCTAACTACACTGAGTGTCCCTGCCCCTGCTAACTACCCTGAGTGTCCCTGTCCCTGCTAACTACCCTGATTGTCCCTGTCCCTGCTAACTACCTTGAGTGTCCCTGCCCCTGCTAACTACCCTGAGTGTCCCTGCCCCTGCTAACTACCCTGGGAGTCCCTGTCCCTGCTAACTACCCTGGGTGTCCCTGTCCCTGCTAACTACCCTGGGTGTCCCTGCCCCTGCTAACTACCCTGAGTGTCCCTGTCCCTGCTAACTACCCTGGGTGTCCCTGCTGTCTGTCCCCCAAAAGAACGAATGATGTATTTGTTTTTCCCACGGCTGTAATCTTGCCTCTACTTATCATGTCGAGTTGTTCCCATGTTTACATAGCCCCAGCATTCCGATCCACCAATTGGTCCTATATCTGGCACCTGTTTATTGTGAAAGCTGGTGAATGTGACTAACCCGTTACTCGATAGCTGATGTGACGTCTGGTCACCTGGCAGGCGGCTATAGCTTGATTGATACCTCAAAGTGTTTGGGGTAAGGCAGAAACTACCTGTCCGTTTTGGGGGTAAAACAGAAACTACCTGTCCGTATCAGGGGATGGGAGTAAAACAGAAATTACCTGTCCGTGTCAGGTGATGGAGGTAAAACAGAAACTACTTGTCCGTGTAAGGGGATAGGGCTAAAACAAACTACCTGTCCCTGTCAGGGAATGGGGGGTAAAACAGAATCTACCTGTCCGTTTGAGGTGGTTGGGGGGGGGGGGTAGTGAGGCAAAAACATCTGTCGGGTGGGGGAAGGTAATGCAGAAATTACCTGTCCGTGTGGGGGTGGGGGGAGTTTAAGGCAGACATTACCTGTCCGTGTGGGGGTGGGGGAGGGTAAGGCAGACATTACCTGTCCGTGTGGGGGCGGTGGAGGGTAAGGCAGACATTACCAGTCCGTGTGGGGGTGGGGGGAGTTTAAGGCAGACATTACCTGCCCGTATGGGGGTGGGGGAGGGTAAGGCAGACATTACCTGTCCGTGTGTGGGTGGGGGAGGGTAAGGCAGACATTACCTGTCCGTGTGGGGGAGGGTAAGGCAGACATTACCTGTCCGTGTGGGGGTGGGGGGAGTTAAAGGCAGACATTACCTGTCCGTGTGGGGGTGGGGGAGGGTAAGGCAGACATTACCTGTCCGTGTGGGGGCGGTGGAGGGTAAGGCAGACATTACCAGTCCGTGTGGGGGTGGGGGGAGTTTAAGGCAGACATTACCTGTCCGTATGGGGGTGGGGGAGGGTAAGGCAGACATTACCTGTCCGTGTGGGGGTGGGGGAGGGTAATGCAGAAATTACCTGTCCGTGTGGGGGTGGGGAGGGTAATGCAGAAATTACCTGTCCGTGTGGGGGTGGGGGGAGGGTAATGCAGAAATTACCTGTCCGTGCCCACACTCAGCCAAATTTCGCCTGTTCATAGCTGTGGACAGATCATCAAAAGGCCCAATTGAGTTTTCCACTTTTCGTCGTATTTCTATGTTTGTGACACGATCCTTATATGTAACATTTAAGAGTCTTCTAAAGCACCTCATTTCCATTGCATGTATTCTGTACTGGATATCCGCAGTAGTGGTCCAAGTCTCACAGGCATACACAACTAGTGAGGGCACCAATCGTCCAAGTCTCACAGGCATACACAACTAGTGAGAGCACCAATGGTCCAAGTCTCACAGACATACACAACTAGTGAGAGCACCAATGGTCCAAGTCTCACAGAGAGCCCCAATGGTCCAAGTCTCACAGAGAGCACCAATGGTCCAAGTCTCCCAGACGTACACAAACATTAAGAGCACCAATGAGCCCATTAGCCTAACTTGTATGCCTAGGGCGAGCCGCCTATCCTGCCATATGGGTCCCAAACATGTAAGCGCCGCTGTTGTCTGTGCTATTCTGGCAACTATCTCAGGCTGCGAGCCCTCGTCACTGATCAGTGATCCCAGATACTTGAACCGGTCTACAACTTCGATACTCTGTCAACTATCTCAGGCTGCGAGCCCTCGTCACTGATCAGTGATTCCAGATACTTGAACCGGTCTACAACTGAGTTCCTAACCATTTGCTTTTATCACAGATGTGAACCCTTCCGTGTTATTAGTCCTCAGCTTTGTTTTCTCTGCATCTATCCCCATACCACAGCTCTGTCCAATCTGCCAGACCATCTATATCATCTGGAAATCGCAGGTTTGTAATCGTCTCGTCACCTATTCAGATCGTACCAACATGTCCCTCCAGGACCGCCTTCATTATTCTTTCCAAGAAAACATTGGATAGAGTATACAACCATGTCTCACCCTAACAGACGTGCGGAACCATTCGCCCAGTGTTCCGTCTACAGAAACTGCACTTGAGGCCTTCTTATAAAGGTTCTCAATTTCCTTCACAATATTACTATTGATCTTGTAATGCGTCTTTGTTGTCCATAGCGCCGCATGCTATACTCTGTCGAACTCCTTTTTGAAATTGATTGACTATTTTATATGCCTCCTTCCTTGGCATCGTTTCTTCCCAGATTTTGTTCTATATCTGAGGACTGAGCAGTTATCCATTCTACCTTGGACTTTTTCATCTTGGCCTTTATGTTTCCATTTATCTTGGCCTTTATGTTTCCATTTATCTTGGCCTTTATGTTTCCATTTATCCTGGCCTTTATGTTTCCATTTATCTTGGCCTTTATGTTTCCATTTATCTTGGCCTTTATGTTTCCATTTATCTTGGCCTTTATGTTTCCATTTATCTTGGCCTTTATGTTTCCATTTATCTTGTCCTTTATGTTTCCATTTATCTTGGCCTTTATGTTTCCATTTATCTTGTCCTTTATGTTTCCATTTATCTCTCTGTATTTGGTAATCCCATCCAGGGTATTCTTCGACCTCTTCATTAATCTTCACTTGTCACACAGCTCGAGTATTTCATTTATAATCCATGCCTTTCTCTTTACCCTTCGTTTCCCTAAAACCTCAGTTGACGTGACTATCAGTGCCGAATTCAAGACCTCAGTTGACGTGTCTATCAATGCCGAATTCAAGACCTCAGTTACCGTGACTATCAATGCCGAATTCAAGGCCTCAGTTGACGTGTCTATCAATGCCGAATTCAAGACCTCAGTTACCGTGACTATCAATGCCGAATTCAAGGCCTCAGTTGACGTGTCTATCAATGCCGAATTCAAGACCTCAGTTACCGTGACTATCAATGCCGAATTCAAGACCTTAGTTGACGTGTCTATCAATGCCGAATTCAAGACCTCAGTTACCGTGACTATCAATGCCGAATTCAAGGCCTCAGTTGACGTGTCTATCAATGCCGAATTCAAGACCTCAGTTACCGTGACTATCAATGCCGAATTCAAGGCCTCAGTTGACGTGTCTATCAATGCCGAATTCAAGACCTCAGTTACTGTGACTATCAATGCCGAATTCAAGGTTTCAGTTACCGTGACTATCAATGCCGAATTCAAGACCTCAGTTACCGTGACTATCAATGCCGAATTCAAGGTTTCAGTTACCGTGACTATCAATGCCGAATTCAAGACCTCACTTACCGTGACTATCAATGCCGAATTCAAGACCTCAGTTACCGTGACTATCAATGCCGAATTCAAAACCTCAGTTACCGTGACTATCAATGCCGAATTCAAGACATCAGTTACCGTGACTATCAATGCCGAATTCAAGGCCTCAAATACCGTGACTATCAATGCCGAATTCATGACCTCAGTAACCGTGACTATCAATGCCGAATTCAAGGCCTCAGTTACCGTGTCTATCAATGCCGAATTCAAGGCCTCAGTTGGCGTGACTATCAATGCCGAATTCAAGGTTTCAGTTGCCGTGACTATCAATGCCGAATTCAAGACCTCAGTTGCCGTGACTATAAATGCCGAATTCAAGACCTCAGTTACCGTGTCTATCAATGCCGAATTCAAGGCCTCAGTTGGCGTGACTATCAATGCCGAATTCAAGGTTTCAGTTGCCGTGACTATAAATGCCGAATTCAAGACCTCAGTTGCCGTGACTATAAATGCCGAATTCAAGACCTCAGTTGCCGTGACTATCAATGCCGAATTCAAGGTTTCAGTTGGCGTGACTATAAATGCCGAATTCAAGACCTCAGTTGCCGTGACTATCAATGCCGAATTCAAGACCTCAGTTGGCGTGACTATAAATGCCGAATTCAAGACCTCAGTTGCCGTGACTATCAATGCCGAATTCAAGGTTTCAGTTGCCTTGACTATAAATGCCGAATTCAAGACCTCAGTTGCCGTGACTATCAATGCCGAATTCAAGACCTCAGTTGGCGTGACTATAAATGCCGAATTCAAGACCTCAGTTGCCGTGACTATCAATGCCGAATTCAAGACCTCAGTTGGCGTGACTATAAATGCCGAATTCAAGACCTCAGTTGCCGTGACTATCAATGCCGAATTCAAGACCTCAGTTGCCGTGACTATCAATGCCGAATTCAAGACCTCAGTTGGCGTGACTATAAATGCCGAATTCAAGACCTCAGTTGCCGTGACTATAAATGCCGAATTCAAGACCTCAGTTGCCGTGACTATAAATGCCGAATTCAAGACCTCAGTTACCGTGTCTATCAATGCCGAATTCAAGACCTCAGTTATCGTGACTATCAATGCCGAATTCAAGGCCTCAGTTGCCGTGACTATCAATGCCGAATTCAAGACCTCAGTTGCCGTGTCTATCAATGCCGAATTCAAGACCTCAGTTATCGTGACTATCAATGCCGAATTCAAGGCCTCAGTTATCGTCTCAATCTCCGCCTCTTCTCTAACAACCAAGTGAGGAGCTAATCTTCATCCCATCATCGCTCCCAAAGCCTCCACTATCTTCTGGTGTTTCAGCTTCTCAATGTCAAATCATGTCCTAGTTACTTCCCTGTTCACAACTTCCTTAAGTCGGAGACACCTGGTCATCATCACTAAGTCCTGGTCGCTCCCTATATCGGCTCCAGGGAAACTCCTCGTCCATGCGCTATTGATGCTGGATCTGAATCGTTTCTGGACCAGAATATAGTCTATCTGACCATGCAGTGCATTATTTTGGCTGTGCCATGTCCACCGTTTCGACATTTTGTTTGGCCCTAGCGTATCTGCCAGCAGTAGCTTGTTGTGATGAGCAAATTCCAGGAGTCTCAATCCTCTATCGTTCGTTTTCGCAATACTGTATGGTCCACATGTACCTTTCCAATCTCGCGCCAGGTCTTCGCCAATGTTGGCATTTCAATCCCCCTGTACCACCAGTATATCCTTCTTTGGTATCTTCGCTGTTTGTAAGGCTATTTTATCTTCATACAGATTTTGTCTCATATCTGTCTCGCGAGGCCAGTATTGTTCTCTCTTTTCCTGCGTGAGCGTGCAGCTTTGCCAGGCAGGGGTCTATTACAGACTAAGGAATGGAGAAGAACAAACTCGAGTATTAACAACGGGACATACTCCAATAACTTCGGCGCAGAAGCAGAGGCACTGAAGGCCGCAGCTGAGCTTGTAATCCAAGATAAAGATATCCACCAAGAAAACATAGTATTCCTATGCAGGATGTGTTCCGCGGTCATCATATGCTCCCCACATGGACACCTGTCATCTGTCCCAATCCTCATTTTGTTGTAAAGATGACCCTTGAGTCTGTTATGCCCAGTTCTCAGTCTGAAGATGATGACTTGCTCTTCTCTAGTTAAGTTAAAATAGTTGTCTTCTTTTCGGAAGTCGGGGTGTTGATCAGCCCATTTTACCCTGAAGTTGGCTTTAATTATGGTCTTGGCCTCATTATATGTGATACTCGGGTCTGTTTGTGGGGATGCTCCTCCACACTTTGCTAGTTTGTCTGCAGCTTCATTGCCTTCAATATTGCAGTGGGATTGGATCCACTGTATGACCAACCTTGGGTGTTCTGCTGAGAGCTGTGTCAGTGAGAACATACATTGCTCGAGATATTCATCTTTGTGTTGTTTTAGCGCTTATAATACTGACACGGCATCAGTCAGGAATACTATGTTTTCTTGCTGGATATCTTTATCTTGGATTACAAGCTCAGCTGCGGCCTTCAGTGTCTCTGCTTCTGCGCCGAAGTTATCGGAGTATGTTCCCGTTGTTAATACTCGAGTTTGTTCTTCTCCATTCCTTAGTCTGTAAAGACCCCTGCACCTCCATTGGATGTGGCTTTGTTAGATGAGCCATCTGTATATACTTGTGTCCATGTTTCTGGTGGGTATACTCTCCTAAGATATTCTTCTGTGATAAATTTCCTTTCTAAATCTGAGTTTTCTTTTTCCCCATTCCCTATATGGTTTCTACCATCTCAGGGGGGCTTGGCTTTTTTCCATGGTAGGATTTGGGATGTTTGTTCTAGATCTCTAACCACTGCCTGGCTTATGATTTAATCTCCCTCTTTCCATGCAATTTATGCTGTCATACATTGGGTGATCAGACATTCGTTTGAACTTTTTGTCCCGTTGGAGTGTTTTTTAGTCTCTGCGCGTCTCCATACTTTCGATTCGTGTGATGTTCTCCATTGCATTTATTGGTGTTGTTCTCATAGCTCTAGTGAAGGTACGTTTACCTTGGCTTTTGGTTGTATTTATTTTTTGAAAGTTATTCTTTGTTGCTGTGGACCATACTGCTATCCCGTATTCTAGCACTGGTCTCGCATAACCTGTGTACAGTTTCTTTAGGGTCAGCTCTCCTTGTTGAGCCTAATATCTTTCTCGTTATGGCCATTCTGGTCTTAGCTTTGTTGGTGGCTTTTTTATCTGTTTTTTTTTCATGTCAGCTTTGGGTCCATTGTTATTCACAGATAAGTTGGACTTATGTCAAAGGGGAGAGTCTGGCCATTGACTTTTAGTATCACTTCTTGGGGCTTGGGAGAAGATTGTGTACGTGGTTCTATAAGACCTGAATGTTGAAGAAAACTGGCTCATAAACAATGTTATGTTTCGAAAATTGAATGGTCATGGAGGGCATGGTACCTGGAACGTGACGCAGGGGTCAACCAAATCTTAGGTAGATACAAGTTATCAAGGATACTCTAAACATGAACATGGAGCAGGTGGAAAGATGGAGCAGGTGGGTAGATGGAGCAGGTGGGAAGATGGAGCAGGTGGGTAGATGGAGCAGGTGGGTAGATGGAGCAGGTGGGTAGATGGAGCAGGTGGGTAGATGGAGCAGGTGGGAAGATGGAGCAGGTGGGAAGATGGACTGTAGACCGACACTCATATCGGCTGGCTGTGATGAGAGCGAGGTTCTACAAAGGGCACGCTACATGATGATGACGATGACGTAGGTAAGGGCAAAGCTTGACGCTCGTAGCAGAGAGTTGGTATTAGATAAACTGTTTATCAGTTGTTGTCAAGCTGTTAATCGTGTGTCAAAGTAGTGGTGGTGACAGTTGGTAAATCACACCAGAGTCGGTCTCACGTGTTATCAATGTTTGTATCGAGCCTTCCCTCTTTTGTAACAATACTACCCAGGTATTTGAAATCTTTGGCCTGTTGGCGGCCTATATTACTTAACACGTATGTTAATTGGACCTGGCTTTCTGCTAATCCTCAAAGTTCCTCTTTTCGATATGCAAATCTTTCACAGGTTGTGCCAAATACATTCAAATGTGGTTGTATATCTTCGCCCTTGTACATTAATCTTTGGTCTCCTACAAAGAGTAGTTTGTGTATTGGGTTCTCGGTTGCTTCCCGTATCGAATTCCACTTCTGGTGACACAGTTTGGCTGGCTTTTGTTGGTTTGTTCACGTAAATGTTGAACAACAATCGTGAAAGCCCACATCCCTGTCGTATTCCTGTAGTTATTTCGAAAGAATATCTGACGTCATCCGTTGTTCCTTTCGCAATTTGATTCATATGGTACATCTAATGTGTCGAGACGAAAGCCCAGATATCGAAGCCTGGTTGTAAACTGCGACAAAACGTCGTTATCAGGGTGAACGCATAAGTAGAAGAAGGATGAAAGCAGCCACTAGGTGCCATCAAGCCAAGCCCTAGCAGCCACTAGGTGCCATCAAGCCAAGCCCTAGCAGCCACTAGGTGCCATCAAGCCAAGCCCTAGCAGCCACTAGGTGCCATCAAGCCAAGCCCTAGCAGCCACTAGGTGCCATCAAGCCAAGCCCTAGCAGCCACTAGGTGCCATCAAGCCAAGCCCTAGCAGCCACTAGGTGCCATCAAGTCAAGCCCTAAATCAGAGCGAAGCCCTAGCTCAGAACAGGGCCCTATCTCCAAACTGTCAAGGCTGAAATAGGCGAGGAAGCTGCGTGATGTACAGCGGGAGGCCAGTCAAGATTGGATCATCATGTTTAAGGAGATCAGTCACCTTGAGGTTGTCTCATCGTGTTTAAGGAGATCAGTCACCTTGAGGTTGTCTCATCGTGTTTAAGGAGATCAGTCACCTTGAGGTTGTCTCATCGTGTTTAAGGAGATCAGTCACCTTGAGGTTGTCTCATCGTGTTTAAGGAGATCAGTCACCTTGAGGTTGTCTCATCGTGTTTAAGGAGATCAGTCACCTTGAGGTTGTCTCATCGTGTTTAAGGAGAGCAGTCACCTTGACAAAGTTGAAGGTCAAGCAAGTGGAGCCGATGTAGAGAGTGCATGATGTGATCCGCTAAACTCCTAGAATATGGCGGCTACAGCTGGCAGCAAGTATTCAATGTTGACGGAACAGCATTCTACTGGAAGACACGGCAGCCTAGGACCCCACTGACACAGAGGACAAATCAATGTGTAGGCTAGCCCTTCTCTTAGGCGCTAATGCAGCAGGTGACTAAGTTGACGCCTAAGACATTTCATTGTCCAACGTTCATTAGTCAGTCACCATAAGCAAAGAACCAACATATTATCAGGTAAGCAATGTGAATACAGTAATGTTCATTAATTTTAGTCGTTTGTCATTTGCATACACCTAGCATTATTGTGCCATTCATACAGGATAGTTTTCAAATGTTTTTAGCTTTCTATTTGCATAGACGAGCAAAAAGACGTCGAGTTGATCTTTTCGGGAGTTTAAGCTTTAATTGGGTAGTCTGATCCCTAACCTGCTGAGTTGCTAGGCATGTTGTATATCTAGTTGTAAATGGCTACCTCTTGTCACACACCACCATCATGTAGGTGTAATGTCACATAGTTGTAAATGGCTACCTACCTCTTGTCATACACCACCATCATGTAGGTGTAATGTCACATAGTTGTAAATGGTTACCTCTTGTCATACACCACCATCATGTAGGTGTAATGTCACATAGTTGTAAATGGCTACCTCTTGTCATACACCACCATCATGTAGGTGTAATGTCACATAGTTGTAAATGGCTACCTCTTGTCATACACCACCATCATGTAGGTGTAATGTCACATAGTTGTAAATGGCTACCTCTTGTCATACACCACCATCATGTAGGTGTAATGTCACATAGTTGTAAATGACTACCTCTTGTCATACACCACCATCATGTAGGTGTAATGTCACATAGTTGTAAATGGCTACCTCTTGTCATATACCACCATCATGTAGGTGTAATGTCACATAGTTGTAAATGGCTACCTCTCATCATACACCACCATCATGAAGGTGTAATGTCACATAGTTGTAAATGGCTACCTCTCCTCATACACCACCATCATGTAGGTGTAATGTCACATAGTTGTAAATGGCTACCTCTCCTCATACACCACCATCATGTAGGTGTAATGTCACATAGTTGTAAATGGCTACCTATTATGATACACCACCATCATGTAAGTGTAATGTCACATAGTTGTAAATGGCTACCTCTCATGATACACCACTATCATGTAGGTGTAATGTCACACAGTTGTAAATGGCTACCTCTCATGATACACCACCATCATGTAGGTGTAATGTCACACAATTGTAAATGGCTACCTCTTGTGATACACCACCATTCTGAACGTGTAATGTCACATAGTTGTAAATGGCTACCTCTAAACCGAGAAACTGATATTGCCCTCTGATGCTTTGTTTAATATAACAAATACGTTTCTCTTAAGTGCGTAGGCAGATACAACGAGAAAAGCTGCCTTCTCATTTTGTGTCTACTCTACTCTAGCTCTTGGCAGATATTGTATGTCATCGACTGAAGCTCTGTGGCACGTTTTCTACCTCCTATTACACCTCAGGTTGCAGGTGTTGACGGGTAGTGTAACTCCCTCTAGCCTCCTAATTCGGGCACAATCAAGACCAATTCTCTGCCATGTTTGGTCACTGTTGTTGGCTGATGCCAGCGTGTAAGTGGATACTTGTTTGTCGAGTCGAGGTTACGGTTGCCAACATGTATATGTCGTGGTGAGCGCCTTCACTTGCTAATGTTGGGGACGTTAATACATGATCACATGCCTTCGTTAGAAAGTCTTAGGTCTCTATCTGCAGCATGTATCTTGTGGCACATGTTCCAGACACGGACAGACCAGCTGATTCCAGACATTGTCACTACACAAGTTCGCTTGCCCTCTTTGGTTCGTCTCGTGATTCCAGAGTGCCATCTATACTTGCATTCCTGTTTTCAGAGTATGATAAACTAACAGCTTTCATACCAGCATAACCATGTTCTGTCAATAAAACTTACCTGAAAGTATGTTGGTTCTTTGCTTATGGAAACTGACTAATGAACTTTGGACAATGGAGTATCGTTGGCTTCAACTACAGTCACCCGCTGTTTACAGCGAGGCTGTGATATCTACGCCTTTCGGTTCGACATACACATTTTAGCTGGCTTTTTTGGGGTACCAGGTTTGCATTTGTA
This sequence comes from Ariolimax columbianus, assembly GCA_036924085.1. Classification (NCBI taxonomy): domain Eukaryota; kingdom Metazoa; phylum Mollusca; class Gastropoda; order Stylommatophora; family Arionidae; genus Ariolimax; species Ariolimax columbianus. The sequence continues at coordinate 144,375,271 of JAVGWX010000003.1, read as the reverse complement.
CTGCAATCCCTGTCCCTTAGTGACTCGTACAGCCTGTGTCCAGGGCAGCCACGTGAAGGCGGAATACGGTCTTGGTCAACTATGGTTCGCTGACCCTGATGCAAGCAGACAGCTATGGTTCACTGACCCTGATGCAAGTAGTCAACTATGGTTCACTGACCCTGATGCAAGCAGACAGCTATGGCTCACTGACCCTGATGCAAGCAGACAGCTATGAATCGCTGGCTCTGTCAGCTCATTCACTGGGCTGCATCTTTGATCTTAGATCTTGACCACTACCGGTAATACTTTCTCCATGTCAGTAATACTAGCGACTTGCTGGAAAACAGCTGTGAGGGGAAACTGTCAATGAAAGCGTGTATTTGGAATTGATTACGGGTGTGAGGCCGGGTTATGTACTAACCCTTGTTATGTTCAACATCTACGTGAACAAAATCACAGCAGAGGAACGTCAAACTGAGATCATCACTCATCAGAGCCCAACCCAATACACCAGGGGCTCTTTTCGCAGATCATCATCAGTTGTACGATGATGAAAAACAACAACAAAAAACTACGAAACCACATGGACGCGCTGTCACAAACTGTGCAAGCTAAATACAACATGAAAATGAAGGAGACGAAGACAGAAACTATGAGGATCAGTAGAACCACTCAAGAAAAGTCTCAATGGTATTTCTCTTCAACAGACCCATATGTTGAGGTAATTGGGCAGTATTTTTTTTTCGTCAGACGGTTAAGCTGTTCCATAGGGTAATTCAGACTATGTGTCAGAAAGCATATGTGGTGACTTATCAGCTGTCACTACTGCTTAGGCTTCGGAGTTTTAGTTTAGCAACAAAACAACAGCTGATAACCTTTACGCCGACTCTGAGCTACCGGTGCCAACCAAACATGGTCTCTGTCTAAGCCGCGTGAGAGCAGAATGTCCACGTGTCAAATGAATTGTTTGAGAAATGTCATCCGTGTTACCAGGAGAGACATAATGTGGAACGACGACACTGGTAGTATAATGGACACTAGGTCTTGTGGAGGCATTTCCAGGCACACAATACGACGCTTCGGTCATTTGATGAGAATGTATTCTCATCAACTCCCACTGGTGGCTTACAGCTATAGTAGATCTGGTTAAATGGTAAATGGGCGGCCAAGAGGCAGGTGGATATAGGACATAAGAGTATTTGTGCAACCACACGGGCTCACAAATGCCGACGCAACGTACGCAGGACAGATAACTTAAAGCTCCCCGCGACGCTCAAGGGAACAAGTCAAAAGACAACTAATTTACTAACCGCTTACCGAGAGATACTGAATTGATTTTTACTTCCAAGAAATTTTGCTTTTACCACACAACAATTTGAAGTAAATAGGCCATGAATTGAAATACACAGCAGGGTTCCAATCACGACCATCTTTAGATAGAAATGGTCAGGGTTAAAATTCACATTTGACAAAAATGGCGGTCCCAGTAGCTACAATTAGAACGGTAAGGGCAGACAACTCAACGAATGGTGTCTACTCATATTAATTCTCAATTGTCCATCTGGCTTTCCACTGTTTGCGGGGGCGATTTGATTGGCAGATCGAATCACGTGGTGTCATTAGTAGGTTAAAGTGATGCTATCATCACCATCGAGCATCTTCACCATCATAATCACTGGATTTTTCATCAGATGTATTGCTGCAACTATTTTGTTTTCCACTGATCTCCATTTTATGTCTTTTGAAATAATCTTCCAGTCAAGTGGACATTGGTGTCATTCAGGTTGACTGTTTAAAACAAATGAAGTCTGAGCTCAAGATTGTTGTGTTTGTCCATTTCAGATGCAACAAATTCTGTACCAAAACTACAAGGAAGCTGCAGGATCATTTAAAAACACCCTGAAGAGTAAGGACGTTCAAGAGGCAGTCTCTCTGCACCCAGTCAAGGATCCAGATTACCAGTACCGAATCTTCAACTACCTGCAGTCTGTCAAGATCATGCGGAATCACCAGCGGCAAGTTCAGCACCATCGTGACTTTGCTGCCATGACAGCTCTGATTCAGGACAACAGATTTCTCCTTGAGCCAGGCCTGAGTCTACCTCCATCCCTCACCAAGTTTCATCCACTCAACAGTAAGGAAGTCATTCCATGGGAGTTTGTGGCACGGTCAGTTTATTCACAGTTCAACAACAATCCTCGTCGAGGCATAGAGGAGTCAGAGAAGGGGGCTTTAGATGAGTTAGTTAGCCAGATTCTCATGAAGGTCAACAAGAATGCTCATCTACGAGGCAGGACTATAGACTTCAAAGAGATTCAGTATGCCTATCAGAGACTAGATCCCTTGAACGGACCAGATTATATTTTAGATTTGTTTCTCATCTATAAAAAATACAGAGGCAAAAGAATGTCCATGAGTGTTCGCAGGCATGCTTATCTGCAACAAGTATTTTTGCCAGTAGAAATGAGAGAGGACTCTGGAATTATTGAAGAAGATAACTCAGGAGTGAGGGCTAAAGTCAAGTCATTGATCCACATATTTGCTGGCAACCTAGTGGCTCCAGTTGTCATCAACAAGAGAATAGAACACATTGATATTATTATGCTCCTGATGGGCAGGTTTAAAGTATTTCAGCGGTTCATGGATAACTTTGAGAATGTCATTCTCAAACCTGGGGCCAATGCTAGGCTTGTTCTAGTGCTTTACAAGGCAAAGGATGAGCCGTTAGCTCACAGACAAAGCCTTGATCTTGTTAAAGGCTACCAAGACAAGTATGGCAAGGAGTACATAGAAGTTGTTCAAACTAATTCTGAGTTCTCTAGAGGTCCTGGTCTCCAGATGGGAGCCGAGCGCTGTAGTGCTCAAGCCTTGCTTTTCTTCATTGATGTGGACATACTGTTCACAGCCGCATCCCTAGAAAGAGTTCGCCTTAATACGCGCAAAGGTTCACAGGTCTATTTTCCTATTGTTTTTAGCCAGTACGATCCTGAACCAGTCTGTTTGATTGGCTCGTCACACTGTGTGTGCACCGCCTCCTCAGAATGTACTCTAAGGGAGCAGGATGTCAGCGATGACACAGGCTACTGGAGGCAGTTTGGTTTTGGCATTGCTGCCATGTACCGCAGTGACTACCACAGGGCAGGGGGATTTGATCTCAACATCCGCGGCTGGGGTAAGGAAGATGTAGACTTGTACACCAAATTTATCAACAACAACTATCTGATATTGCGAGCAGTCGATCCTGGCATGACTCACATATTTCATATCATCAACTGCAACGAGTCCCTGGAAAGTGCTCAGCTCAAGATGTGTGTGGATTCCAAAGCTCAGAGTTATGCCTCCACACCTCTTCTGGCAAATCAGATCTACAGCAATCCGGATATAATGCAGCGCCTGGAGGTCCATGATATGAACTATGCTCATAGCATAAGGTGAGCTGACACAAGTATTACCACGGTGCCCATACATGTTACATGTATGTTGACATTGTAAGGGCCTACGACATTACAAGGGCGACCTGTTGGTTGTGTTTACCACCTCCATGTCTCATACTGCTCCCATCATTCATGATGGGACATCTTCTCGCAGTTGAATGTTGCTCTTGATTATGATATCTGCAGTCAGATTTCTGACAGTTGACATAACAGGCTGTGTCATATCCCATTCATGATAATTCAACACTACGACCAGATCTGCATGAAGATGTTTGTGTCAGTAAAACTTTCTTATGTTCAGGAATGGTTGTCCCTGCTGCAAAGTGCATGCCATGCCAGCCAACATTACATACAGTGAGTGACTTGGACATTGTTCTCATCATAGATGAAATGTATCTTCTCCTATTGTGCTAAGCATGAAGCAGACAAAACCAATACACCATTGTCATTTCAGATGTCAAATGTGGACATGAACATACGTGAACTGATTAATGTTGTTGGAAAAACTCATTGTGTTTAGACAGATGAGAGATATGATTTCATTAACATGCAACATCATTCAGATGTGTATCGCTGGAGGAACAGCCGTTTTCCTTGCAAATGGAACATACAGGCATTGTCTATCTCTGATGTAAATACCATTAGAGAAACAGATTGTCAGTGTCAAATGGAACATACAGGCATTGTCTATCTCTGATGTAAATACCATTAGAGAAACAGATTGTCAATGTCAAATGGAACATGATTTAACATTCAAACATGTGAGTGCCGCCATTGATTGGATTTGGTTGCTGGAGAGGCACAAGGATTTGATCTCAACTTAGTTCTCATCAAATCTTCAAGTAGACATGTCCACCCTCTGCTCAGGTTTCTGGCTGCTTGTCTCTCTGCAGGCTACATCCTTTCTTATTTAACTTGCCTGGCCAACCATGAAATCCACTTGTGTACACATTTGTCCCAGTGTCTTTGTCCGGCCACAAACTGCTAGAATGTTTAACCTGGAGAGTTCTCCTCCATGATGGACACACTCATGTTTGAGCTAATTCAAACTGACTTTCCTTTAACAACACAACTATTATTTCATTGACAACTGGTTAGTTCTGTTATGCTGACTTACCAGCACATTTCAAAACTAAGTCTATATTTATAAGCAAACTCTTTTTTGTAAAATGCTTTATCTGAGTGTTTTATCTGACATTTTGGGGAGAGTATTTATATGTGTAAGTAAGGTGACTATTCCATGTTGAAATGTACAGATGTTGATAATCTTATATTGCATCACATCTACTCTACTCTATGATCATGTCTTCTGTACAGATGTTGATAATCTTATATTGCATCACATCTACTCTACTCTATGATCATGTCTTCTGTACAGATGTTGATAATCTTATATTGCATCACATCTACTCTACTCTATGATCATGTCTTCTGTACAGATGTTGATAATCTTATATTGCATCACATCTACTCTACTCTATGATCATGTCTTCTGTGTAGATATTTTATATGAGAATTATATTCCGCTTTTCGGTTGTAGCAGAAATGACATACTATATGGAATACACAGTCTAGCTACAGGTGTAGCATATACAGACTAGCTACAGGTGTAGCATATACAGACTAGCTACAGGTGTAGCATATACAGACTAGCTACAGGTGTAGCATATACAGACTAGCTACAGGTGTAGCATATACAGTCTAGCTACAGGTGTAGCATATACAGTCTAGCTACAGGTGTAGCATATACAGTCTAGCTACAGGTGTAGCATATACAGTCTAGCTACAGGTGTAGCATATACAGTCTATCTACAGGTGTAGCATATACAGACTAGCTACAGGTGTAGATTATTGTGTTTGCAGACGTAGTTGTATATGGTCTCCAACAATAAGATTGCCATGTTTTGTTGAGTCCACACAATTATCTCCCATGAAATGAGTGATTATTCTTTTCATCCTTCCAGATTTCAGTTGTCATGCTAGCTGTAATGCTAGCTGTAATGCTAGCTGTAATGCTAGCTGTAATGCTAGCTGTAATGCTTATGTTGGCTGGAGAGAGATGTTACACACTGTATGTGTCTATACAACTGCCATGCCTTCAAACTTTGAAACTTGTTGTTTTGTCAAAGCTATGCACATAATAGCCTGACACATTAGTCACTGACTGTTTGTATGGGTTGTTGGAAGGGAGTGGTGGAATGTTGTACCTGGACTTAGTGCACTGATTAGACAATAAAGTGGTACAAGTAGAGTACACAATAGAGTGGTACAAATAGAGTAGACAATAGAGTGGGACAAGTAGAGTAGACAATAGCGTGGTACAAGTAGAGTACACAATAGAGTGGTACAAATAGAGTAGACAATAGAGTGGGACAAGTAGAGTAGACAATAGCGTGGTACAAGTAGAGTACACAATAGAGTGGTACAAATAGAGTAGACAATAGAGTGGGACAAGTAGAGTAGACAATAGCGTGGTACAAGTAGAGTACACAATAGAGTGGTACAAATAGAGTAGACAATAGAGTGGGACAAGTAGAGTAGACAATAGCGTGGTACAAGTAGAGTACACAATAGAGTGGTACAAATAGAGTAGACAATAGAGTGGTACAAATAGAGTAGACAATAGAGTGGTACAAATAGAGTACACAATAGCGTGGTACAAGTAGAGTACACAATAGAGTGGGACAAGTAGAGTACACAATAGAGTGGTACAAATAGAGTAGACAATAGAGTGGTACAAATAGAGTACACAATAGAGTGGTACAAATAGAGTACACAATAGAGTGGGACAAGTAGAGTACACAATAGCGTGGTACAAGTAGAGTACACAATAGCGTGGTACAAGTAGAGTACACAATAGCGTGGTACAAGTAGAGTACACAATAGCGTGGTACAAGTAGAGTACACAATAGCGTGGTACAAGTAGAGTACACAATAGCGTGGTACAAGTAGAGTAGACAATAGCGTGGTACAAGTAGAGTACACAATAGCGTGGTACAAGTAGAGTACACAATAGCGTGGTACAAGTAGAGTACACAATAGCGTGGTACAAGTAGTGGCGACAATAGAGTGGTACAAGTAGAAAAAACAATAGAGTGGGATAATTAAATTATGGACTGGTGAGTTTAACAAGCATAGTCTGTAAATTGTTAGAGTCAGTAATCAAAGAAAACATTGTAATGCATTTAGAGAAGTTTAATCTAATCAGAAATAGTCAGCATGGGTTTACTAGAGGGAGATCATGCTTAAGAAATCTATTGGAATTCATGGAGGAGGTTACTAAAATGATAGATAAAGGGGAGCCAGCGGATGCAATTTATTTTGATTTATGCAAAGGTCTTTGATAGAGTACCTCATCAAAGATTATTTAGATGAGTTGTGTGAAATAAAAAGTTGAAGTGCCACAGGGCTCGGTTTTGGGACCAATTTTGTTCTTGATATATATAAACGATTTGGCATTGATATGAGATCCATGATTGCAAAATTAGTTGATGACACAAAACTATGCAGTAGTGTCTCATCTAAAGCGGAAGTGGATATATTGAGGTCGGATTTTGATAAAGTGTAAAAATGGTTTGCGAGCTGACAAATGGAGTTTAATGTAGATAAATGTACAGTCATCCACATGGGTAGATCCAACATGGAACATAATTACAGAATGAGCGAGAACAATATTAGAAAGATAAATACGGAGAGGGTACCTACCTACGTGTTATAATATATCATACAGGAAAGGTGAGTGAGCAAGTTACGGTAGCAGTGAAAAAGGCAAATGCAATGTTAGGTATGATAAAAAGAAATATTAAACATAGGAGCAAGGAAGTGATCATCAAACTGTATAAAGCTTTAGTTAGACCTAGATTGGAGTACTGTGTACAGGTGTGGAGTCCTTATCATAGAGGGGATATAAACATGCTAGAAAGAATACAAAAAAGATCGACGAAGATGATAGTGGGATTCCAGAATTACAGTTATGAGGAAAGAAAAACCGGCCTACAGTGTCTAGAAGAGAGAAGAATTCGTGGTGACTTAATACAGGTTTATAAGATGATCAGAGGAATGGATAAATTAGACTATAACAAGTTTTTTTAAATACAGCCACCCACAAGAACAAGAGGGCACAGCTACAAATTAACTAAAGAGAGGTCCAAATTAGATATTAGGAAATATTATTTTTGTCAGAGAGTGATGAATGCTTGGAATGCATTGCCACGGGAGGTAGTGGAGGCAGGGACAGTTAATGCATTTAAGAATATATTGGATGCGCATATCTTTTAGAGCACGGTGATGTAAATGAAACTGGTTGTATACAGACTCTGCAGGGTCTTCTAAACCAGTATAAAGAAGTTAAGTTAAGATGCTTGAGGATTACCAGTTGCTGTGACCGACATACAGCGGTGAGTAATAGATTAATAACTTGGTCTAGGCGTGACAAGATTTACAATAAACCTGACTTTATGTTATCATCACAGCTGATACAAACTCTTTCATACTGGCTGGGACACGTCTGCTAGGAGCATGTCATCAACGAACAATGTCAAATGTCATATCCGTTAAGCAGAAATCATAAATACTGCTGGTTTATCTCATGTGTTTTATTGAGCATATATCTGTTGTGCCTTTTCCCATGTTATGTATTTGCTATCATTTGTTTATTGGTGACTGAACTATTTGCAGATGTTTTATAGAATGTAATCAGATTACAGAGGACTTTCAATGATACCAGCAGCTTTTCTAAAGTTCTGTATTGTACTTGTGTGTGTGTGTGTGCGTGCGTGCGTGCGCGTACACGTGCTTGTGTGTGTTTACAAAATATTTTTTAAATATAAATAAATAAACAAAAAAGTCAGTGTTATGACAGAACCTATTACAGAGTCCAGTAATACTAAGATCATTTCTGAATTGTTGGTTGTTTCTACATTTGTGTGAATGTCAGAACATTTTACAGAGTCCAGTAATACATTCTATAGAGATCCGGAGAAAATTCATTCGGATAGCACATTTAACAGCGTCTGTCTTCCCTTCTAGCAGATCATCTTTCTTTCACTCGACTCTTTCTTCACAATAAGACAGAGAACATTAAAACGTCTTCTTTCAATATAAAAAGAACACAAATTCATTTATTGCATATTCTCATAAATGACATCAATATCAACTAAACTAAGTCTGACTAATCTTTCCAAACAAAGGCTGTCAGCATGAGGTAGATGGGACCTCTATATCTAACCCAGTCCAAACAAAGGCTGTCAGCATGAGGTAGATGGGACCTCTATATCTAACCCAGTCCAAACAAAGGCTGTCAGCATGAGGTAGATGGGACGTCTATATCTAACCCAGTCCAAACAAAGGCTGTCAGCATGAGGTAGATGGGACGTCTATATCTAACCCAGATTCAGTCTAAACAAAGGCTGTCAGCATGAGGTAGATGGGACGTCTATATCTAACCCAGATTCAGTCTAAACAAAGGCTGTCAGCATGAGGTAGATGGGACGTCTATATCTAACCCAGATTCAGTCTAAACAAAGGCTGTCAGCATGAGGTAGATGGGACGTCTATATCTAACCCAGATTCAGTCTAAACAAAGGCTGTCAGCATGAGGTAGATGGGACGTCTATATATAACCCAGTCCAAACAAAGGCTGTCAGCATGAGGTAGATGGGACGTCTATATCTAACCCAGTCTAAACAAAGGCTGTCAGCATGAGGTAGATGGGACGTCTATATCTAACCCAGATTCAGTCTAAATAAAGGCTGTCAGCATGAGGTAGATGGGACGTCTATATCTAACCCAGATTCAGTCTAAACAAAGGCTGTCAGCATGAGGTAGATGGGACCTCTATATCTAACCCAGATTCAGTCTAAACAAAGGCTGTCAGCATGAGGTAGATGAGACCTCTATATCTAACCCAGATTCAGTCTAAACAAAGGCTGTCAGCATGAGGTAGATGGGACCTCTATATCTAACCCAGATTCAGTCTAAACAAAGGCTGTCAGCATGAGGTAGATGAGACCTCTATATCTAACCCAGATTCAGTCTTCTATCACTAATAATAGCAAATAATAAACTATACAATCTCTTGAGTTTTGTGATCCTTCCTCGTGGTGTTGCTGGCTGGATTCCGCTGTGAGGCTTCCCTCACAGGCTTTGTGAGTGTGCTCCCTGTGGAGTCTATGGTACATCTCACTGACTGACCAGTTCTCTCACTGATGAGTTTGCCGACTGCTGGGGAGGGAGACTAACGTCTGGTCGGGCAAAATATACTGATCAGACATGTTAGTCAGGGTCAGGCAAAATATGCTGGCCAATACCCTCACTTTGGCTTCCTTGTAGCCTTTCCTGGACTGGCTGTTTTCATGGCAGCCTGGCTAACAAGATGAGGGATCAACGTGATCCTCGAAGTAGTGAGCGACACACAGATGAAGCCAAGCATAGCACAACCGCCTGGAGGACACCGGTCCACCTTCACCCACCCTCGGATGTGAGGAAAGCTACTGTAACCTGCCACCTAACCTCCTTTTCAGGGCGCACAAAAGAGTCAACCTACTCATTATGGGCATTCAACAACAACAACTAACTCAGCTTGTTGTTCCTTTCAGCATGTTCAAGAACTAAGCATGTGAAACCTACAACCTGTTTGTCAGCAATTCTCTCACTGTCGCTGGCCTTGGTTCTCCGTCCCTTCCAGTATCCTGCGATGGCCAAGAACTCACGGTTGATAACCTCCCGACAAGCTCTGTCTACCCCCTTGCTTCAGGTTTTACTTCATTCCTCAATTTTTGTCTAAATCCCGCCTTAACTTCTCCCGTTTCAATATGGCCGTCTGTCACAAAGTATATTTATCGTAGCCTTGTTGACCATGCAGTAGCTCGTGTCACCGGTTGGCCAGTCCTGCGTCCCTGACTATCTTATTTCCATTTCAATCTTACTGTGACAGCTTGTCACCAATTCCTATGTAGCTCAAATCCCCTACCCATCTTTCTATAATGCCAAGACATAACGGAATGGACGGACTCACACCGCTACCAACTCCAGGGATGGACGGACTCACACCCCTCCCAACTCCAGGGATGGACGGACTCACTCCCCTACCAACTCCAGGGATGGACGGACTCACTCCCCTACCAACTCCAGGGATGGACAGACTCACTCCCCTCCCAACTGCAGGGATGGACGGACTCACTCCCCTACCAACTCCAGGGATGGACAGACTCACTCCCCTCCCAACTCCAGGGATGGGCAGACTCACTCCCCTACCAACTCCAGGGATGGACGGACTCACTCCCCTCCCAACTCCAGGGATGGACGGACTCACTCCCCTCCCAACTCCAGGGATGGACAGACTCACTCTCCTCCCAACTCCAGGGATGGACGGACTCACTCCCCTCCCAACTCCAGGGATGGACAGACTCACTCCCCTACCAACTTCTTTCCATGACAACCAGACACTACACAATTGGCATAGGCTAACTCTCTCCCCCCCCCCCCCCCCCCCCCTCCCGAGTGACTTGACTTCACCATTTTGAACACTGGTCTTACTCGTGTTAAATCTTTAGCAGATCTATCACCCAAATCTACTCAACTAAAACTGACAATCTCCCCTTGCTTTGTCCTGATTATCGGACAGGGACAAATCCAGATCTGCTTTGTCAAAGAATGCATGACGTGGCTGAAGTCTGACTTCTCTTTCTCACTCTCTCTCTCTCTCTCTCTCTCTCTCTCTCTCTCTCTCTCTCTCTCTCACATGTGCTACAATCTGCTAACATTGTCTCAGCTAACGTCAGCCTTTCAGTAGCCTTGTAAGTTATAACTCCCATGCTTCATACGTGATATTTCAGACATATCTAACACAGACACTATCACACAAAACTGACACATCAGGAGATACAGATGTCAAGACCAGAATTAGGAAGCCAATAATGACACTCCTGTCACTAAACAACATATGGAAATCCAAATAAAACAAAGTTCACACCGAAATTCAAATATTCAACGCAAGTGTCAAGTTAGTGCTACTGTATGGAGCGGAGACCTTTAGAACAACTAAGGCCATACAACATAATGAGCATACAGTGGCAGGATATGTTGAGGAATGACGACCAATTGGAAAGGAGCCAACAACGGTCCCGGGAACAACAAGAAGAAAAGAAAATGGGGCTGGACAAGACATACGATGAGAAAGGTACCATTCAACATAGCCAGGCAGGCTCTCACGTGGAATCCTCAAGGGGAGAGAAATAGAAGTAGACATAAAATATACATGGCAAAGAGCATGTGGGAGGGAACTATAATTAGACTGTAACACCTGGAGATACGCACAACCAGTAGTCCAAGTCAGTGGACGCTGGCGAGATGCACAGGTCAGTGGACGCTGGAGCTGTGGTGCTCAGTGGTTTATGAACCGACTTGAGCGAATGACTTTGATTGATTGATAGAGGCTCAATATGAGCAGCACAATGCCGTCGTACTTACCCTAACCATGTATCCCTAGTACTCGTTCCCAGAACTGATGGCCGGTTTCTTCTCTGGCATTGAAGTTACCAAGGATGGCGGGCTTCTAGGACTTTGGAACCCACAAGATGGTGGAGTGTGGCTCCTGGTAGAATCTATCCATGCTGTCCTCAGTCACTTCCCGAGTATCGGTGCTTATCAAGTCAGCTCTCCTTCCTTGTCCCAGAGTTAGATAATCGAGAGCTGATCATTGATACTTTGTTGAGGCCTAACAAACTCATGGATCAGATGAGACTTCATGACGAATCCGACACAAAGGTGCTGGGTTCGCTCCCCGTCACAACACTGGTCATTTGCCAAGGAAAGCAAACATTTAGAAAATGCAGGAGGAAGCATACCCTTACATAAAATGAGTGCGGAATGATTTGGGCAGACAGGCGCAAAATAGAAACAATGCAACGTACGGCGCCTTGGGGAAATAGAGAACTAAGGCGAACGCACAAAACCAAAATAATGACTATATAAGCAGAAGATACGTCACAAATGTAGCAAGGCTAGAGGAGGAAGACATGCTCCGACACACGCTCTGACACACGCTCCAACACACGCTCAGACACACGCTCAGACACACGCTCAGACACACGCTCAGACACTCGCTCCAACACACGCTCTGACACACGCTCCAACACTCGCTCTGACACTCGCTCTGACACATGCTCAGACACACGCTCCAACACTCGCTCTGACACACGCTCCAACACACGCTCAGACACACGCTCTGACACACGCTCTGACACTCGCTCTGACACACGCTCAGACACTCGCTCTGACACTCGCTCTGACACTCGCTCTGACACTCGCTCTGACACTCGCTCTGACACTCGCTCTGACACTCGCTCTGACACTCGCTCTGACACATGCTCAGACACACGCTCAGACATACGCTCTGACACACGCTCAGACACACGCTCAGACACACGCTCCAACACACGCTCTGACACACGCTCAGACACACGCTCCAACACACGCTCTGACACACGCTCAGACACACGCTCTGACACACGCTCAGACACTCGCTCCAACACACGCTCTGACACACGCTCAGACACACGCTCCAACACTCGCTCAGACACACGCTCCAACACACGCTCAGACACACGCTCAGACACACGCTCAGACACACGCTCTGACACACGCTCAGACACACGCTCCAACACTCGCTCAGACACACGCTCCAACACACGCTCTGACACTCGCTCAGACACACGCACAGACACACGCTCTGACACACGCTCAGACACACGCTCTGACACACGCACAGACACACGCTCTGACACACGCTCAGACACTCGCTCCAACACACGCTCAGACACACGCTCAGACACACGCTCCAACACACGCTCAGACACACGCTCAGACACTCGCTCCAACACACGCTCCAACACACGCTCAGACACACGCTCAGACACTCGCTCAGACACACGATCAGACACACGCTCAGACACACGCTCCAACACATGCTCCGACACACGCTCTGACACACGCTCCAACACACGCTCAGACACACGCTCAGACACACGCTCTGACACATGCTCCAACACACGCTCAGACACACGCTCAGACACACGCTCAGACACACGCTCCAACACATGCTCAGACACACGCTCCAACACACGCTCAGACACACGCTCAGACATACGCTCAGACACACGATCAGACACTCGCTCAGACACACGCTCCAACACACGCTCAGACACTCGCTCAGACACTCGCTCAGACACACGCTCCAACACACGCTCAGACACACGCTCAGACACTCGCTCAGACACACGATCAGACACTCGCTCAGACACACGCACAGACACTCGCTCCGACACACGCTCCAACACACGCTCAGACACACGCACAGACACACGCTCAGACACACGCACAGACACACGCTCAGACACACGCTCAGACACTCGCTCAGACACACGCTCAGACACACGCTTAGACACTCGCTCAGACACACGATCAGACACTCGCTCAGACACACGCACAGACACACGCTCCGACACACGTACAGACACTCGCTCCGACACACGCTCAGATACACGCACAGACACACGCTCAGACACACGCTTCGACACATACGCTCAGACACACGCCCAGACACACTCAGACACACGCTCCGACACATGCTCAGACACGCTCATACACACGCCCCGACACACGCTCAGACACTCGCTCAGACACACGATCAGACACTCGCTCAGACACACGCACAGACACTCGCTCCGACACACGCTCCAACACACGCTCAGACACACGCACAGACACACGCTCAGACACACGCACAGACACACGCTCAGACACACGCTCAGACACACGCTCAGACACTCGCTCAGACACACGATCAGACACTCGCTCAGACACACGCACAGACACTCGCTCCGACACACGCTCAGATACACGCACAGACACACGCTCAGACACACGCTTCGACACATACGCTCAGACACACGCTCGGACACACTCAGACACACGCTCTGACACATGCTCAGACACGCTCCGACACAAGCTCTGACACACGCTCAGACACACGTTCAGACACATGCGCAGACACACTCAGACACACGCTCAGACACAAACAGACACACTCAGATACACGCTCCGACACGCACAGACACACTCAGACACATGCTCAGACACACACACAGACACACGCACAGACACACTCAGACACACGCTCCGACACACGCACAGACACACGCTCAGACACAATCAGACACACGCTCCGACACAAGCTCTGACACACGCACAGACACACGCTCAGACACACTCAGACACACTCAGACACACACTCAGAGACACACTCATACACACGCTCAGACACACGCACATATACACTCAGACACACGCTCAGACACACTCATACACACGCTAAGACACACTCATAGACACGCTCAGACACATGCACATACACACTCAGACACACGCTCCGACACACGCTCAGACACACACTTAGACACACACGCTCAGACATACACTCAGACTTCACACTTAGACATACACTCAGACACACGCTCAGACATAAACTCAGACATAGACTCAGACATAAACTCAGACGTACACTCAGACACACGCTTAGACATACACTCAGACATACGCTCATACATAAACTCAGAAACACGCTAAGACATAAGACTCGGACATACACTCAGACATACACTCAAACATACACTCAGACACACACTCAGACACATGCTCAGACACACACTCAGACATAAACTCAGACCAAACTCAGACACACACTTAGACATACACTCAGACACACTCAGACACACACTCAGAAACACACTCAGACATACACTCAGACATACACTTAGACATAAAATCAGACACACACTCAGACACAACACTAAGACACACACTCAGACACACGCTCAGACACACACTCAGACATAAACTCAGACACACGCTCAGACATACACTCAGACATACACTCAGATACACGCTCATACACACACTCAGACACACGCTCAGACATAAACTCAGTCACACACTCAGACAAACTCAGACACACGCTCAGACATACACTCAGACACACTCTCAGACGTAAACTCAGACATACACTCAGACACACACTCAGACATAAACTCAGACATACACTCAGACACACACTCAGACATACTCTCAAACACACGCTCAGACATACGCACAAACACACGCACAGACATACACTCAGACACACACTCAGACATACGCACAAACACACGCTCAGACATACGCTCAGATACACGCACAGACATACGCTCGTACAACGTGAAATGAAAGACATATGAGGCCCTACGAGCAACATCACAATGTAACGAACGAGTGGAAGTCAGCACCGATTAACACGATGAGATCAAAATGCGGTAGGAAGAAACTTAAACGATTCCAAAAGAAATTAACAGCATGGTGGAATAAGCAGAAACAGGAAGCAATACAAACAAAGAAGAAATTATTCAAGAAGTAGTTGAAGTCAAAGTCGCAAGAAGAAGATTTAAGCAGTTTACCGATACGTAAGAATGCATTCTAAAACGGAATCAAGAACTCTAAAGCAGACGCAGTTAAAATTGTCGCTAAGGTGTCCCAAGAAGCCGAGATATTTCTTTAAAAGTGTCAGCGTAATGAGACTTAGAGACGACAGCATTAATGCCATCTCAATTATAAATGACAAACACGGAACACCGATTTTCGACGCAGAAAAAAAACACACCAAAATTCGATGGAGGGATTGCCTAAAATTCCTAAACTCAAATGATACGCAAGAGGAGTTCATACATACGAGTTCAGACAGCGAAACAAAAACAGAACCCGAAATATTATTCCGGGCCACTCTAACGGGAAATGCGATACTAGACCTGGTCAGAGGATGCGGAGCTGTGACGGAAGCTGGGGAGCAGCCGTTCCGACCTGGTGAAGACCCCATCATGGCGACTGGCCTGCAGATATAGCATGACCAAAGATCATCAACGCAAAGAAGAAGATTAATCCAGGAGTTTGAGGAAGCTGAGAAACCCAAAACGTAAAACGTAAAAATTTCTAGTAAGAAATGATAGGCTGACCAGTTAAATAAACTCCTTTTCGCAGATGATCAATGCCTACTTTACGAGAGTGAAGAAGATCTGCGGCAACATCTGACTGCGCTCAACTCTGTCTGCGAAAGATACAGTATGAGAATTTACACATGTAAAACAGAAACTATGCAGATAAGCAGATCGCCTGAAAACATGAACATTATGGTAAACGGGACCAAGATCAAACAAGTGCAGAAGTTCAAATACTTTTTACACAGGATGGAGGTCTAGGCCGAGAAATTGAGGTCCGGGTGTAAAAAAACGAACACTGTTGCATACCAGCTGTCACCATTATTGAAACACCCCAAACATAAACATGTCCACAAAAAGACTGCTAATAAACAGTATGCCAAACCTCTGCTACCAGTGCCAGACGTGAACTTTAACAAAACCTCTATAGAGAAAGATCACGACATGTGAGACGAGGTCCCTCCGAAAAAACAATTAACGTAACTATGAGAGAAAGAATGCGGAATAAAGAGGTGCTAAACATCGTTGAAGCAAGACCATGCATTTATATTGATAAGAAGAGAAAATCAAGTCGTTTGGCCAAAGAATGCAACCTGAACATCTACCGCTGATGCCTCTTACAACTCTCCAACGAGCAGTTTTTGAGATGTCAACATGGCACTGAACTTGCAGCCGAACGTCAAGTCTACGAAGACTGAGCTTGCAGCCGAGCGTCAAGTCTACGAAGACTGAACTTGCAGCCGAGCGTCAAGTCTACGAAGACTGAGCTTGCAGCCGAACGTCAAGTCTACGAAGACTGAGCTTGCAGCCGAGCGTCAAGTCTACGTAGAGTAACAAGACCCTGTTCCCTAAACTCTGGTCCAGTCACATCTTTGCCGAAATGATCTGCTTTTCTTGTGATATCTCGCTTGACTGTATCCTTGACAGATTGAAAGTCCTGTCTTATCCACCGGAAGAAAGATTGTCTGTTTATACCTAGCGAATGCCGTGTTCTCTTCTGAAGTTCTTGGATGTTGTGATGCAAACAATCCCGATAAGCGTGTCTGTACACGCCCCGTTACAATAGTACAGACACGTTCTCTATAGTGATGGATGTGCACTTCAAACTCATTATAATTTTCATAATGAAGTAGCCCATTGGATTTATTTGACAGGAAAACGAATGACTTATTGAATCGCCACTGAAATATGACAACATCAAGTACGCATTACACATCATTAATAAGATGGTGCCGAACTATTCAATTTACCTATTTTTAGCACGAAATAACCGTTTTATAATAATAATAAAAATAATAATAATAACTGAATTGAAACTTTGAGACGTGAGTACTGATTGAACAGAAAACGGGTATTTGTGTCTGTAAAACTTCTAAATGCCTATCCCCGTAACGTTAATGATTTTTTTTAAGAAGCCCAAAGAAGCAAAATCCAACAGGAGAACAGTTTTGGATTGGCAAAGAATAGCTCATCAAAGTCATGACTATAATTAGTTGACACACATTTCATGATATGCAATCAAAAGGATGAATTATAGATAACTAAAGATGGGCACGGATTTTAGAATATCCTCTAGTGTCAAAGCGCATTATATGACGGACAGTTGATTAAAAGCACCAATGCTTAACGATAGTTGTATTTATTCAAATACTTGTGGACAAATCATGTTGTGTGAGCAAACGATTGTCATTCAACTTGTCGCTGGAGGAAATCAATGAATATTTGGCGTTTGCAGACATAATGCGACGTGCAATTATTTACAGACCCAAGACCATTTGTACGAAAACAAACATTTTCAAGAATGTCGCTGCAGTTCCCTCGTCGTCCGATATAGTTCACTTTAGTGCGGACAAGCACGATAGTTATCTACATTTTCTTCCACTTTTTAAATGTCCGTATACCAAAAAAAAAATTTATATATTTATTTGATATCTGGCGTTGAACGTGCTCACCGTTGATATAGTGGAGCACGCGTGGAGCACGCGTGGAGCACGCGGGTAAACAACAATAGACTCATGTTAAAGGCGATTACGTGGAAACTTAGCGGCAAAAGGATGCGGGGTAGACACGAAGAGACACCATGCAGAACTACCACAAGGGAAGGGGTTCCATGGGGCTAGGAAACATGCAAGAAAAACAGAGTGTAGCGGCAATTCGAACTGGAGAATTTTGGGTTCTGACTGCGCGGTCTTTGGCGCCGGTATACGAAAGAGAGAGAGAGAGAGACAGAGAGAGAGAGAGAGAAAGAGAGAGAGAGAAATGTACACCTTACTTTGTACACTTCTGTTTGGCGCGTGCTGCTATTTTTTGGAAGCGATATTTAACGGATACAATGACAGAAACAATCGGGAACATATATTGAGCCAAGAATCATTTTCATTGCAAACCATGGATCTAGAACTACATACTGATCATATAGTAGTCGGTCTATCTAGCGACAGGAGAATCGATCGTCTGGTTCCTTATGGGAAAACTAATGCTGGACCCATATAACAGAAACTACCATCAGTGATGACGTGTTAGAGACTTCCGCTAACTAGCACTGAGATTGTTATGTTTGGGTAGGCTGGTAAGTTTCTTTCTCATTGTCTTGCCTTCCATAACTAAGTCCGGTAACTATTTACAGCTGGGTAGATTTGAGATTGTAGAGATCGGGATTGAACTAGAAATCTAACCACTCTGCTACTCCAGCGCTGGGGTGTCCTTGGCAGAACATCGACCAACACAGACTCTGCAGTCTTCTAAACCAGTATAAAGACGTTAAGTTAAGTTAAGTTTAAGACGGGACGCGGACAGACATTAAGCGAGCGTATAACAGGCAGGAAGGCATTAGTGGTGAAGGCGAGCATAACAGTGGGCAATAGTGGGTACGCTGGAGAAAGACGGAGAGAGAGAGCAACAGAGAGGGCGAGATGGATTGATAGAGAGACAGACCAGAACAGACAGACAGATAGATAGATAGATAGATAGATAGATAGATAGATAGATAGATAGATAGATAGATAGATAGATAGATAGATAGATAGATGGATGGATGGATGGATGGATGGATGGATGGATGGATGGATGGATGGATGGATGGATGGGTGGGTGGGTGGGTGGGTGGGTGGGTGGATGGATGGATGGATGGATGGATGGATGGATGGATGGATGGATGGATGGATGGATGGATGGATGGATGGATGGATAGATAGATAGATAGATAGATAGATAGATAGATAGATAGATAGATAGATAGATAGATAGATAGATAGATAGATTCCTAAAATTAAAATCACATGGAATAGGTGGAGATGTTGCTAAATGGATTGAAAATTGGTTAACGGAAAGAAGGCAGAAGGTGGGTATACATAAGGAGTACTCTGAGTGGTGTGAAGTGAAAAGTGGAGTGCCACAGGGCTCGGTTTTGGGACCAATTTTGTTCTTGATATATATAAATGATGTGGATATTGATATGGGATCCATGATTGCAAAATTAGCTGATGACACAAAACTATGCAGTAGTGTCTCATCTAAAGCGGAAGTGGATATATTAAGGTCGGATTTAGATAAAATTCAAGACTGGTCTGTAAGTTGGCAAATGGAGTTTAAGTAGATAAATGTACAGTCATCCACATGGGTGGATCCAATATGGAACATAATTACAGAATGAGCGAGAACAATATTAGAAAGATAAATACGGAGAGGGTACCTACGTGTTATAATATATCATACAGGAAAGGTGAGTGAGCAAGTTCAGGTAGCAGTTGAGAAAGGCAAATGCAATGTTAGGTATGATGAAAAGAAATATTACACATAGGGGCAAGGAAGTGATCGTCAAACTGTATAAAGCATTAGTTAGACCTAGATTGGAGTACTCTGTACAGGTGTGGAGTCCTTATCATAGAAGGGATATAAATATACTGGAAAGGAAACAAAGAAGAGCGACAAAGCTGATAGTGGGATTCCAGAATTACAGTTATGAGGAAAGAGAAACACCGGCACACAGTGTTTAGAAGAGAGAAGAATTCGAGGTGACTTAATACAGGTTTATAAGATGATCAGGGGAATGGATACATTGGACTATAACAAGTTTTTTTTCTTCAATATACAACACCCACAAGAACAAGAGGACATAGTTACAAATTAACTAAAGAGATGTCCAGATTAGATATTAGGAAATATTTGTTTAATCAGAGAGTGGTGAATGCTTGGAATGCATTGCCACAAGAGGTAGTGGAAGCAGGGACAATTAATGCATTTAAGAATAAGCTTTTAGAGCAAGGTGGTGTAAAGGAAACTGGTTATATATAGACTCTGCAGAGTCTTCTAAGCCAGTACAAAGACGTTAAGTTAAGGTAAGTTAAGTTAAGTTAAGTTAAGTTAAGGTAAGTTAAGTTAAGTTAAGTTAAGTTAAGTTAAGTTAAGTTAAGTTGAGTTGAGTTGAGTTGAGTTAAGGTAAGTTAAGTTAAGGTAAGTTAAGTTAAGGTAAGTTAAGGTACAATCCTGCTCTGAATATATTGACGAGGAGAGATTCAAGTGTTTTGTATACCTAATTCGAATGCAACCTGACTAACTACCCCTGTGCTCCTATAACTCACGGAGTTCGGGTTTTCTCAACCGTGGCAAACCGAGAACTAGGTGGATAGGAAACGTTGTAGATATTCTAATTCGTCATGGGATGACGACTACTTCAGCCATTCGTCTGGCCCTGGACAGAAAACTACGGCTTCCTACGTCACCTCACGGCACAAGTGGATAAGACAAGACAATCACCGACTCCTGACACACAAGAGCAGAAGGACAATCGCGATGTCATCTGTCAAGAATTTCTGTATCGCGCTTACCAGGATGACAAGTTCATGAAGCAAATAATATCCAGCTATGAAAGATGGATCTACGAGTACATTATCCACATGGACATGGATCTACGAGTACATTATCCACATGGACATGGCTCTACGAGTACATTATCCACATGGACATGCTGTGGGCCGGGAGCATGGAAACAGTGCGGCAATTCAGGTCGAGTGTGGAAGTAATATTGTTGGTGTTTGTTTTGTTTTGGTTTTGTTTATTTTGTTATGTTTTCTTTTGTTGTTTGTTTTTCACATCTTGGGTATTGTGCGCCGCGAGGGACAAATGGTTTAACCGCTGGCACTATCTGAAAGTGATGAGAGGGAATACTTCCAGACAAAAAGGCCTGAGTTGCGAACAAACCAACTCCTGGTTTCTTGGCTTTGACAATGTGTCAGCCCACATGTTAGTGCACGTTCAGGAATTGTTAATTAAAACGAAGTCACGTGTGCTTCACCATGCAACCTAGTCACTTGACTTTGCCACAGGCCCCCTACGCACCCTGCCTAGCCCCAACAAACTGTTTTCTAATTCTGAAACTGAAATCCAGCATGAAAGGACGACAATTTCATACCATTGAAGAAAGTACGGTCAATTCACAGACGAACCCACTCGGAAAAAAATGAATCAAGAAGGGAAAACCGCATTGAAAGCAATGTAGTCATTCAAGAGGGTAGTATTTGGAAGAAGACAACGGTGACTAGGTTTAAGATAAACCAGAAAACGTTATTTAAAAAAAAAAAACCGGTTCAGAGACTTTTTCAACAGACCTCGTGCAACTGAGAAGCTTGTTTGTGTGCACCTGATTCTCTCAACTTGAAAGACACAGAAGAGCTGAACGCTCGGCAAAAGTGGATACATTGATAGCAGTTGTAAGGCAAGCTAGGACCTAAGCGATAGAAGCTTGAGGGTTATACACTTGCCGTTACGTGCCTGGTCACAATCAGTTGGCCATGGTACAATACAACTGCCCCACATCTTTTCAGGAACAGCCATTGAGCGAATGCGTCGTCTGTACAAATCAACAGCTTTTAATGCACAGCTGACTGCTCGTGAATATATAATCAAACTTGTCATGCGTGTGACACGGCAGTGAATTAAATATGATATCACACTTGTGTGTGTGTGCTGTTTATTACCAAAACGTAGCTTTTAAAACTGTCAGTATTAGTAGTCGGAACTACATATATATAGTGTGTTCACATTCTTCAGACGATAGATTAGTATATTGATGTAGCACAAAGACGCACGCGAAACGTCATAATATATGTAACCCTAACCTGTCATTAAGTAGCATGGATGGTTTAGGCGAGTCAAAAATAAATAAAACTGTTAATGTTTTATACCACCAACATTGATATATGTGTCTATTTATAAAGCAAAGTTCATTGACACACCACTAGCAACAACAAACATGTTGTTTGTACACAGTTTGACTAGACCTACACACACACGACACATTTCAGCACAAGAAACACACATAAAATCCACAGCTCATAAGAATATTGATTTGATAACAGCCTCCCGCCATTGCACGTGGTCTTAGACGTGTGAATATATAGAAGAACAGGGCACATTTGGTAGAAGAGAAACATTTATTTAAATCCAGAGTTATTCGAGAAGTTTGAGTGATAACAATAATTGATCAGTGAAACCACAGTCAGACAGTGACAATATATTGGTCGTAATAATAATCATAGCGGTTCACAGAAAGGGCTAGTGGATGGTAAGCGGGCAATAAAGCAAAGCAACGTCATATGTGGGAAGACAACATCAATAGATGGACAGGAAAACAATTGTAAGGTCATTCGGACATTCTGTAGAGGTTGATCTTATTTAACGATAATGTTGAACTGGGACATGAGAAGAAAAACATTTTAATAACGGCTGGCTCTGAACCATTGCTCGGCTCAACTGTTCTGCTTCCGCCTAGAGCAAGGGGTTCCAGACTTGTCGTGTACACGGGGAACATAACATAGTTGACACATTTTCGTGGATCACAGAAAGAAAATCAGGTTTACAAATAAATGAATAACTGTTATTACAGTGCATACAAAGATAACAGGACAAAGATAGACAGCAGTGCATACAAATGTAACAAGACAAAGATAGACAGCAGTGCATACAAAGGTAATAAGACAGAGATAGGCGGCAGTGCATACAAAGATAACAATACAAAGATAGGCAGCAGTCCATACACATTTTGAAGACACAAAAGCACATTGTTATTTCTGGCCCAACTGGTCGCTTAGACAGACTGGGTCCATGATCAGATAAGTTGACCATGTTTTCCCTTATATGTTGATTTGTAAATTCAGTATTGTTGTCCCTGATGAAGGCCTATTGGTCGTTACGTAGGTTTTGTTTGTGTTTTCCTCTCGGTGCGGTATCTGACCATTAAACTCAACCTTAATCAACTTTTACATTTTTTTCCAGGTTTTTTTCCCTTTATTCTGGGCCAGCAATTGGAGATTGTAATCGTAACTAACAAGTCATGAGGGCACCTGAGAGGCTAGTCCAGTCAGGCACTGGCCAGGCCCTCGCGTCAGAGTCAGGCACAATACACTGACCAAGACCACAACCTCTCTTCCATGTAGCGTTCCCTGGACACGTGCTGTTTTCAAGGCAGTCTGGCTGACAACATGTGGATCGATGTGATCCCCGCAGTAATGCGCGCCACGTAGATGAAGCCAACCATATCACAGCCGCCTGGAGAACCGCGGTCCACCTTCATCAGCATGCTCGGGATGTGAAGAAAGCTACTACAACCCGTCACTTAACGCCCTTTTGATTAAACAACAACAACTCATGAAGTGTTGCACAACACGATCTATAAGAATGACGGAACTGATTTTTTAATTAGAAAATATTTCTGAACAATGGTTTGAGACTTGAGGTGCCAATTTATTAAATGGGACTTGAAATAATAGTTTGATAATACTCTGCAGAGTCTTCTAAACCAGTATAAAGTGGTTGCTAGGTTACATTTACTTGATTGGATAGTTGGGAATGGTATACTTCATTCTTGGGGATGATTGTTCACACGCACATGCACACACACACACACACGTGCGCGCATACATCCATACATGTATTGTACCAAGAAACATACACACATCCACAGGCAAATGGCTTCAGATTCAGAAAATACACAGGCTACAAATATTTATAACATTGAATTCGATTTTTGGTATCCTTGTCTTGTAGCATGCCATCTGATTGAAGATCAATAATTTCCATTTGGAACTGACTCAAGAGTGTTTTATTTGTTTTCCCATCAAGATTTGATAACCGTTGACGAAATTGTTTCGCAAGCCAGAAATGAATTCTAATGTCAGCGAAGAAGACAGTCGTTTCACGTTCTTGACAGCATGGAAAATGAATCACGTTATGAAACTCCACACGTCCTTCAAGTAGCACCGGTTATAACACGAATGGCTTGACAAGCACGAGTAGATGGCAAATCCAATTTGTTTCGGCTTGCAAAGACAATTCAATTGATTTATTTTCAGTTACGTCTGCAAAAATCAGTTTCCAAAACAAATCAGTGTTTGATAAATGAAGTAGATTCTTCTCTTTGAGAAATGTATCGATTTCTTGTCTGAGTTGGAAGAACCGTGGTAAAACTTTTCTACAACTAAGTAATCGAACTGCCCTATAATAAGTCAGATCAATAAACTTAGAATCAGCATTTATTATTATTCAGAAAATCACAAAACTGACAGCTGATTAATTTATTAGTAAAACCCAGTAAATATACACCGTGGTACGCGTACGAGACATTTCTTGCATTCATAGCTCAATCACAACACAATCAACACATTATAATTACAGCCCAACAACATGCGTGCTTCGACAACTAAAGCTTCAGAATGAACCGCCTAGTCACTGAACCCCCTAGTCACTGAACCCCCTAATCATTGAACCCCCTAGTCACTGAACCCCCTAGTCACTGAACCCCAACTCTTTCTATCTGTAATCACCAGCGGAGCGACCTCTGGTATCCCATAATGCCCCAACAACTTTTGGTCAAGAAGGCCACCCCGTGGAAGAAGCAGACGTTCGGTCCGTGTAACCAGCTGGTGAGCATTGCCGTGAGTCGGTGTCTTTTAACCAATATATGTTAGACAGCACTGTTCGGTGTCTTCTATCCATGAGGTGTTAGACAGCTCTGTTCGGTGTCTTCTATCCATGAGGTGTTAGACAGCTCTGTTCGGTGTCTTCTATCCATGAGGTGTTAGACAGCTCTGTTCGGTGTCTTCTATCCATGAGGTGTTAGACAGCTCTGTTCGGTGTCCTCTATCCATGAGGTGTTAGACAGCACTGTTCGGTGTCTTCTATCCATGAGGTGTTAGACAGTTCTGTTCGGTGTCTTCTATCCATGAGGTGTTAGACAGCTCTGTTCGGTGTCCTCTATCCATGAGGTGTTAGACAGCTCTGTTCGGTGTCTTCTATCCATGAGGTGTTAGACAGCTCTGTTCGGTGTCTTCTATCCATGAGGTGTTAGACAGCTCTGTTCAGTGTCTTCTATCCATGAGGTGTTAGACAGCTCTGTTCGGTGTCTTCTATCCATGAGGTGTTAGACAGCTCTGTTCAGTGTCTTCCATCCATGAGGTGTTAGACAGCTCTGTTCGGTGTCTTCTATCCATGAGGAGTTAGACAGCTCTGTTCGGTGTCTTCTATCCATGAGGTGTTAGACAGCTCTGTTCGGTGTCTTCTATCCATGAGGTGTTAGACAGCTCTGTTCGGTGTCTTCTATCCATGAGGTGTTAGACAGCTCTGTTCGGTGTCTTCTATCCATGAGGTGTTAGACAGCTCTGTTCAGTGTCTTCTATCCATGAGGTGTTAGACAGCTCTGTTCGGTGTCTTCTATCCATGAGGTGTTAGACAGCTCTGTTCAGTGTCTTCTATCAATGAGGTGTTAGCACTGTTTGGTGTCGCCGGCAGATTGGTGACGGGAGGGGGGGGGGGGGTGACAAGAATTGTACACTGGTTTCACTAACCAGTTTGGTCGCCTGATACAGACCCCCATCTTCATACAGTTCCATAACATATTCTCACCAACTCTCTTTTTGTTCTCTAATTGGTTTCCCATTCTTATCATGAACCATCGGTGAATGCACGCCCTTATTGTAACTAAAGTGTGGCTAACTGGTGTTCTTGTTCGAATTTCCCTGTTCTCTCCAGGTCTTCCATTCCCTGGCATCAAGCTATCAACCATTTTGTCAGTACCATCTTACATTACATTCTCGATCTAATTCATTCTTGATACCCATACACTTAGCAATGCCATGCTCTGTTTGACTGTTCCTCCATTGACGTCTTTTCTCCATTGACGTCTTTCCTCCATTGTCGTCTTTCCTCCATTGACGTCTTTCCTCCATTGACGTCTTTCCTCCATTTTACTCAGCACTTGAGTTATTAGAAAGGCAAGGACAGCATTCGTGTTATTGTTAATATCCTCAACATATCCAGGGAAATAAAGACTAAACCAGGTCAAGGTTTGATCATTCTACTAGAGAGGGGGGGGGGGGGAGGCGGGGGGGGGGGGAGCAGTTTTATACAGAGCAGAAACTGGGAGTTCGACAAAAACAACAGATCAGAAACTGGGAGATCGACAAAAACAACAGAGAAGAAACTGGGAGATCGACAAAACAACAGAGAAGAACTCCAGTTGTCCGTCTTTGCAATATGGTTATGTGTCAGGGAGCAGTATGTAATAGGGCTATGTGTCAGAAAGGGGACCAGTATGTAACAGGGTTATGTGTCAGGGAGGGGAACAGTATGTAACAGGGTTATGTGTCAGGGAGCAGTATGTAACAGGGCTATGTGTTAGGGAGGGGAGCAGCATGGGACAGGGTTATGTGTCAGCAAGACGGTAGTACTGCACAGCGCAGGAACGGTGGCAGCCAGAGATCAACTTCATCGCCAACTGCCAGAGGGCACAGGTGACTACAAAGTAGATAGTTAATCAGTGTAGAACAAGATTGTATAGATTGTCATAGATATTAGGGTAGACTACAAGACTGGGTTTATAAGTCCAGAGATTCAATTCCAGCTCATGCTAACATTCCCTGAGATATAAAGATTTATTTGTATCTCGTTAGTTTAGCGTTAACCATGTTTTAACACACACTTTTGTAAAAAATGAATTGTTTGTTGTGATAGATCGAATCAAGTTTTAGAGTCTTTTATGATTGAGTCTTAACGTCAGGTCATCCCGTAACTTGCGAGGTCGTTGGGGAACACATGAAGACATCACCACCATCCCAATCCATCCTTCTCTGTCAGCGGCCGCTGCCTGTGCCTCCTCTGGTCGGAGATTGGTCCATTATTTTATGTTGTCCTCCCACATATTTTTGGGACGACGAGTCGTTTGCCTTGTACCTTTATGTGCAGGATCGTATTTGTAAGACCATTTGATTTCGATATCTTGACCGTACCAATCGAGTTTCCTTCTTTTGACAGTTGCCAAGAGGTCTTCAAAAGGCCCTATTGTTGTTGTAATTCTTTCTCGTATTTCCACATTTGTAACTCGGTCTTTGTACGTGACATTTAGAAGTCTTCGGAAACATCTCATCTATAAGACCTGTATCCTCTGTTGCAGGTCTGCTGTAATTGTCCATGTCCCACACGCATAGAGGAATATTGACAGCTCCAATGTATGCATTAATCTGATCTTCGTGCATATAGCTAACCGTTTATCTTGTCATATTGTATTAAGCCGTGCAAGCGCCGCTATTGTCCGTGATATTCTGGCCAACACCTCACATTTTGATCCTTAATCACTGACAATCGAACCCAGATATTTAAAACGATTGACCACTTCGAGTTACTGACCATTAGCTTTTATCTTGCTGTTGAAGCCCGTGGCGTTGTTGGTCATTAGTTTTATCTTTCCAGCGTTTATCTCCATACCATAGTCAAGAGCTGTTTCATCGAACCTTCTGACACATTCCTGGAGTTCTGCTTCTGAACCTGCCAACCCGTCGATATCATCTGCAAAACGAAGGTTGGTAATCGTTCGGCCCCCTATCTTGACAGTACCAACGTGACCTCCAAGTGCCTCACTCATAATTCAATGATTGCACTTGTTAAATAAGTCTCAAATAATGACATCAGATCTGAAGTCCCTGTCCCAGCATTTATTTTCATACTGGAAGTTGTTGTCATGTATACACATCTTTGCTCAGCAACAAATTCGCCTCTCTTTCTCTAACAGAGAAGCGTTATCCTTATTTGTCTTCGCACAGCCCCGAGTCAATACAAACAAGAGCAACATTATTTGGTTTAATCGCCAGCTGTTCAATCTCGAACTCCGCTTTTTCATTGCACCAGCTTTTTTATTTCATGCACATGAAATATCAAGCTATACACACCATTAGCAGCGCATATACATCCTTCGTCGGCATCTGGAATAACTACATATCTATTTGTCTACCCGAAGTGCATTGATATCGTTACACCCCAAACCAAAAAGCGATGATGATTCTGTTTCCAGGACCTGTTCGCGTCCAAAGGTTTCATATTTTCTCATTTTATTTCAACGCCAATGTGGCAAGCAGAAAGCTCAAATGTTTAACCAGGAAACCCACGGATTCCGAAACAGAGAGAGGCTAACAGGAAGTAGGCGCGATCGAACATTTGATTTGATATTGTCACGGTAATTATTGTCCTCTTGGTGAGACATTTTTACGATTTAGCAGCACGCATATTTTAGCCAACATAACCAGAGCTAAGATGTTAAGCTTCTTCCGGTAAATTATTTATATTGCAATCACAGTAATAGCCTATTAATATGAATATATGCTTACGACATTTTTTGTGGTTACGTACAAATTATATTTAATACTAATACTGTAATAAGTAAATAAATAGTCCATACTCATTAGTCATACTGATACTATGACTATTAGTAGAAGTAGTAATACTATAAAATCAAATGTCGTGTAGTCGTAAGAGTAGTGTAAGACTAAATCATGATTAAATGCACGGTGAGTATATAATAAGAAATATACATTTTTTAAACTCATAGTTCATACTGATTAATAAATATTGCAAAAGTGTACATTCAAAACAGCAGTTACGGTTACACTACAGCATATTCATATTAAATAACACTTTCAAGTTTAAAAACCGAACTAGCAGAATGAACTTCTGTAATTTGTTTAGTCTGTTAATTTAAACTGTTATCTGTAGAAAGAAGTATCTATCTATAAGAGTAAGACAACTTAAATTAAATATTGAGACTCTAGTAACTACTTATTGCAGAGTGTAGCAATAATTATAATACTATTACTATTATTACTACACTCTGCAATAAGTAGTTACTAGTCTCATTATTAGTATAAGTATTAGGGTTTCCACAATTGTGGCTCTGACATGACGAAGACTTCAGAGTTGTAAATTTGATGCATTAATGATTATATAAAAGTGGCAGTAAGAGTTAATCCTAGTATTTTGTCCCTCACCCAATTTCAGTGCAAGTGTGTTGCTCACGTCACAGTTGTCTAGTCAGCTTACTAGCTTAGTACTACGTACTAACTATTAGTTTTCTAGAAGGATGTGAATAAACCAAACATAGCTTCTGAAGTTACTTGTCAGTCATGGAAAAAAGAGGAGAGAATGGACAGCAGACAGGAACATCTATGGTGCTGGATCTTTCTGACTTTGTAACAGAGGTTGACAGATTTTCTAGACTTATTGAGCCATTCGCTCTCGTGTTTTACACAATTGATGACATAAGAAGGTGAGGCTTTTTTATATTCTTAAGAATTAACGGAAAATGTAACATGAATATATCTACCATTGCAATAACTTATAATGTAGATGTTCTTTGCGCCAACATTGCTCACAGTCGCCCGTGTAACTCTCAATCTTTAGTTAGTTCTTCTGTCTGTCACAGTCATCATCTTCAGAACATCTTTGATGTCATGTGTCCATTTTCTCCTCGGTCGGCCTGTTTTCTAGGTACCTCCAGTATAGTTTTTTCCCAGACTGTTGTGGCATCAACATAAATGGCAGCCGGCTTAACCACCTTCTCTTTGCAGATCACCGAGGCAGCCACAGACATCAATGAAATACAAGCAGCATTCCACCAAGAGGGAAAGAAAGTGGGACTTGGAATTAACATGTGCAAGACAAAAATTCATGCTCAATCGCTTTGCTTCCCACGACCCAGTCATCCTCAAAGGAGAGAGTCTGGATGCCTGTTCGATATGCAGAATGACCTGAACCCAAAGTTGACAAAACAACGTTGATAAAGCCTATCCATGACCAGAGGCTGCGCACCTCTCTCTTCAACTTCACAGTACTACCTGCAATGTGCTATGTGGCGGAAACATGGTTACTCACTTAATAGCAACTTAAGCCTCCTTTGAGAGATGCATTGGCGGCCTCACGCTTCATAGCCAGCACATAAAAGGTCTACGCAACTCTGACTTGTGTCAATTATCCCTGTTGGAAGATGCACTTATTTATACAGACAAGGTCAAACCTCATTGGGTAGGCCACTTACTGTCAAGAACGGACAGTTGATATCAATTTGGTACCCCAGAGACAAGAAGCAACTACAAGGACAACCATCAATAATCTGTTCCGACTTTCTTACATTCCACAGCAACACTTACAATGCTACAGATATGTGACTCATTATTCACTGGCCTTCCGTGGCCTATGACAGAGACCATTGAAAAAGAAGTTGGGGCTCACAACGGTGAAATTTTCGCAGAACGGCGCGTCGTCCAGTAATTTGATGTGGCGAAAATATTTTAGTTTCCTTGAGGTAATGCTGTTTATCAGCCAATTTTTATCTATTTCCAGGTCTTTTAAGATGTCTGGTTTTCTTTTTTGCTGCCCTTGGTATTTTGAGAACTTTTTGGTGGCGTTCTTGATGTTTGTGGGATTGTCCATGTTTCAGATGTGTACAGTGCCACAAGGAAGATGCATGTCATAAGAATTTTAGTTTTTGTTGTTTTCTTTTTGTGCTGCCATGTTATTTCATTTTAGTTAACCTCTTCATTGTCATGTCCATTCTTCTCATGATTTATATCTGCCCATCTCCATTGTTGCTGATAAAGTAAGTAGCATATCCCCTACAGAACGTTGCTTCTTACGACCACCAAATATTTGACTATTATAAGTTTCTTGGCAAGTGGCAGTACAGTAGGTTGCCATTACTTTCCATACATGGAGGAGCGATCACCCAAGAAAAAAAGCCAGTGTCTGCCAAACTGGACACAGTGGGAATTGAACCCGGATTGGGAAAACCGAGCGAGTTTCACCCCTGGTCTACGCAGACTCCTTAATAATAGAGCAGAGATATTCTAAACTTGTGACATATTCAATTTCTTCATTTTCTAGATGAACTATGTCTATTCTCCATTTATGTTTTGGTCTACCTCTACTCTCTTGCCTTGGGTATTCCAGAACAGAGACTATCTTGTAATACTATCATCGTCCACTTTGTGCATCCTACTCAGTGCCTTCTCTTCACGTCAAGTGCCACTGATCCTTGTCCTGTCCGTTCATATTAGAGGTTTTGTCATACTATTTTAATCCCTTAATTCGACCCAACACATCCTACGATGAAAGCTGGAACCTTTCTTATAATTTTGTATGTTCTCCGTGATACAATGCCATACAAAAGAACATACATTACATTGGTTAAAGATTTGTATTTTTGGAGTGGACTTAAATTTCTGTTGATGCCCATAAGTTGTGCTACTGCTTGCTGCAGATACCCATCTGTTGATGCCAATATTGTGTGTGCCAACAGTTTACATTGTTGTCTGTTGTTATCTATATTTCAGATGGCGATTTCGCAATGGGACGATCATCGTCTGGTTGCTGTGCAATGCTGCATGCATTTGGCTCACTCAAGGTAGCATTTAAAAAAATACAAAAATAGCATAGAGATGCACTGTAGTAGTTTCAAGGTGCAGAGGCAAATGAAATGTGACACTATTATATCCATCAATGGAGAAATAATCAAACAAGTACAGAAGTTGGGGCAAACCAAGATGTCCGCATTGAGACAGAAATTAAGACAAGGATTTGCAATGGCAAATAAAGGCTTTGGAGAAAAACTGAAATTGTTAACCTAAAAGAATATCAGGATAGAACTGAGGAAAATAATAGTCGCCACTCATATATGGCCAATTGCACTGTATGGGGCTGAAACATGGACTTTGACAAAGAAGGATGAAAAAAGTTTGGAAGCGTTTGAAAAGGGATTCTACAAGGAAACTTTGCTGCAATGATTGGGCTGGAGTAGTTTCAAAGTGAAGAGACTAATAAAATGTGATATTTTGTAGATGGGTACAGGCCTTTCTGACCAACAGAACCGTAGATACCAACTTTGCAGGTGCAACATCAAGTAAAAGAACGTTAGAAGGAGGACTGCCGCAGGACTGCCACATGACTCTCCTCTAAGCTGCACCCTTTTCCTCATCTATATAAATGACCTCACTAAACATCTAAACGTGTCCAAAGGCCTTGTTTGCTGTTGATCTCACCATTGGACCACAGAGAAATATTCCATTTTGACAAAAGCCAAGATCAACAGCGCACTACTAACAATTTCAGCATACTGCGAACTGTGGAAACTAAAGATAGATACACAGAAAACCATATACACCATCTTCTCCCGTAACCACAAAGAAGCAAAGAGATCCATTAACATCAAAATGAATGTGGAATTACTATTAAAAGAGGGGGAAAATAAATGAAAAAAGTAAAAAAGGATACCCCAGTTTATCTGGGAGTAACACTGGACAGACAGTTGAAATTTGGCAGCCACATCTGCAACGTCAGAAGTAAACAACCAAGTGTTTAAATTTAATTAAAAGGCTTGTTAGTGCAAACTGGGGAGCTGATAAACTAACTCTTCTGCAACTATATCTTGGTTATGTGCGACCAGTGATGGACTACTGCCTACCCATACTGACGACTATGAGTACAAATAACATCTTGTCTATTGACCGGGTACAGAATCAAGCTCTCAGACTAATTTGTGGGGGGATTAGATCAACACCTATATTGACGTGCGAGATAGAGGCCAAAATAGACCCATTAGACATCAGGAGAAAGAGGACACTGATTGGGAGACAAGAAAATGGCCATCCAAATAGGGTAGAAATAGACACTTGGAAACAAAAGAGAAGACTGAAGCAAGAGGAGAGAGAAATGGGAAATATGTTTTTTTGGACCACACCCTTGGGAAAATCTTTAGCTGCCAGTCATAAAAACAAACCTGATAGAAAAGACAGCCACCAAGGAGACTACACCTAATATCCTGAAGACATGTGCCTTGGAGACAGTTTCTAGCTACCCAAAATCGGCAGTCTTTTCTATACAGATGGATTAGCATTCAAATGTACTTCTTTTGCAGGGTATGGTATCCATATGAAATATATACAAGTTTTGTGATTCATGCGGCGAAAACCGTTCAAACGATGAGGCAGAGGCTATAAAAACAACAGTTGAGATTTTGCACCAACAGTTTGACTTGGGCTAATTGTTGCCGATGGATTTTGTGATTTTTAGTGACTCCAGGTCGGTTCTGGAGGCGCTGAAGAACACCCCACACAAAGAAAAGGAATATTCTTGGTGGGAAGGGCGATCAACAACATCATCACTGCCCACGGGATACATGTCACCTTACAATGGATCTCTTGACATAGTGGGCTACTAGGGAACGAGATGGCCGATAGATTGGCAAAAATAGGAGCTGTGAAACAACAATTGGATAGACCCCGCAGTAACCACACAGTAAAACGAATTATAAAGAATAATACTCTGGAAATCTGGATGAACAGGTGGGCGACGGGAACAACAGGTCGCAGTGTATTTTGCAAGATATCACAGCCAAAAAGTAACGATGACATAAATAAACAACATAGAAGAGATCAAAGTCTCATCTTTCAGTTCTGAACAGGACATACCAGAATAAATAGCCACTTTTAGCAGCGCTAAAACAACACAAAGATGAAGATCTCGAGCAATGTATGTTCTCCCTGACACAGCTCTCAGCAGAACACCCAAGATTGGTCACACAGTGGATCCCATCCCACTGCAATATTGAAGGCAATGAAGCTGCAGACAAACTAGCAAAGTGTGGAGGAGTATCCCCACAAACAGACCTGAGTATCACATATAATGAGGCCAAGACCATAATTAAAGCCAACTTCAGGGGAAAATGGGCTGATCAACACCCCGACTTCCGAAAAGAAGACACCCACTTTAACTTAACTAGAGAAGAGCAAATCATCTTCAGACTGAAAAATGAGCATAACAGACTCAGAGGTCATCTTTACAACAAAATGAGGATTGGGACAGAGGCCCATGTTGGGAGCATATTATGACCGTCGAACACATCCTACAAAGCTGCACGCTCACGCAGGAAAAAAGAGAACAATACTGGCCTCATGAGACAGATATGAGACAAAAGCTGTATGGAGATAGGACAGCCTTACAAACAACGGTGTCCTTTGTAAGAGAAACTGTGACCTTGATCTGAGGATGAGCGAAGAAAAAGAATAGCCACTTGAACCGCATCAATCCCCACCACCTGCCCTTGAGCAGACATTGCTCTCCTCCTGATGAAACACCCTTTGAGTGCAAGCAGGTTGCAGACATAGCGGAAAGATTCTCACACGCACTGATCACAATTACCAACACACGGAGCAGTGACACAACTCAAGAAGACCTGTATATATAAGAATGGCATTGGGCTGCCAAGAGCAGGCTTGCTCGGCAACTATGGGATAACAACTTTGTGAATGGGTTGAAGTAGATTGTAAAAGTAGGTCACGTTGGAATATCATAACTTAGGTTGGCAATTGCTTTGTTGTACCCCTAAACAGATTTCCCCAACCTTGCCCCGCCCTGGTGATTTCCAACTTTTCATTCCACTGGTCAATCTGGGGAATTAGAAGGCAGCTTGAAGAGTGCAGACCATCAAAGAGAATGACCGATCTGAGTTTCTCTTTGTTGATTGTGTAAGCAAATGTCTGTTGAGTTATTAAATAAGGCAGTGATTATTTACAGATGTCACCAGTTAGGACTTTCCTTTTAAAACTTATTTCATAAAAATGTGGCACGTTGTATATTTTTAAAATAAATAAAATGATGTGAGGAAATAGATCAGGTCACACATTTTGGATATCTGGGCTCCAGAATTGACAAAAATGGCGACTGCTCGAAAGAAATCAGAAGAAGACTAGCTATGGCAATGCAGAGACGGAACAGCCTGAAGAAATTATGGCAGGGCACCAACAAAACGATAAAAGTAAAAGTCTTGAGAGCCTGTGTTTTTCCTGTGGCAGCTTATGGCTGTGAAGCATGGATGTTTACCAAAACTTCTAGACAAAGAATCGAATCCTTCGAGTCAAAATGTTACAGAGAGATCCTCAGAATACCCTGGACAGAGAAAAGAACAAATGTAGACATTCGGCAAGAGTTGAGCATAGAGGAGAACTGGTTTATCAATTCCATTTTGGCTAGAAAATGCAAATACTTTGGTCACATCAAGAGACACAGCGGTCTCGAGAGGACGAGGATGGAATGTATGGTGCCAGGCAAAAGAGGAAGGGGTAGACCAAGAAGACGATGGCACAAAGATATCCAGGAGTGCCTGAGTATGACAGTGGCGGAAGCTGGTGTTTTAGCGAGGGAACAAGTTTCTTTCAGACAGACTGTGATAGGAGCGACGTTCTACAAAGGACATGCTACATGATGATGAAAATGATGGGCAGAGTTTGTGGACGAATGT
Source organism: Ariolimax columbianus (assembly GCA_036924085.1). NCBI lineage: Eukaryota > Metazoa > Mollusca > Gastropoda > Stylommatophora > Arionidae > Ariolimax > Ariolimax columbianus. The sequence goes on along the minus strand of JAVGWX010000003.1, from coordinate 144,339,224 downwards.
GATGTGTTCAGTTCAAGAAATATGTAAAGATATTTCTGATTGACATCTTGTGTATGAACTATTTATAGGTTTAGAACAAGTAATTTAGTAAGAATGTTTTTGTATTTACGATGGCTTAACCTAATTGTTCCTCTTTTATATGGGGTGTGGAGTCTTCTACCATGGGGTGTAGTCTTCATCTGTGGGATATAAAGTCATACACCATGGGGTGTGGAGTCTTCTACCATGGGGTGTAGTCTTCATCTGTGGGATATCAAGTCAAACACCATGGGGTGTGGAGTCAATATTTTCTCTTATCTGTAGGATAGAGTAGCTGGCTTCATGCCTAGCCGTCCTTAGTTACCTCTTACAAAAATGCGTGGCAGGTTACTGGTGTGTTGCCATTTGTTGCTCCTTGTCCAGGTACCACACACACACACACAGTGAGTGTATGATGATAATGAACTTTGAACCTTACAGGAGCCTTGTTTGTCCTGGCGTCCAGCTTGGTCATAGCGATTGCCACCTTGTCATTATTTCAAGTCCACACACAAATACTTAATAAGCTGTTACCAAGCAACAAGACACCAACAAAGTCTAGAGATGACGAAGATGAAGGCGGAGCTCTAGAGACTGTCCAGAATTTCAGATACAGGTAGATGTGTACATGTCTAGTTAGGTAGAAATGTACATATCAAGTTTTGTTTTCCTCTATTTACATTTTTTGGACAGAATAAGTTTGTTATAATTACAGAATTATTGATTTCATCGAACAGGAGCCTTCACATCTAAACTCTGATTGATTCATTTCTACTATCATGAGAGTTTTAGAGTACCACATACTATTGTAAGTAGACAATTACAGAAACTTAATCCTCATTACAGTTGTGTGATTTGTCAAATTCTTTACCTGAGAATTAAGTCTATATTATCCATTTATCGCTAATCTTTACAAGAAGATGAGTTTAACCCTGTTTGTGCTGTTTCAAACTGCATTTTCTTTCTGTTTTTCCTCTCCTGGCCGTGACCTAAATCCTTCACACTATGAATTTTGGTCAGAAACTGTTGTCTAGTGCACCTCATAAACAAAACTGCTTCTAACTCTGACCTTAGTTTGCATACATCATCACAATTTAGTTACCCCTGCTGTCTTCTGTTGGTTTCAGGCATGCCGACCTTTGTATATATGTTACTATTGAGTGGAGGTCAGCGGCTCCTGGTCGTTGGAAAGGCTTCGAGAGAAAATCCTAAGAAAATCTTCATCCTCTTCTGTTCTCAGTCATCTTGATCATGTCTTGCCACCGAATAAGGGCAGCTGAAGACGAGAGTGAGGCTGGTGTGCACAACTCTCCTTCACTATAATCAAATTCATGCGCAAGTCACTTTGTCATGAACTTTCATGAACACTATTCGCAGTCAGGCTGTAAACTAGCGACACACCGCATTCTGTTCTCCGGACCACATCCTGCTGCTTGCAAAGCCCTGTTCAGGGCTTGGTAGCGGGAGATTGAGAACAAACGAAGAAGAAGAATGAACGCTATCTTAGGTTGCCCAGGTCTTATCAAATATTATAACTATGTGTCTGTTCTATAATAAATAACCTCTTCCAAACGACATTAGTAACCAGGCAGTGAGAAGATCTGGCTACAAGAGATGAGAACGTTAGATGGATAGATTCTTCTTTGATCAACTGATGCTAAGCCTGGTGAGGTTCACGAGAGAGACTGCATTTCAGGTCTTCGCTGGTCCCCACAGCTTTTCCAGCATGGTCACTCCCTCAGGCCAGACTGCCTCTCTTTGGTCGGCATAAGTGGGACAATTCCGCAGGATATGTTCTGGTGTTTGCTTGGGTGCTCCACAATCACACACGACCGTGTGTCTGAGACCCATTCTGTGGAGGTGGGCATTGAGTCTGCAATGTCCCATTCTGAGTCTGAAGATCTTTGTCTGCCCATCTCTGCCAAGTTTGTCTTTGCTGTCATTTTCTGGATAGATAGATGATATAAGAGGAATCTCACAGCAGAGGCTTACAGCCACTGATGCTACACACTTGCCCCGAGACAGGCAACTTAAACTTCCCCACGAAACTTAATGACATACGTGGAGGGAAAGTGAAGTAAGCACATAAAGACACGAGAAAGTAAGATACGTCTGATTTATGGTTAGGGCAGCAATATACAAACTAAACTGGTAACCATGTCTCCTATACTCAATTTTCAGGATGTACGATTCATGAGAAACTATAAAAATGGATAGAATAAAGTGAATGGAGCATTTTTTTTAAAGTGGTTTCACAAGTAGTTTGAAAGGCCCAGAACACTTGATCTTCCCACAATGATTGACAGAAACAGGGGAGAAAAGGCAAAGCATCAACCTATCTCACAATGCAACCTGCTGTTGCCTTATTGAGGCACCCCAAAGGCACCAGACGCCCTTGATTTTTCTCCTACATTGACTTAAAACAAAATGTGATCCTGCACAACGACAGTTTGTCTGGCATACGATAATGGAACATGGTGTCAATCCTGGCTACATCAAAGTTCATGTCAACTGCTACACAAACTGCATTAACACCTACCATCCATTCCGTTGCTCCAAGTTGTGGTTTTAATACAAAGAGTCTACCAGCAAGATCTTATCTCACCGAACCTCTTCTCCGTGCATCTGGTAACAGTCAGGGCGACTGGATAAACTTTGGAATCAGTGTTGATGACAGATACCTCAATAATCTTTGATTTTTGGAGGGCATCAAGCTGGTCACAGAGTCTGTCGCAGATGCTCAACAAAGAAGGAACGAGAGCAGGGCTAGAAATAAATATCTCCCAGGCCAAATTCAGGGCAACCGTTTTGCCTATTGTCACCTTTCGGTGGGGAAAGCTTAGATGTAGAGTAGTACAGTTACTTCGACTTGCAATATAAAGGGAGTGTGTCACCGCGAAATATTGGTAGCTGCCAAAATAAGGTAGTTATGTGACAGTGAAATATTGGTGGTCCGGGAGTTGACTATTTATATTAAAATGTTAGGGTCTGGAGTTGTAAGGGTTAAAGTAGGAGTTTGTGTCAGAGCCCTTATAAGGGTTAATGAAGGAGTTTGTGTCAAATTCCTTGAAAGGGTTAATGGAGCAGTTTGTGCCAAAGCTCTTATAAGGGTTAACAAAACAGTTTCTGTCAATGCCCTTGCTTTCTTGTGTCCCCAGTCTGATTCAGATGCACGACTTTGTGATGAAGAGTAACGAGTACCTCAGTTATTGCTATTCCATATTGAGGTGGGACGCTATTGGACCATCAGCCATGTAAGTCACAGATTTCATCAATATTTAGGAAAACACCCCAGATTTTCTTGACTATTCTAATTGTTTACATGCAGATCATGTTGTTACACAGGCTGAGCTCATCTCATTAACCAAGAAATCATGTTGTTACTCAGGCTGAGCTCATCTCATTAACCAAGAAATCATGTTGTTACACAGGCTGAGCTCATCTCATTAACCAAGAAATCATGTTGCTACTCAGGCTGAGCTCATCTCATTAACCAAGAAATCATGTTGTTACACAGGCTAAGCTCATCTCATTAACCAAGAAATCATGTTGTTACTCAGGCTGAGCTCATCTCATTAACCAAGAAATCATGTTGTTACACAGGCTGAGCTCATCTCATTAACCAAGAAATCATGTTGCTACTCAGGCTGAGCTCATCTCATTAACCAAGAAATCATGTTGTTACACAGGCTGAGCTCATCTCATTAACCAAGAAATCATGTTGTTACACAGGCTGAGCTCATCTCATTAACCAAGAAATCATGTTGTTACACAGGCTGAGCTCATCTCATTAACCAAGAAATCATGTTGTTACACAGGCTGAGCTCATCAACCGAGACATCATGTTGTTACTCAGGCTGAGCTCATCTCATTAACCAAGAAATCATGTTGTTACTCAGGCTGAGCTCATCTCATTAACCAAGAAATCATGTTGTTACTCAGGCTGAGCTCATCTCATTAACCAAGAAATCATGTTGTTACACAGGCTGAGCTCATCTCATTAACCAAGAAATCATGTTGTTACACAGGCTGAGCTCATCTCATTAACCAAGAAATCATGTTGTTACACAGGCTGAGCTCATCTCATTAACCAAGAAATCATGTTGTTACTCAGGCTGAGCTCATCTCATTAACCAAGAAATCATGTTGTTACACAGGCTGAGCTCATCTCATTAACCAAGAAATCATGTTGTTACTCAGGCTGAGCTCATCTCATTAACCAAGAAATCATGTTGTTACACAGGCTGAGCTCATCTCATTAACCAAGAAATCATGTTGTTACTCAGGCTGAGCTCATCTCATTAACCAAGAAATCATGTTGTTACTCAGGCTGAGCTCATCTCATTAACCAAGAAATCATGTTGTTACTCAGGCTGAGCTCATCTCATTAACCAAGAAATCATGTTGTTACTCAGGCTGAGCTCATCTCATTAACCAAGAAATCATGTTGTTACACAGGCTGAGCTCATCTCATTAACCAAGAAATCATGTTGTTACACAGGCTGAGCTCATCTCATTAACCAGGAAATCATGTTGTTACTCAGGCTGAGCTCATCTCATTAACCAAGAAATCATGTTGTTACTCAGGCTGAGCTCATCTCATTAACCAAGAAATCATGTTGTTACTCAGGCTGAGCTCATCTCATTAACCAAGAAATCATGTTGTTACTCAGGCTAAGCTCATCTCATTAACCAAGAAATCATGTTGTTACTCAGGCTGAGCTCATCTCATTAACCAAGAAATCATGTTGTTACACAGGCTGAGCTCATCTCATTAACCAAGAAATCATGTTGTTACTCAGGCTGAGCTCATCTCATTAACCAAGAAATCATGTTGTTACACAGGCTGAGCTCATCTCATTAACCAAGAAATCATGTTGTTACACAGGCTGAGCTCATCTCATTAACCAAGAAATCATGTTGTTACTCAGGCTGAGCTCATCTCATTAACCAAGAAATCATGTTGTTACACAGGCTGAGCTCATCTCATTAACCAAGAAATCATGTTGTTACTCAGGCTGAGCTCATCTCATTAACCAAGAAATCATGTTGTTACACAGGCTGAGCTCATCTCATTAACCAAGAAATCATGTTGTTACTCAGGCTGAGCTCATCTCATTAACCAAGAAATCATGTTGTTACTCAGGCTGAGCTCATCTCATTAACCAAGAAATCATGTTGTTACTCAGGCTGAGCTCATCTCATTAACCAAGAAATTATGTTGTTACTCAGGCTGAGCTCATCTCATTAACCAAGAAATCATGTTGTTACACAGGCTGAGCTCATCTCATTAACCAAGAAATCATGTTGTTACACAGGCTGAGCTCATCAACCAAGAAATCATGTTGTTACTCAGGCTGAGCTCATCTCATTAACCAAGAAATCATGTTGTTACTCAGGCTGAGCTCATCTCATTAACCAAGAAATCATGTTGTTACACAGGCTGAGCTCATCTCATTAACCAGGAAATCATGTTGTTACACAGGCTGAGCTCATCTCATTAACCAGGAAATCATGTTGTTACTCAGGCTGAGCTCATCTCATTAACCAAGAAATCATGTTGTTACTCAGGCTGAGCTCATCTCATTAACCAAGAAATCATGTTGTTACTCAGGCTGAGCTCATCTCATTAACCAAGAAATCATGTTGTTACTCAGGCTAAGCTCATCTCATTAACCAAGAAATCATGTTGTTACTCAGGCTGAGCTCATCTCATTAACCAAGAAATCATGTTGTTACACAGGCTGAGCTCATCAACCAAGAAATCATGTTGTTACTCAGGCTGAGCTCATCTCATTAACCAAGAAATCATGTTGTTACACAGGCTGAGCTCATCTCATTAACCAAGAAATCATGTTGTTACACAGGCTGAGCTCATCAACCAAGAAATCATGTTGTTACTCAGGCTGAGCTCATCTCATTAACCAAGAAATCATGTTGTTACACAGGCTGAGCTCATCTCATTAACCAAGAAATCATGTTGTTACACAGGCTGAGCTCATCTCATTAACCAAGAAATCATGTTGTTACTCAGGCTGAGCTCATCTCATTAACCAAGAAATCATGTTGTTACTCAGGCTGAGCTCATCTCTTCATTATGTTTCTTTGGTAACCGGTTACAGTGACTCTTATGTCATGAGGGTCATCAATAGTTAGCTCAGCCTGGGTAGCTTCAGACAACATATCCTCAGGTGTACTGAAGAAGGTGAATCTCCTACTGGCTGTAGTGCAATGAGAGGCCTCTCATGCTGACCAGTGCTGGTCCCCATCTTGTTGACCAGATTCATGCTAGTCTCCACACCCACCTGGACAGAGATGTTCACATTTTGGTCCTCAGCTGGTCCACCTGATAGTGTGCTCTACATATAAAAGATGTTCGCTCTATGATCAGTGTGCAATTATGCTATTCAAGAATCAGGTTTGGGTTAGGACTTCTGAAAGAGAAGTGGGGTCAGGTTTATGTTGAGACTGCCGAAAGAGAAGTGGGGTCAGGTTTATGTTGAGACTGCTGAAAGAGAAGTGGGGTCAGGTTTATGCCAAAAGAGAAATGGGGTCAGGTTTATGCCGAAAGAGAAATGGGGTCAGGTTTATGTTGAGACTGCTGAAAGAGAAGTGGGGTCAGGTTTATGCCAAAAGAGAAATGGGGTCAGGTTTATGCCGAAAGAGAAATGGGGTCAGGTTTATGTTGAGACTGCTGAAAGAGAAGTGGGGTCAGGTTTATGCCAAAAGAGAAATGGGGTCAGGTTTATGCCGAAAGAGAAATGGGGTCAGGTTTATGTTGAGACTGCTGAAAGAGAAGTGGGGTCAGGTTTTGGACAAGACTTGAAAGAAAAGTAGGGGTCAGGGCTTAATTGCTTTTTGTGTGGAATGCACTTGATAAATATCCGTGATATTCTTAAAAATATGAGTCCAATATTAACATACTTCTGGTAATGCTGCGAAGAAAGGCCAAGTCAGATTGTGGGATTTGTGTGGTGAAAATGTTAGTATTACTAGTGTAGGGATAGAAAGGCCTACAACATTGGAAGATGAAGGAACCGTTTTATGTAGGATATGTAGAGTTGACGAGAGGCAGGCACAAATGGAGTGCAATATAAGGGAAAATGAGAAGAGATTAGAGGAGATAGAAAAGAGGCAGATGGAAATAGAAGGGAAACAAGTGAAAATGGAGGAAATTTTAAAGAAGCTGCAGTCAAGGTGTAGTCAAGGAAGTAAGGGAGATTTGAGTGAGGAAACAGTTCACAGGGCAGAGAGCTTTGGAGAGAAGTATGCACATATAGAAGAGGGGTCAGTATTGGTAGTAGGAGATTCAATGGTGAGAGAGGTTGGCAGACATTTGTCTAAACAACACAACATGTTTGAAAGAATGGATATTGGGGGAGGAAATAGAGGGGAGAATAAAGAGGATAGATGATAAAGGAAACAGTCATGTGGTAGTATTGGCAGGTACAAATAATGTAAAGAGAGATGGTACAGAAATGATTATGGATAAATATAAAAGTCTTATGAGAACACTTAAGGAAAAATAGTTTAGAAAGGTCACAACGAAGGGCATTTTAGACAGAGCAGATGGGTCAGACTATCTAGATAGCAAAATAATAGGTATCAACCTTAGGTTACAGGTGATGTGTGTGGACATGGGAATGGAATTTATTGATGTTAAAGTAGACAAAAGTAAAATGTTAGACAAGACAGGTTTACATCTAAATGAGATAGCACAGCATGTTGTAGATAAGTATATGTTTAATCATTGTGTTAGAAATTTAAACTAGTAAGGCCTATGAAGTATGAGACTAAAGATAGGCCTACAATAGGGTGCTATAGAGGATATAGTCAAAGGGGAGAGTTGGTGTCAGGGAAGTGTGAAATACATAGTGGAAAAGCAAAAAAACCGGCCTACAGTGTCTCGAAGAGAGAAGAATTCGTGGTGACTTAATACAGGTTTATAAGATGATCAGAGGAATGGATAAATTAGACTATAACAAGTTTTTTTAAATACAGCCACCTACAAGGGCATAGCTACAAGCTGACTAAAGAGAGGTCCAGATTAGATATTAGGAAATATTTTTTTAGTCAGAGAGTGGTGTCTGCTTGGAATGCATTGCCAGGGGAGGTAGTGGAGGCGGGCACAGTTAATGCATTTAAGAATAAATTGGATGTGCATAGCTTTTAGAGCAAGGTGATGTAAATGTAACTGGTTGTATACAGACTCTGCAGGGTCTTCTAAACCAGTATAAAGACGTTAAGTTAAGTTAATCTCCATCTGCTGTGCTCTGAGTTGAGGCAAATTGTCTTTCTGCATTTCAGCTACCACGTTGAAGCCTGCGTGTTCTTGCTAAGCATTGTGGTCTGCCCAGCAAGATGGAACTGTTTCCTGTTAGTTAACTGGTTCTTCCTTTGTCATCCACACATAATTAGAAGTAAGTAATCTCTAGTTGATACTTCCATTCATAATTAGAAGTAATCTCTAGTTGATACTTCCATTCATAATTAGAAGTAATCTCTCGTTGATACTTCCATACCTAATTAGAAGTAATCTCTAGTTGATACTTCCATTCATAATTAGAAGTAATCTCTCGTTGATACTTCCATACCTAATTAGAAGTAATCTCTAGTTGATACTTCCATTCATAATTAGAAGTAATCTCTCGTTGATACTTCCATACCTAATTAGAAGTAAGTAATCTCTCGTTGATACTTCCATACCTAATTAGAAGTAATCTCTCGTTGATACTTCCATACCTAATTAGAAGTAAGTAATCTCTCGTTGATACTTCCATACCTAATTAGAAGTAATCTCTCGTTGATACTTCCATACCTAATTAGAAGTAATCTCTCGTTGATACTTCCATACCTAATTAGAAGTAATCTCTAGTTGATACTTCCATTCATAATTAGAAGTAATCTCTCGTTGATACTTCCATACCTAATTAGAAGTAAGTAATTTCTAGCTGAAACTTCCATCCCTAATTAGAAGTAACTAATCTCTAGTTGATACTTGCATCCATAATTAAGTAATCTCTAGTTGATACTTGCATTCATAATTAGAAGTAAGTAATCTCTAATAATCACATTGACATTAGTTATATGACAACATTGCAAGAATGTGACATTGTCTCTAATTTTAACATTTCTCATGATGCGTATAAGCCTATTATTGTCTCACACTTCATGTTATTATCAAGATGCTTTGATAAGATATTCATTGACCTATTTTTGCAGAAGGTTGCAGGGGTGTGAGGGAGTACTGGTCATCACTAAAGCAGCCTTCGAAACCAGTAAGTCAACAATTGGCATCATTAAGCACTCATGTGGAAGATAGGAAGCCAAAATATCCATATTATATTACTATCTATCTCTCTCAGTTCACTTGTGTTGTTAGACATCGTGGGGGGGGGTGTGACCGTTGTTTCATATTTTTTGGCAGGTGAATCCCAGCATCTGTTACCAACCGTTAGGTTGCTAGCGCCTGGAATATATCTTCTTCTTCGTACGCTGTCAGACGTCAACTTGAAACTAAAGACAGACATTCAAACAACAATTACTATCAGACAATAAAACTAAAACAAGACTAAAGACAGACATTTTTAGACAGATTAAATAAGATCATTTTACTTCTTGACACATTAGAAGGTCAGCATGTTCCTCCCCATCAGAGGTCATCATCAGCATGTTCCTCCCCATCAGAGGTCACCATCATCATGTTCCTCCCCATCAGGACACAGGTGTACACGGATGGTTCAGCAGAGGGGGCAGGCCGAAACGGGGGAGGAGGCATATTCATAAGACACAAAAGTGGAAATATAATAATAGAGGCCCTCTCAACAGGAAAGTTGTCCACAAACCTCAGAGCAGAATCGATGGTCCTCCTGCGAGCACTGAGAACACTTCAAACAGAAAGGCAACCTCCAACAAAAATAGCTGTACTCACGGACCGCAGGGAACTATTAGAGACAATACAAAACAACAAACTGCTGTTAATCAGAGATCAGAGCAGAACTGGAAAAACTCCAGAGATCCTCAACAATAGCGCTCCAGTGGCTACCCTCACATTTTGGAATCACGGGAAACGAGAGAGCTGATGCTCTGGCCAAAGATGGCAGCAAAAAGGCACAATTTAATCATCGAGTACCATACAGAGAAATCAAGAACATCATCAGAAATCAGTATATACACCAATGGAGAGAAGACAGAAACATAAGCAGTATGCCAGACCCAATTCACTAACTCGAAAGAAATCAACAAACTACCTTATTTCGCCTGAGAACTGGACACTGCAGACTACTAGAACATCTGTACCAGCTGAAGATCTCACACACCGATGAGTGCCCAGGTGGATCAGGATGCCAGAACCCTGAGCAAATTCTACAAGAATGCCCAATCTATAGGGAAATGAGATACCAGACCTGGACAGAGGGTGCGGAGCTGAGACAAAAGCTGTGGGGCAGCCGTTCCGACCTGGTGAAGACTACGGACTTCATCATGGCGACTGGCCTGCAGACATAGCATGACCAAAAGATCCGGAACGCAAAGAAGAAGAAGAGAAAGGAGGCGCTTGTTCTTGACTCTTATATCTGGGTCGTGATACATGTCAGTAGGGGCAGGCTGAAACATACGAAATGTGGTGGGAATGCGATTTTTTATTTTCATAAAAATAGCTGAGAAGTAAGACATTCGACATCCAAGAAATGAAAGTGTGAATCTGGGGTGTTTAAAACCCACAAAGTTCAAGTGCCATCATGGTCTAAAGGGAGGTGAGATTGTCACCTGGTCTAAAGGGAGGTGAGATTGTCACCTGGTCTAAAGGGAGGTGAGATTGTCACCTGGTCTAAAGGGAGGTGAGATTGTCACCTGGTCTAAAGGGAGGTGAGATTGTCACCTGGTCTAAAGGGAGGTGAGATTGTCACCTGGTCTAAAGGGAGGGGTGAGATTGTCACCTGGTCTAAAGGGAGGTGAGATTGTCACCTGGTCTAAAGGAAGGGGTGAGATTGTCACCTGGTCTAAAGGCAGGGGTGAGATTGTCACCTGGTCTAAAGGGAGGGGTGAGATTGTCACATGGTCTAAAGGGAGGTGAGATTGTCACTTGGTCTAAAGGGAGGTGAGATTGTCACCTGGTCTAAAGGGAGGTGAGATTGTCACCTGGTCTAAAGGAAGGTGAGATTGTCACATGGTCTAAAGGGAGGTGAGATTGTCACCTGGTCTAAAGGGAGGTGAGATTGTCACCTTGTCTAAAGGGAGGTGAGATTGTCACATGGTCTAAAGGGAGGTGAGATTGTCACCTTGTCTAAAGGGAGGTGAGATTGTCACATGGTCTAAAGGGAGGTGAGATTGTCACATGGTCTAAAGAGAGCTGAGATCCACTGTATGTGTCCTTCCCAGGCATCTTTGAAGTTTTCATGAATGCTATCAGAAGTGAAATGGCAGGCAAACTGTGCCAAAGGTTAAACTAGTTGGGAAAAGGTCATCTGAGGACATCAAAGAGAGAACATATAGGACTTAAAAAGGTTAACAAAATTAATAAAGAAATCAAAGGACATGAAAATGTGCAAGAACATGATGATAGTGACTTCTGATGGGGAGGAACATGATGATGGTGACCTCTGATGGGGAGGAACATGATGATGATGACCTCTGATGGGGAGGAACATGCTGATGATGACCTCTGATGGGGAGGAACATGATGATGATGATGACCTCTGATGGGGAGGAACATGATGATGATGACCTCTGATAAGGAGGAACATGCTGATGATGACCTCTGATGGGGAGGAACAGGCTGATGATGACCTCTGATGGGGAGGAACATGCTGATGATGACCTGTGATGTGGAGGAACATGCTGATGATGACCTCTGAGGTGGAGGAACATGATGATGATGATGACATCTGATGGGGAGGAACACGATGATAGTGACCTCTGTTTTAGTTGTATTGTCTGACAGTAATTGTTGTTTGAATGTCTGTCTTTAGTCTTGTTTTAGTTGTATTGTCTGACAGTAATTGTTGTTTGATGTATTTGGTTTCTTATTACCCAACTAAAGATCTGCTTGCTGTATCTTTTACAGAAAGAACAAATATCAGATGAGACGGACGAGAAGGACGAGGATCACTGTGAGAATGGCATTATTGATGATGATGATAGCTCTGACGTAAGCTGGCCTTTCTTTTGTTCACTCTTCATCTTTAGTATCATTAGTCTTCTCCTTCTGGGAGAGGTCATGTTTTGGCTATCAGTAAAGAGGTTGCAACCTTGTTTACAGGGTGTGGAATCCATATGAACATGCAGGTGGGCCGGGTGTGTAGTGCGCATTCTTAACAACAGCTGTACATGAAAAGTCACCTCCTGGTGGCTCTACAACTCCCACTCGGACATCCACTATTGAGATGGAGAATTGGTTCAACATGGTCCTCCGCTATAAACGACCAATATGAGTTGAAACATTTGGCTACCTGGCGCCAGACACTTGTTATACCTGATTGTATGCCAGGATTCTTTGGGAGCCGTTCGTCTGACATACGGACGAGGTGTTCGACCCATCCTAGTCGTGCTTTTTCTAGCAGTGCATGGATGCTGGGCATGTTAGCCCTCGAGAGAACCTCGATGTTAGTGACATGATCTTGCCATCGGATGTGGAATATTCGCCTTAGATAACCTGTGTGGAACTGGTTTAACCTCCTTGCATGTCCAGAGTAAACAGTCCAGCTTTCGCAAGCGTATAGTAGGGTTGGAATGATGGTGGCACGGCAGACTTTGAGTTTGGTCTTGACGCTGATGCCACGCCATTCCCACATCAAGCGCATTCTACTAAAGGCTGCGCTGTCCAAAGAAGCACCTCTACGGCGAGCTGAGAGAAGGATGTTGCGAGAGAGGGCGCCCAAAGAAACGTTTTAAAGACGGTCTAAAGGACTCACTGAAAAGTTGCCAGATAGACATCGGCACATGGGAATGTCTTTCGCAAAACAGATCTGACTGGAGAAGCGCAGTCAAATTGGGTGTAGCTACCGGCGAAGACGACCGTGTTGTGAAAGCCCAGAGCAAACGCAAGACCCAGAAATCCCGAACAGCGGGAACACCATCACCTTCTACAACCCTCGTGTGCCCAATATGTAGCAGATGTTTTCGTGCCCGCATTGGCCTGTTCAGCCACATGCGCACCCACACCCAACATGGAAATCTGTGACAAGGATGATGTCAGCGGTCCTCATCGACAACGATGGACAGCTATTATTACTATACCAGGATTACAGATTACTCTTAATATCTTTAATCCTCATCTAATTTCTTAAATCCTTATCTAATATATTTAATCCATAACTATCATCGTTAATCCTTATCTAATTTCTTTAATCGTTATCTAATATATTTAATCCATATCTTTTATCTTTAATCCATATCTAATTTCTTTAATCCTTATCTAATATATATTTAATCCATAGCTATTATCTTTAATCCTTATCTAATTTCGGTAATCCTTATCTAATATCTTCTTCTGCGTTCGTTCTCAATCTCCCACTACCTGAACAGGGCTCTTTGCAAGCAACAGGAAGTAGTCCAGACAACGGAATGCACTGTGTCAATAGTTTACAGCTTGACTGCTATATTTAGGTCCGACACATCTGTCTTCGACAGAATCTAATATCTTCAATCCATAGCTAATATCTTCAATCCATAGCTAATATCTTCCATCCATAGCTAATATCTTCAATCCATAGCTAATATCTTCAATCTATAGCTAATATCTTCAATCCATAGCTAATATCTTCAATCCATAGCTAATATCTTCAATCCATAGCTAATATCTTCAATCCATAGCTAATATCTTTAATCTTTATCGAACATCTGCAGCCCCAATCGAACATCTGCAGCTGCTAATGACTAAAATCCATGGATGTTGATGTGGATATGGAGAGCTCAGAATAAGATTCTACCTCTGTTACAAATATAATTTTTTTTTAACAGTGATATCTGTCAGCAAATTATTTTAATTAATAATTGTCAGTTAATTCAGATGAACTGATGTGATAATATTGTGGTCCGTTAATATTGGAAAGGGAATTCAATTAATGGGATACAGCTGTCTCAGATATGGTTCGTATCACACGTAATAGTACAGAGTAGTATCACACGTAATAGTACAGAGCTAAGGAAAAGTCACTTCTGTATTTTAGATGGATTTGACAGAAAACCTGGCAGACTCATCCATGATCAGTCTCAGCCCTTCACCTTCCAAGCCTGGAATGGTAGCCAGGCTATTGGAAATCAAAAAGAGGAGGAATCAGCTTGCTACTGGTATGTATTTGTTTGTGCTGAGTGAATTTAAATATGTTTAGGTTGATGTCAAGATCTTCGTAGTTGGGATGTTGCTTTCATCTGTTTTAATCATTTGTATGCAGGGAATCCCTCGCAACGGGATTGTTTTATAAAGGGTAACTACTCTTTTGTTTGTTAATCAGCTCACTTATCTTTTCTTGTGACCCACACAGCATGTTTTGTCATGAACACTCAACACACACTCAACACATGAATGATAAACAGTTAAAGACAGTTATTTCAAGGGCGATAAAATGAAAACAATTGTTCACGTTTTTACCTTAAACCAAATCTGCGAAGTGCTACGGCCAAACTCAGTACCAGGATAGGCTGATACTACAAACTAGGCTAGCACACAATTGTACCCCCAATATATTCCACGTATGAAAATGTTCAGGAATGAATTATGTGTTTGTTTACAAAAGTAAACAATGTCTGCAATTGGAAACGTGTTGTATGCTCCATTTGAATGAGTCCTCCGCGTCTACAGCTCACACTACACATTTCATGTCATGTCCTTATTTAGACAAGCTGGGAAAGTATCATCAATTATTAACCACAAATAATATTTTAAATGAGAAGGCTGACGTTGACTTTCTTAAATGAGAAGGCTGACACTGATTGTTGACTTTCTTAAATGAGAAGGCTGACACTGATTGTTGACTTTCTTAAATGAGAAGGCTGACACTGATTGTTGACTTTCTTAAATGAGAAGGCTGACACTGATTGTTGATTTTCTTAAATGAGAAAGCTGACACTGATTGTTGACTTTCTTTAATGAGAAGGCTGACACTGATTACTTTCTTTAAGAGGACTGGAAGAAACTTGATTCCGCATTGAGCAGGATGACCTCCCATAATTATTATCATTAAGTGGACGCTTCAAATTCAGCCAGCTATCCATCATGAGGCTCAGTCAAAATGTATTTTAGTTTTATTTAATTCAACGCCACATTACTGATCCTATCTTTCCCAAGATCACATCAGCCAGTCGTCTTACTGAGTTTCACTCGGATCACCGGTGGTTTTTTTCAGAAGTTTTCAATCACGAACAACATTCCTGTTGAAATATCTGGTCACCTGCCCTGCCCTCTCAATATTCCCTCCGGGGCGTCTGTTTAATCACCATTTATCTAATTGTGTTAACGTTGTCTAAATTGACTTCTGCTGTATTTGTCTTTGTTTCTGTTTTTCTATTCGTGTTAAATCTTTCTATAAAGCTTTTGATTTTAAATGTGAAAGATAACATTTCTTCAAACCTTTGCTGAGAGGACCTCGCTTATCCCCATTGGACAACGAACTACAGGTTAAGAACCGCTTCAATAGACATTTATCAAAGGACTTGACAAATGGAAACAACACAAATAAAACAAATAGTGACTGTTGGGCAGCCATGTGACTGTTGGGCAGCCATATCTGTATCTTTTGGCCTGACACTCCCACCACTTTCTACCAGTCTTTTTATTGACATGAACTTACGGTAGACCTTGGTTGCCACCAGACTGACTACACGGCAGCAGAGACTGCTTGAAATTAGATACTTGCTTCAGTTATTACCTGTGCTGAACAGCTGACATGTTTCATTCACTCACAGCATTCTGGTTTTAGGGTGCATTCAATTCACACCTGGCCCTTTCCCATGTTATTAGAAACAGGCAGACTGTCAGAAGGCCAGGAGCTGTTGTCAGAGGATATGTGTTTGTGTACACCTGTTGTTGTGTTGTGTACACCTGTCCATCTGTTGTATTATGTACACTTACCATTGTTATGTACACATGTCTGTGTTATGTGCACCAGTGTGTTGTTGTGTATATCTGCATATGTAGTATTGTACACTCCAGTTCCACATTTAGGATAATATCCCTGATATAATCTGATGTCAGCTACACACTTCAGTCACCGTGAGTTCAGCCATGTTATCAGCATGGGGTCAATGTTATCATAGTTTAACAAAAGGTGACAGTTACTGTTAGTCCAGTCCAAGTATTTGTTGAAGAAACGTGTTCTCTTCGTACATCATGGGCCCATTTTAAAGATAAAGATGTGGTTTTACTGGATAACAAATTCTGTCCAATGAAAATACAATTGGATATAAAAAATACACACAAATACATGTTGTTATGTGTTGTATAAAATAGTTCCCTCTTCATGTGTAATTGTGTGATTTAATTTTACGGAAGACAATGGATACCTTCAGCAGAATGATAGCTGTAATTGTGTATCCTCAAACACATACGAGGTGTGTTCAAATGAAAACGGACCTGACTGCACCAAGTGAACATGCATACGATGCGCGTGATGATGTCACTTCTGATGTAAACATCACATACCAACCGTAAAGTTTGCAAAATTTAATTATCCTCCGATTCATAGTTCACTCAGCAGACCGTTTAAAATATGACGGGTGTGCTACGGAATCCGTCCAGAGTTGACGGTTTTTAACGGCTGAAGGATGTCAGTCAGTTGACATTCATCACAGAGTGCAGGCAGTGAATGGTGACAAAAGTGTAGCGAACGTAAGCTCTGGCGAAGGTCCACCTGAATTGCTGCATCAATTTTGGTGATGACATCTTCTGACGCAACAATATGTGCCTGACCTGATCTCAGAAGATCTTTCGTTAACTCTCGTCCTTCTTTAAACATCGTTGTCCAGTTCTTTACTGTTGTCTTCGACACACTTTTGTCAAAATACAGTACCTGCTTTTTGTGATGAATGTCAACTGGTCGACATCCTTCAGCTGTTAGTAACCAAATCACCGCGCTCGCTGGTCAACTCTGGGTGGATTCCGTACCACACACGCCATGTTTTCAACGGTCTGCTGAGAAAACTGAGTCTGAGGATAATGAAATTTTGCAAACTTGACTGTTGGTATGTGCCATTTACATCAGAAGTGAGATCATCATGCACATTGTATGTATGTTCACTTGGTGCAGTTAGGTCCGGTTTCATTTGAATACGCCACATGCACACACATTATGAATATTGTGACGGAACAGATACAGATGCACACAAAACAGAAATCTAGAGACAATGACTTTACGTTACCAAGGTGTACAAAACAGGTAAACAGCAGCAAATGTTGACATGCTTAGATGCACGCACACATATATCGTCTGCTGCATGCTTGATCGTTGCCAGGTTTCCACTTGCACTTGCAGCTATATTTACTTTCTTTGATTTTCTCACTGCATGTTGTGCATGTTATTTATGCTGCATTTGTTACTCTAACACGTTGTTGTAGTTGTCACGTTGTTGTAGTTGTTATCATCAATATGGTGACAGTGTATAATATTTGTGTTATATGTTTGGGTAGGCTATGATAAATAATTGTGTCACTGTCATAAATAATAGATTTGTCAGAAGTTTACAAAGCGGCATGTTTGTGTGGTTACTATACTTAAGATGGTGCTGCACATGTTGTCAGTCAAAGAGATAACAATAGAGACTGCCGTAGGGGTGTGAGGTGTTAGCGATCTCACATTTCAAAGGCTCGGCTATATGAGGGCGGTAGCCATCTCCTCTCCCTCGCCGCTTTTACTTCCCGGTCTGAACCGGTACCCATTTAAGGCTGGGTCGACCTGGGAGCCTTTGCGGTCTGAAAAAACATTACTGCCTCAACTGGAGAATGAACCCAGGACCACTCAGATGCGAAGCCAGCGCGCTAACCACTGCGCTGCGCTGTTCAAGAGAAATGCTCAAATGTTCAACTCGAGAAACATTTGACAACAAAAAGCTGCTAAAATATTGTGTGATTTGAGTTTGAGACTTTCTTTGAAAGTCGGACAGGCATTAGGTTGCCTTGTATAACAGTCGCCCTGCTATGTGCTCTTTCAGCAACATGTCTGTCCTGTGATGTGTATCGTTTCTGTTGTGAAGTTTTCATTGTGTCTCTGCCACATGCAGACATGCATTTATTCAAAGAACTGTTGTGACTTTTCTCTATTGTGTCGCTGTCGCTGTTGCTTAGCTGTCTCTGTGGCTGTCTTATTTCTAATATAAACTGCACTGTTTTTTAAATCACAATTTTCCAATGCCACTTTGTGCTTGCTTGACCTTATAACTGAACTTAGCAACTTAGCATGTTCTTCATCAGCTCAGCCTCACATCCCACACCTTGCTCGATGTGGACATTTGCCTGGTTTCTAAGTTTAGCTATTTATGTTACGACAATATCCCTGCTGCTAAATGCCACAATAGAAAATTTGTTACATGTCTCACTAGGACTGTCACCGAGTGTCTCACTAGGACTGTCACTGAGTGTCTCACTAGGACTGTCGCTGAGTGTCTCACTAGGACTGTCGCTGAGTGTCTCACTAGGAATGTCGCTAAGTGTCTCACTAGGACTGTTGCTAAGTGTTTCACTAGGACTGTCGCTGAGTGTCTCACTAGGACTGTCGCTGAGTGTCTCACTAGGACTGTCGCTGAGTGTCTCACTAGGACTGTCGCTGAGTGTCTCACTAGGAATGTCGCTAAGTGTCTCACTAGGACTGTTGCTAAGTGTTTCACTAGGACTGTCGCTGAGTGTCTCACTAGGACTGTCACTGAGTGTCTCACTAGGACTGTCGCTGAGTGTCTCACTAGGACTCGCTGAGTGTCTCACTAGGACTGTCGCCGAGTGTCTCACTAGGACTGTCGCCGAGTGTCTCACTAGGACTGTTGCCGAGTGTCTCACTAGGACTGTCGCAGAGTGTCTCACTAGGACTGTCGCTAAGTGTCTTGCTTATGCAAAGAACTGTGTCCCTATAGAACTTTTGTTGTTGTCATCCCATAGCTGCTGAGCAAGTCTGCTCTTGGCAGCTAAATGCCATTCTAATATAGATACAGGTCTTCTTCAGTTGTGTCACTGCTCCGTACAGTGAGTTGGTAATTGTCGACAGTGCTTGTAAGAATCTTTTCATGTCCGCAAGCAGCTTGCACTCAATGAGTAGATGTCTAACTGTTTCATCAGGATGAGAGCAATGTCTGCACAAGGGCAGCTGCTGGGGATTGATGCGGTTCAAGTGGCTATTGACTCTGGTATGTTCTGTTCGGAATAGAAAGATGATACTCTGATCTCTTTTATGTAGTTTATTTATTTCATCGTTACTTTTTGGCTGTGACACTTCGCTAAATACACTGTGACCTGTTGTTCCCGTCGCCCACCTGTTCATCCAGATTTCCCGGGTATTATTCTTAATAATTCGTCTTACTGTGTGGTTACTGCAGGGTCTATCCAATTGTTGTTTGGGGGCTCCTGTTTTTGGCAATCTGTCAGCCGTCTCGTTTTGTTAAATAGTACATGTTTAGTTTGGTCAGTCAGCAACGGCTGTCCAGTGAAAGATGTTGCCTTGGATGCAAGGCTACGTATTGGAACTCTCATCATTTTTAACCATAGATTGTGAGTTATGGAAACATGAGATCAAGAACAATGGAGTCAAATACAGGAAACGGATGGTGATCGTTCGAGAGTTTTTAAAGAAGCGTATAATCAGGCTTAATATCTCCCTGGCACAAAGGACAGTGGGAAACACATTCACATGCAGAACAACACCACCAAAAACACATTCACATGCAGAAGAACCCCACCACAAACTTAACTTAACTTAACATCTTTATACTGGTTTAGAAGACTCTGCAGAGTCTGTATACAACCAGTTCCATTTACAACACCTTCCTCTAGAAGCTGTACGCATCCAATCTGTTCTTAAATGCATTGACCGTCCCAGCCTCTACCACCTCACTTGGCAATGCATTCCAAGCATTCACTACTCTCTGGCTAAAGAAATACTTCCTAATATCTAATCTGGACCTCTCCTTAGTCAACTTGTAGCTGTGCCCTCTTGTCCTTGTTGGTGGTTGTACTTTAAAAAACTTGTTATAGTCCACTTTATCCATTCCTCTGATCATCTTATACACCTGTATTAAGTCACCACGAATTCTTCTCTCTTCTAGACACTGAAGGCCAGTTTTAAAAAATCTTTCTTCATAACTGTAATTCTGGAATCCCACTATCAGCTTTGTCGCTCTTTTTTGTATTCTTTCCAGCATGTTTATATCCCCTCTATGATAAGGACTCCACACCTGTACACAGTACTCCAATCTAGGTCTAACTAATGCTTTATACAGTTTGACTATCACTTCCTTGCTCCTATGTTTAATATTTCTTTTTATCATCCCTAACATTGCATTTGCCTTTTTTACTGCTACCTGAACTTGCTCCCTCGCCTTACATGTATGATCTATTATAACCCCTAAGTCCCTTTCTTTATCTATCTTTCTAATATTGTTCTCTCCCATTCTGTAATTATGTTCCATATTGGATCTACCCATGTGGATGACTGTACATTTATCTACATTAAACTCCATTTGCCAGATTACAGACCATTCTCGAATTTTATCTAAATCCGACCTCAATATATCCACTTCTGCTTTAGATGAGACACTACTGCATAGTTTCGTGTCATCAGCAAATTTTGCAATAATGGATCCCATACCTATGTCCAAATCATTTATATATATCAAGAATAAAATTGGTCCCAAAACCGAGCCCTGTGGCACTCCACTTTTCACTTCACACCACTCAGAGTACTCCTTATTTATACCCACCCTTTGCCTTCTTCCCGTTAACCAATTTTTCACACATTCACATGCAGGAGAGCACCACCAAAAACACATTCACATGCAGAAGAACACCACCAAAACACATTCACATGCAGAACACCACCAGAAAGACATTCACATGCAGAAGAACACCACCAAAAACGCATTCACACGCAGAAGAACACCACCAGGAGAGCACCACCTAAAACACATTCACATGCAGAAGAACACCACCAGGAGAGCATCACCAAATAGTTTGGCAATAATGACTCTGAACCTCATAATCAAAGGATACAAATAGACAAGAGGAGAGTTGGAGTCAGACAAGATAACAATGGTAAGAGAGTTGGAGTCAGACAAGATAACAATGGTAAGAGAGTTGGAGTCAGACAAGATAACAATGGTAAGAGAGTTGGAGTCAGACAAGATAACAATGGTAAGAGAGTTGGAGTCAGACAAGATAACAATGGTAAGAGAGTTGGAGTCAGACAAGATAACAATGGTAAGAGAGTTGGAGTCAGACAAGATAACAATGGTAAGAGAGTTGGAGTCAGACAAGATAACAATGGTAAGAGAGTTGGAGTCAGACAAGATAACAATGGTAAGAGAGTTGGAGTCAGACAAGATAACAATGGTAAGAGAGTTGGAGTCAGACAAGATAACAATGGTAAGAGAGTTGGAGTCAGACAAGATAACAATGGTAAGAGAGTTGGAGTCAGGCAAGATAACAATGGTAAGAGAGTTGGAGTCAGGCAAGATAACAATGGTAAGAGAGTTGGAGTCAGACAAGATAACAATGGTAAGAGAGTTGGAGTCAGACAAGATAACAATGGTAAGAGAGTTGGAGTCAGACAAGATAACAATGGTAAGAGAGTTGGAGTCAGACAAGATAACAATGGTAAGAGAGTTGGAGTCAGACAAGATAACAATGGTAAGAGAGTTGGAGTCAGACAAGATAACAATGGTAAGAGAGTTGGAGTCAGACAAGATAACAATGGTAAGAGAGTTGGAGTCAGACAAGTGTAGTTTTAAAAATCATCATCACTCCTTTATCAGCCCTATAGGAGCATGGGCCTACTGGTGTAGTTGCCTCATGCCAGGATGCCTGACACGCAGTACATGATGAGCTCCTGTTGGCTGACCTCGCTCTCAAACCGTCTTTTGTAACGAACAAAGTAGGCAGCACGGGACTTCTTCTAAGTAGAAGGCAGTGCCCCCATCACCTAGAAACTTGGGACATAATAAATTCCTAGTAATATGAATGTATTCATACACTCATGACCATATTGTGCAGTTGACTTGGACTCTGTGTCAGTCGACAGCAGATATGACAGTTGTTATCCTTTGACCCATTATTTCAGAAAGTTGTCAAGGCTGCCAAGTGTCTTTTGCATCCATTTTGAAAAAGCGTGTAAGTAGCTGACGAGAGTGACTGACACTCTCAATCCTTCATTTATTCATTTATTAATTCATTCATTCACCGATACGTACTGTCATCACTACAGCATTACCAGAAGCCTGCATACTAAACTTGCAGTTGCATTTTCTGTGGCAGTGAGTTTACATGATGATGTTGCTAGCCATGTGCAACAACCATCTTTAGTTGTCTTTCATGACATTCTTGAAACATTAGGGGTTCGGTTCTTTTCTCTACCAGAACCACTTAGGCGACTCTACTGATCTGTCCTGTTGACAGCTGAGTTAAAGTAACACTTCTCTAACCTGACAACATCTAATTAGATCAGGTGTCCTGTTGACAGCTGAGTTACAGCAACACTTCTCTAACCTGACAACATCTAATTAGATCAGGTGTCCTGTTGACAGCTGAGTTACAGCAACACTTCTCTAACCTGACAACATCTAATTAGATCAGGTGTCCTGTTGACAGCTGAGTTAAAGTAACACTTCTCTAACCTGACCACATCTAATTAGATCAGGTGTCCTGTTGACAGCTGAGTTAAAGTAACACTTCTCTAACCTGACATCTAATTAGATCAGGTGCCCTGTTGACAGCTGAGTTAAAGTAATACTTCTCTAACCTGACAACATCTAATTAGATCAGGTGTCCTGTTGACAGCTGAGTTAAAGTAACACTTCTCTAACCTGACATCTAATTAGATCAGGTGTCCTGTTGACAGCTGAGTTAAAGTAACACTTCTCTAACCTGACATCTAATTAGATCAGGTGTCCTGTTGACAGCTGAGTTAAAGTAACACTTCTCTAACCTGACATCTAATTAGATCAGGTGTCCTGTTGACAGCTGAGTTAAAGTAATACTTCTCTAACCTGACAACATCTAATTCTACTGCTGAAGTTGATTCATCAAATCTAGACCCTCCATTTGCTAGCAGTTTGCACACAATATTCTGCCAGATGTGATTATTCACATATTTTTTTTTAACTTCTTATTTAACTTTTGGTTTATTTGTTTGATCACAGTCGTAAACATTTAGTTGTAGGACTCTTTACAATGTACGTAAGCGCAGAATCAGAAAGCATAAAGAAAGCTCCTAACTAGTTTAGTGAACAAGAGAAACTGAAAGAAGCTAGACCAATGAAAATGCAACGGTAGGTAAGTCAGCGTAGGCAACAAGGGTCTGTCATGATAATCATGCATGATCGTGGTGAGGGGCTGAGCCCTAGGCTGCATGCAATGAGGGTGCTGTCTTTTCTATTTTGACTAACCATCCTTGATGTCCATGGCCTGCTTTAAGAGCTGGTCGGTGAGGACGTTCTTGGCAAGGTGGGCCACATGTACAAATAAAGAGCTGGTCGGTGAGGATGTTCTTGGCAAGGTGGGCCACGTGTACAAATAAAGAGCTGGTCGGTGAGGACGTTCTTGGCAAGGTGGGCCACATGTATAAATAAAGAGCTGGTCGGTGAGGACGTTCTTGGCAAGGTGGGCCACATGTATAAATAAAGAGCTGGTCGGTGAGGGCGTTCTTGGCAAGTGGAAGTCTTCAATGTGTTTCTGATAGCTCTACAGAATAATCCATGTTTCCTAACCATATGGCAGGATGGGGGGCAGCACAGGTTATGTCAATCCGAAGCTTGGTTGTCAGAAGATACAGGGCATTCATACAGATGGCTATGTGCATCAGAGATTCATTTGATGCCCAGGTAAATGAAATCCTTACTGGAGTTGATCTGGTTGCCATTGACAATTGTTCTTGTCATTGTGAGGTTGCAACCAATATTTTGTATTTTGGTGTTTGCCCATGAGATATGGAGGTCTAATCTAGATGCAAGGTCTACTAGATGCTCTAGTGTTTGCCCATGAGATATGGAGGTCTAATCTAGATGCAAGGTCTACTAGATGCTCTAGTGTTTGCCCATGAGATATGGAGGTCTAATCTAGATGCAAGGTCTACTAGATGATCTAGTGTTTGCCCATGAGATATGGAGGTTTAATCTAGATGCAAGGTCTACTAGATGATCTAGTGTTTGCCCATGAGATATGGAGGTCTAATCTAGATGCAAGGTCTACTAGATGCTCTAGTGTTTGCCCATGAGATATGTATGGAGGTCTAATCTAGATGCAAGGTCTACTAGATGCTCTAGTGTTTGCCCATGAGATATGGAGGTCTAATCTAGATGCAAGGTCGACTAGGTGCTCTAGTGTTTGCCCATGAGATATGGAGGTCTAATCTAGATGCAAGGTCTACTAGATGCTCTAGTGTTTGCCCATGAGATATGGAGGTCTAATCTAGATGCAAGGTCTACTAGGTGCTCCAGTGGTTTTATCAGTGTCTGAGTGTTGGAGCCTGGTATGACTACATCAGTCAGCTGTGTAGTGGAGGTCGGTCACAAGCAGCTCTCCAATGGTGACTCCTGGGTTGATGCTGAATGATGTAGAGAGACTGTTACGCAGGTGAACTCTTACTCCAGTGTGCTGGGAATTCCCACTTATTTTAAGGGAGGCTTTCACGGGGTCAAAGACAGCCTTACGGTCAACGTAAGCGACGTGAAGGGAGCAGTTAAATTCCTGGCATGTCTGCATGAGTAGGTGAAGAGTAAGATTGACATCAATGGTGATATGGGGGCAGGCAGTGAAACCCGACTGCTGCGAGCAGTGATTTCTTTTCAGCAAAGGTTGAGAGATGCATGTGGGCAAAGACTTCCAGGAACAGGCAGTCATGTGATGAGCCTGTAGATGCTACATTCAGAACTGGGTCCTTTTCCTTTGTACAGGACAGGATTCAGTGCTGTCATGCAGCGGGAACATGTCCGGTGGACCGAACTGTTGTGGACTGCTGGTATACGGTGATGAGGTTTCAGTGCTGCCATGCAGCAGGAACATGTCCGGTGGACCAAACTGTTGTGGACTGCTGGTATAGGATGACGCTCATGGGGTCACATGCATATTTCGGCAGCTCGGCAGTAATGCCATAAGGTTCTGCGGCTCAGAAGTCTTTCAACTTCTGTAGGACTTCCGTTATGCTTCTTACAAATTGTAGGGGCACCACTGTAGATGTGTGGCATTTCTTGGTCATGTCTTTCAGTGCTGGTTTCCTTCGTGAATACTATAAGACAACTATCTTCAGTGGTCACTCTGAACTTGGCATCCAGCAAAACAGAGATGACAAGAAGACAGACACAAACCCATCATATGCGTGAGCATATCTGATGAGATGTTCTGTTTGTCAGACCTTATAAATTAGGCATTCATTTACATAAATAATTTCCAACATAAATTATACATTTATATTACATTTTCCAACATAAATTGTATGTGTGCAACCAATTTCACAACATAACTTGTATATGTATACACAATTTTATGTGTGTTAATAAATTTGTAAACATAGATGTAATATGTATAACAAATTTTCCAAAATAGATTTGATTTTAGTCTAAATATTTTCAGCATGGAATGAACTCATCCACTAAACTCTAGAGCATCGCAGTGTGTGTGCATTTCTAACATTGCTTGTTATTCAGCGTTTTGCTTTGGTTACGTTCTATCTTTAGCTGTACTGTCGGCACTGTGGCTACAGTTATTGTAACAGATGTTGTTACCAAATGGTTCCTCGTTCTGTGTTTGGAGCGACCTGTAAGTTACTGTTTGTGCGGTTCTACTCTTGTTTGTCCATTTTTAGCTTAGCCTATGGCTGTTATGCAATTATATTCTAGGAGGCTAGATGAACACTATGCTTTGATGATTTCATAATTATTGATCTAATGGAATAAAATATTGATGTACGCACGGTAGTTCCCTGTATGAACAATTGACAGGAGTAGAACACATTAGTTCTTTGTATGAACAATTGACAGGAGTAGAACACATTAGTTCTTTGTATGAACAATTGACAGGAGTAGAACACATTAGTTCTTTGTATGAACAATTGACAGGAGTAGAACACATTAGTTCTTTGTAGGAACAGTTGACAGGAGTAGAACACATTAGTTCTTTGTATGAACAATTGACAGGAGTAGAACACATTAGTTCTTTGTATGAACAATTGACAGGAGTAGAACACATTAGTTCTTTGAATGAACAGTTGAAGAAGAAATTCTTGGATTTGATATGCCTTATTCAAGGCCAATTTCAGTATGTGTACCTTCCCAAGACCCATATCAGGATATGAGCAATGTGTATTCAAATATTGATATCAGAGGCACAAATACAGCATCGCTGCTTTGTTCATAGCACTGCCACGAATGAGAATCAGTTATTGAAAGTAGCATTGCCACGAATTAGAATCAGTTATTGAAAGTAGCACTGCCATGAGTGAGAATCAGTTATTGAAAGTAGCACTGCCACGAGTGAGAATCAGTTATTAAAATAAAAGTAGCACTGCCACGAATGAGAATCAGTTATTGAAAGTAGCACTGCCATGAGTGAGAATCAGTTATTAAAATAAAAGTAGCACTGCCACGAATGAGAATCAGTTATTGAAAGTAGCACTGCCACGAGTGAGAATCAGTTATTGAAAGTAGCACTGCCATGAGTGAGAATCAGTTATTAAAATAAAAGTAGCACTGCCACGAATGAGAATCAGTTATTGAAAGTAGCACTGCCACGAGTGAGAATCAGTTATTAAAGTAAAAGTAGCAGGATGAATGTTGAAGCCAGGTAATTCTATTAGATTATGTGTTAAGTGAAGTGCATGTCCGCCAGTTACCATAACTTGCCATTTTTTGGTTATGCTTGTGCACCTTGCTATGCCTGTAGGAGAATCTTGTTTTGACAATTTTGACAGTTTCAAATTCTACATTTTATTCAATGTTTTTTTTAAAATTTGTTCATATTAAAATATGAAATTGCTAAAGATCAGAATAATAATAATAATTCTGGCAGCTGAAGGGATTCATGAGGAACCACTGATTGAGGTCAATAAACAAGGAAATTTATCATATACACCAGGAACAAAAAATGTCCACCCTTTTAAAAAATAAAATTACTTTAATATTCATTTAGTTATTCACTTCACATTTTGCAACATTATATTTCACAATACATTTCAACATTTTATTTTATCAGTCCTATAACCACAATCAGATGCCAAATAAAATGTGTATATTTGATGAGAAGTCACATAAATTGGGAGCGAGAATACACAGAGAAAAACAACACAAAGTTTATGATAATAAATGCAACTAAGGACAATCAGATTGTATTGGGAGACACACTTGTAGAATATGTGGAATGATTCATGTGTACCAGAGCCGGTTGATTTGATGGAGCTCTGTTACAGACGGTAAAGGTGTCTGCTCTATTCTATTGCACTCTACACTCACTCTTAAACAAATTCAAGTAACACTAAATATAAACACACAATACAACAGATTATTTATTCACGTAACACCGCCAACTATAAACTCTCTAAAACAAACTGAAATTCTTTCACTCACCATTTATGTCACGATACCCTATTCTTCTAATCTGGTCTACTGATCTGCTCTCCTAATCAGGTCTGCTAATCTGGCCTGCTGCGATCGAATTTAGTTGCAGATTGCCGCTGATGGTAAAGTTTGTAGGTTCTGAACCCAGGTATGCCATCAGTGGCCTTGTTCCTCTTGCCGGCGGTAGATCAAAGTGGTCAGGATAGACTGCATGAAATATGATCCATGGGATCATTGTAAAACTGCCTCTAGCTGCGACCGACGACTTACGTTCACGTGATCAAGATGATGGAATGGGATGACTGTAAGACTGCCTCTCTAAGCTACTGACGACTTGTAATTACGACCACTACATAATATGAGGGTAGTTACCTTGCTTGCTGCATGTCTATCTCAACTGCCTCTCTCCGTCGCCTAAATCTCAACTCGAATCTGCCTCAACTGCATATCTCTGTCGCCTGCCCTCCGCTGAATGTCTCTTTCCAAAGTACCTCTGTCCCTGAAGTGAAATGTTCTCTCTCTGTTTCTGAAGTGAAATGTTGTCTCTCTGTGGTTCTCAACTCAAGTCTCCGTTGCCTGCCCTCCACTGAACGTCTCTTTCCAAAGTACCTCTGTCTCTGAAGTGTTCTCCTGTATTGTCCCTCACATCTCTCTTTAAGGGATTTATATTCGATCTGTCTCCCAGATCACATGATTTCCAAAACCGCGCGCTTTTTGGGCAGTCTGCTTGTCATTAGCCCCATCCTATTAGCGGGTTTGTTGGCAGCAAGTCTACATCTCACTGATCACCATCACTCCAGGTGTTCACACCTGGCCGGTAACTTACGTCGGGTTACATCGTGGTTCGATTTGGTTACTCAAATTCTGGCGGGACTGAGTTCAGCTGCACTGACTCATATCCCACGAAGAAGAAATAAATAAATGGTTGTCTAATCTCCTACATATATATTGTTTGTACAGCTAAGATCTGTTACACATACATAAGTTAGGAAGTACAGATAAAGATATCAAAATAAGATTCAAAAGGGCAAAAGATGCTTGAAATGGTATGATAAGATCACTAATGTGGAACTGTTGGACAGAACCAGATAGATAACAGTGGAATGTGAAGGCAAGCGTGGGCGTTTGATAGAACACACTTTAAGGAAACCAGCTAACATTACAAGACAGTCTCTGTTCCACAATAATTTTATTTCATCATTCACATCAGCACTTTATTTCATCAACACTTTATTTCATCATTCACATCAGCACTTTATTTCATCAACACTTTATTTCATCAGCACTTTATTTCATCAACACTTTATTTCATCAACACTTTATTTCATCAACACTTAATTTCATCAGCACTTTATTTCATCATTCACATCAGCACTTTATTTCATCAACACTTTATTTCATCATTCACATCAGCACTTTATTTCATCAACACTTTATTTCATCATTCACATCAGCACTTTATTTCATCAACACTTTATTTCATCATTCACACCAACACTTTATTTGTTACTCGTACAATAATATGATACTGCAATAAAAATGGCGGAGACAACGACCACAAACCGAGTAGAGGGGACTTGTTAGCCCCGCAGGCAACTCTTCTAGGAGAAGGAAAACTCTGATGACAAACCACACATAAGAGTCATCGTGGGAGTTATGGAGATCATGCTCTGACGTCGATGTCTCCAGCAAATGGCGCTAAGAAAGGTGGATGCAGACAGAGAGGGAGGGGAAACAAGATGAGAGAGAGGAAAAAAAGGGCAGGAAAGAGAAAATATTGAAGAAAGTCAGATAGACTTGGTTTAAAAAATGTACAAATAGGCTACTGAAATTGCCACAGCGCCACCCAATGCGAAGTCATTCTCCAAAAATTGATGCACGATTTTGAGATTTTCTTGATCCAGGAGACCTGCTTGAAGGAGAATGTTACCATCAAGTGTCCAGGATACAGGTGCTACAGTAATCCATGCGAGCCACCAGGTGCTACAGTAATCCATACGGGCCCGGTAAGCGGGGACTGGCGATGTATGTGAAGCAAGAACTTCCCCATACATGGATAGATACTAGCACCTGTAACATTGAGGATGTCGAGCTACAAGGGATTGAAGTAACAATCAACCACCAAGAATGGAGAATCTACAACATTTATGCTCACGTAGATCAGCTCTTCGAGGACGTAAAGTGGGAGTTTCTGTCAGATTTGTCACAGTCGCAGAGCAAAAAGTGCTTCATTGCAGGTGACTTTAATGCTAGGTCAAAGGAGTGGGGAAATGTCACTGAAAATAGGCAAGGGGCCTACTTGAGCCAGGCATTAGTCCACACAAACCTCACTGTTGTGAATGATGGACGTCCAACTAGACTAGCATCTCGACCGGGAGATACGGGTGAGATTATCGACCTGGCACTTATATCCAATGATGTTGCTCCATCCACACGCTGGGACATATTAGGGGCACAAGAGAACGATCACCTGCCATGTGTCGTACTTATATTCAGAGGTCATACGGTCAATGAAACATTACTTATATCAATACGCCATGAGTGTGTATGAGTTTTACATAGAATAAATAAGTGCGTCTAAAAGCCAAAAATATTGTGGAGTGAATAGTTGTTTTTCTCTGTTATGACTTGTTTGGATGCAGGAGGATAAGTCAGTAAGTAAGTCACAGACTGATAAGGGATAGCTGAAAAATGTAGTTGGTAGTTTCTAAGGGTGTCATTAGGTGGTAGCAACATCCAGCTTTGTTTTGTAGGTTATAGGTAGCAGACGCTAGATGTCACATGCATGTGAGCAGCTTAGTACAGAATGGCGTGTGTACTATCAAAGAACACCATGCTGTAGTGCATTTTACCTTGCCAAATGGACTTTCTTTAAAGAATATTTAAAAGGAAATGCTGCATATTTGCAGTGAGGAGTGTTTGTCGAGTAAAGTATTGCATAACTTGGTCGGTACATTTTCTCAAAAACGCTGTGAGATTGCATGGGGGGTGGGGGTGGGGGGGATGTCGAGCTGACGGGCGAGTAATGATAAATAGTGTAGCGAATACAATAGGGTGTTCACATGATTTAGCTTACAGCATAATGCATGATCAATGGGCTCATGATGAGGGCCCTGACAACTGACTGACGAACACACAATGAACCGAATGGGCTGTCCTTGCACTGATAAAGTGGAGGCATACAGGGGTTAATGATGGTGGACATTATGTTCTTTTTCAGCATTCAACATTTGTAACTTTGTGTTATAATTTACAGCAAGACTGCAATATCTGTGCCGTTTGTCCTGACACATTCAATTTGTCACAGCTTTTTGGGAACTTGCTTTCCCTTCCTTTTTCAATCCCTAATCTCTTAGCCATCTTCCATGGCTGCAGTCTGTTTCAGGGGCTACATTTGGAGGTGGCATAGGGTCTTGGTCAGCTATGGGTCACTGACCCTGATGCAAGCAGTTAGTTATGGGTCACTGGCATTGATGTAAGCAGCTAGTTATGGGTCACTGGCACTGATGCAAGCAGCTAGTTATGGGTCACTGGCCCTGATGCAAGCAGCTAGTTATGGGTCACTGGCCCTGATGCAAGCAGCTAGTTATGGGTCACTGGCCCTGATGCAAGCAGCTAGTTATGGGTCACTGGCACTGATGTAAGCAGCTAGTTAAGGGTCACTGGCCCTGATGCAAGCAGCTAGTTATGGGTCACTGGCCCTGATGCAAGCAGCCAGTTATGGGTCACTGACCCTGATGCAAGCAGCCAGTTATGGGTCACTGGCCCTGATGCAGGCAGCCAGTTATGGGTCACTGACCCTGATGTAGGCAGCCAGTTATGGGTCACTGACCCTGATGTAGGCAGCCAGTTATGGGTCACTGACCCTGATGCAAGCAGCCAGTTATGGGTCACTGGCCCTGATGTAGGCAGCCAGTTATGGGTCACTGGCCCTGATGCAGGCAGCCAGTTATGGGTCACTGACCCTGATGTAGGCAGCCAGTTATGGGTCACTGACCCTGATGTAGGCAGCCAGTTATGGGTCACTGACCCTGATGCAAGCAGCCAGTTATGGGTCACTGACCCTGATGCAAGCAGCCAGTTATGGGTCACTGGCCCTGATGTAGGCAGCCAGTTATGGGTCACTGGCCCTGATGCAAGTTATTCTTGCTGTCAGCTCATTCACTGCTTGGCCTAGACATTATGCTGAGAAATAAGAAACGATATAAGTGCAATAATAAATGGTTTTCAAGTTTATATCTCATGTTATTAAAAAATAGCCAATTTACTGATTTGCTCTCCTGTGTGTGTGTGAATGTGTATGTAATGACGTATATAGAATATAATTTTTGAAAATCTTGTTTTTCTGTTGAATGCTTAGCCCCGGCTGCCCTGAAGGAGACTGTCCTAGTGTGTTGTTCATGCCATGCACTGCTTGTCAACCAGGGGGACCTGACCTCAGAGGCATTCAACAAACAGGGTCAGGGTCCAGGTTAAGCAGCTACAGATCAAGGACTGAACATCTGAGAGGTTAATATTTAATGGAGACAGAAAATGTGTTACTATCCGGAAAATAATGGTGTCAGTCAAAAATGAAATTAGTGTTTATAACTGACTGCTACCTCTAACAGTGTTTGTCAGTGGTGGTCCTACCTTAAACAGCATTTGTCAGTGGTGTCCTACCTTAAACAGTGTTTGTCAGTGGGTGGTCCTACCTTAAACAGTGTTTGTCAGTGGGTGGTCCTACCTTAAACAGTGTTTGTCAGTAGTGTCCTACCTTAAACAGTGGGTGGTCCTACCTTAAACAGTGTTTGTCAGTGGTGTCCTACCTTAAACAGTGTTTGTCAGTGGGTGGTCCTACCTTAAACAGTGTTTGTCAGTAGTGTCCTACCTTAAACAGTGTTTGTCAGTAGTGTCCTACCTTAAACAGCATTTGTCAGTGGTGTCCTACCTTAAACAGTGTTTGTCAGTGGGTGGTCCTACCTTAAACAGTGTTTGTCAGTGGGTGGTCCTACCTTAAACAGTGTTTGTCAGTGGGTGGTCCTACCTTAAACAGTGTTTGTCAGTGGGTGGTCCTACCTTAAACAGTGTTTGTCAGTAGTGTCCTACCTTAAACAGTGTTTGTCAGTGGGTGGTCCTACCTTAAACAGTGTTTGTCAGTGGGTGGTCCTACCTTAAACAGTGTTTGTCAGTAGTGTCCTACCTTACTAATGAGGACTAAAGACCCGCAGTAGATGTATGTTTTTAAATCGTGTACTTCGCTTACCAATGGGAGGTAACAATTAGAATATACCCTGAATTATGTGGAGAGAAAGAGAAGTGGGCATTAGAGGAGGGAGATGGAGTAAAAACTTGGTGTCTGCACGTCTTTACAGGAGGGAGATGGAGTAAAAACGGGGTGTCTGCACATCTTTACAGGAGGGAGATGGAGTAAAAACGGGGTGTCTGCACATCTTTACAAGGGGGATTTATTGGAGGTAAATCTATGACATGTAAATATGTTTCTGTTGCTTCTATAAAACTTCACCTTCTTGTGGCAAGGCATGCCCCATGGGTGAGGCATACTCAGTCTATTATACCAGTCCTTCTCGCTTTGTTAGGGAATATTGGTCAATAACAAATATTTTGCATAGAGGCCTCAACTCTTAAAGTTGAGTTGGAGATAGAGGCCTCAACTCTTGAGCTGGACATAGAGGCCTCAACTCTTGAGTTGGACATAGAGGCCTCAACTCTTGAGCTGGACATAGAGGCCTCAACTCTTGAGCTGGGCTGGACATAGAGGCCTCAACTCTTGAGCTGGGCTGGACATAGAGGCCTCAACTCTTGAGCTGGACATAGAGGCCTCAACTCTTGAGCTGGACATAGAGGCCTCAACTCTTGAGTTGGACATAGAGGCCTCAACTCTTGAGCTGGACATAGAGGCCTCAACTCTTGAGCTGGACATAGAGGCCTCAACTCTTGAGCTGAGCTGGACATAGAGGCCTCAACTCTTGAGCTGAGCTTAACATTTTGTTTTTTGGTCAAGTCTCTTCAAAAGTAATCTCTAAGCATGAGTAGACTTAACGATGCAGGCTTGGACCAGACTTAAGGATGCAGGCTTGGGCCATAATGTTGTTGTTGAAGGCAATGTACACAGCATATCAAAGGCATGATTGTTGTACAATTATGTACAAGATATGATTGAGAAGCTCCATAAATTACAAAAACACACACTTGCGCGCACAGACAGAGAGAGAGAGAGACTGGCAGTTTAAACCATGTAGCATTGACCCTGTGCCTGTCTCCCCTGACACTTCCGTCACAGCATACTGGACAGCCTATTGTTGAGTTTGGTTTTCTGTTCAAGCGTGAATTTCTGGTTTGAAAAATAATGAAAATAAAACTGGATGATAAATATTGTCTATTTGACAATTCAATTGGCCAGATAGGATACAGGAAGAGTTAAGTGACATCGTTCCTGGTAGTGTCTGAAACCAGCTATTTGATAACGGTCTGTTGAATTAATAGACGGCGACAGGTTGGTTCCAGATGGTCAGTTTAATGATTCAAGATTGGTAGCTTTGATAAGTGGCAGAACTGCAGTGGTGACAAGCTGTCATCTGTCGCTACCAAGGTAGACACACAGGTCTAAGAGTGTGACGTTTGTCTTCAAGGTAGACACACAGGTCTAAGAGTGTGATGTTTGTCTTCAAGGTAGACGCACAGGTCTAAGAGTGTGACGTTTGTCTTCAAGGTAGACACACAGGTCTAAGACACAGGTCTAGGAGTGTGACGTTTGTCTTCAAGGTAGACACACAGGTCTAAGAGTGTGACGTTTGTCTTCAAGGTAGACGCACAGGTCTAAGATCTTGACCCTGGAACATGGTAGATTAATGCAGAAAAGTAAGGAACCAATGTAAGAGCAGACACCAGTGAGTCACAAAGACAAATATTTCCAGTGTAAGCAGACACCAGTGAGTCACAAAGACAAGTATTTCCAGTGTAAGCAGACACCAGTGAGTCAAAGACAAGTATTTCCAGTGTAAGCTGACACCAGTGAGTCACAAAGACAAGTATTTCCAGTGTAAGCTGACATCAGTGAGTCACAAAGACAAGTATTTCTCCTAGCTCTCAGATGATGTGGGGGGGCGGGGGGGGTGTAGCAGTCGGAGGTACAGCTCAACTGTAAGGATCTATGAATGTTCAAGGGGGGCCTATGACAAAGGGCCTAGTTGAGCCCAACTGTAAGGATCTATGAATGTTCAAGGGGGGCCTATGACAAAGGGCCTAGTTGAGCCCAACTGTAAGGATCTATGAATGTTCAAGGGGGGCCTATGACAAAGGGCCTAGTTGAGCCCAACTGTAAGGATCTATGAATGTTCAAGGGGGGCCTATGACAAAGGGCTGGAGCCCAACTGAAAGGATCTATGAATGTTCAATGAGAGCCCATGACAAAGGGCCTAGTTGAGCCCAACTGTAAGGATCTATGAATGTTCAAGGGTGACCCATGACAAAGATTTTTGCACAGAATGACATTAACTAAAGGGACCAAGATTGACAATTGCATGACTTCCCTTTCTGGTGTTTATTTGAAGCCTTAGTCTGTGAACATTTTGATGACAAACTATACATGTACAGCAGACATTTTGTCCGGATGCATGCATCAAGTTAGCCACATGTTTATCCCTGTTATCACATAGATTGTATTCAATGATCTGTACATGTTTAGCTTGATCCTAGGTACATATTCATGCTCAGTTGGTAGAGATAAGTGGCTCAGATATAGATCATATTGTATTCTTGCTCTGTTTATCCAATATTTGTAGTCTTCAGATGCAGAAATGTGATGATTTGTTACTAAAATGTAAGGAATGTTTTTCTTTCATCTGCTTTCTTATGTAAATGCTTTATTGTACAAGTAGCGCTGTCCAACATGGACAAATTCAAAATGGTGGAATGTGGTCTCTGAGAGCATAGAAGGTTGCTCACAGAAGCCAGACATAATGTGTGCTTGACGAGTTCATAAGTGCATGTGCCAGGTGTGCGGGTGTCGCTCCAGGTGTGTGAATGTCGCTCCAAGTATGTGGCTCCCATTGTGTTACTTAGTCTTAGTCAACCTGTGCATCTACAAGGCCATTAGTCCTTGTGCAGAGCCCAAATTTTGTGTGAGTTGGTAGTAGCCGGGTGTATTTCTCTGCATAGCGGGCTAAGTTCTTTGGTTTTGTGCTGGTCTCATCTTTGGTTTCCAGTTGATTGTGTCTCTAGCACAGATTGTCCAGTTGATGGCTAACTTGTTTGTTTTAGGATCGCGAGTGTTGTGCCTACATTACGACCAAGGTCTTCAGGAACAAACACAACAGCCTACATTACAACCAAGGTCTTCAGGAACAAACACAACAGCCTACATTACAACCAAGGTCTTCAGGAACAAACACAACAGCCTACATTACAACCAAGGTCTTCAGGAATAAACACAACAGCCTACATTACAACCAAGGTTTTCAGGAACAAACACAACAGCCTACATTACAACCAAGGTCTTCAGGAACAAACACAACAGCCTACATTACAACCAAGGTCTTCAGGAACAAACACAACAGCCTACATTACAACCAAGATCTTCAGGAATAAACACAACAGCCTACATTACAACCAAGGTTTTCAGGAACAAACACAACAGCCTACATTACAACCAAGGTCTTCAGGAACAAATACAACAGCCTACATTACAACCAAGGTCTTCAGGAACAAACACAACAACCTACATTACAACCAAGGTCTTCAGGAACAAACACAACAGCCTACATTATAACCAAGGTCTTCAGCAACAAACACAACAGCCTACATTACGACCAAGGTCTTCTTCAGGAAGCAAAGGCACCACAAATGAGAACTAACTAACTAATTTTAGCAAGTCAAGACGGAAATGTTTGCTTATCTGGCATGTTAAAATACTGACCATTACAAGAAATGAAGTGATGGGTATAATGACTGGTGACCATGCAGAAGTCAGTCAGAAATGTGACTCTTAGTTTTTATCACCGAAGAACTATCCACAATTTAACAGCTTAACAAATGGTCTGGATGGATACAAACAAATGGTCTGGATGTATGCAAACATATGGTCTGGATACAAACAAATGGTCTCTATGGATACAAACAAATGATCTAGATGGATACAAACAAATGATCTGGATGGATACAAACAAATGGTCTGGACGGATACAAACAAATGGTCTGGATGGATACAAACATATGGTCTGGATGGATACAAACAAATGGGCTGGATGGATACAAACAAATGGTCTGGACGGATACAAACAAATGGTCTGGATGGATACAAACAAATGGTCTGGATGGATACAAACAAATGGTCTGGATGGATACAAACAAATGGTCTGGATGGATACAAACAAATGGTCTGGACGGATACAAACAAATGCATTGATAACATTCTTGTTGTTGTGTCATTTATCATTGCAGTATTGGTAGCTTTGAATTGCTTTTGTTTTATTTTCAAAGCAGACATATTTTGTATAGTCCATGCTGTCTGGTCACTTTTCTTGACACAAGTCAAAAGCTGGTATACACATATATCATCATTGTTTTCCTTATATTTGTATTTATTTTATATTTGCAATGCTGGGCTAGAGATTGGTCTGTGTTTATGTGTGAATGTATATATAGTGGACTTTCGTGGCTCAAGACAGGGTCTGCTGGAGACAAAGTTGGAACTAGCAACATATATATATAATCTTCTTCTTCTTTTGTCATACTGCTCTTGACATACGGCGTCACAGAGAGGTGGGATGTCATACTGCTCTTGACATACAGCGTCACAGAGAGGTGGGATGTCCTACTGCTCTTGACATACAGCGTCACAGAGAGGTGGGATGTCCTACTGCTCTTGACATACAGCGTCACAGAGAGGTGGGATGTCCTACTGCTCTTGACATACAGCGTCACAGAGAGGTGGGATGTCCTACTGCTCTTGACATACAGCGTCACAGAGAGGTGGGATGTCCTACTACTCTTGCCATACGGTGTCGCAGAGAGGTGGGATGCGTATATTATTTTTTTTTTGCCAAGTGGGAGATTTGTGCTGTCATTAGGTGTAACTTCCTGAGAGTGTCAAGAGATACCCTCGATCCATCGACATCATGGTCTGCCTCTTGCATATTATATGCTCTTGATGCATTCTGACTAAATGATCAAACCATTTGATTTGTTAATTATATAATAATAATTTGTGTAAAGTACATACATACAACATGACTTTACATGATGTTCAGACATGACTCATATAGTCACTACCAGACATGACTCATATAGTCACTACCAGACATGACTCATATAGTCACTATCAGACATGACTCATATAGTCACTATCTGGAAAACATGAATGCCTCCCTCAAAGGCTGCTAACTGATATACACTCCAGAGACTGCTTGGTTCATGTTCCATAAGGGTTGTGTTCCAGCTAGTGCCAGTAGAAGGAGCCACTCAGGTACTAGGAGCTGCTGGCTTACTCTGTATCAATCATCTTCTACCGTAGGGTATAGCTGTAGAAAATAGGTCAATTGATTTCTTTACTGGGCATGACATGTGATCTGCAGCAAGACCAGGATGGAAGTCCAGGCAAAGTAAGCCATCAATCTATAGCAGGTGTAGACCATGGGGAAGAGCACAATCATAACATGACAAACCGAGGTGGGACCATGACAAACCAAGGTGGGACCATGACAAACCAAGGTGGAACCATGACAAACCAAGGTGGGGACATGATAAACCAAGGTGGGACCATGACAAACCAAAGGTGGGGACATGACAAACCAAGGTGGAACCATGACAAACCAAGGTGGGGACATGATAAACCAAAGGTGGGGACATGATAAACCAAGGTGGAACCATGACAAACCAAGGTGGGACCATGACAAACCAAGGTGGGGACATGACAAACCACAGCGACAACATGACAAACCAAGGTGGGGACATGACAAACCACAGTGATAACATGACAAACCAAGGTGGGGACATGACAGACCACAGCGACAACATGACAAACCAAGGTGGAACCATGACAAACCAAGGTGGGGACATGATAAACCAAGGTGGGACCATGACAAACCAAAGGTGGGGACATGATAAACCAAGGTGGAACCATGACAAACCAAGGTGGGACCATGACAAACCAAGGTGGGGACATGACAAACCACAGCGACAACATGACAAACCAAGGTGGGGACATGACAAACCACAGTGATAACATGACAAACCAAGGTGGGGACATGACAGACCACAGCGACAACATGACAAACCAAGGTGGGGACATGACAAACCACAGTGAAGAGTTCAGTCCACACAAAAACCACCAATGTACTCAGATTATTTAACGTAACTCGTGTTCATTTTGTACTTCTTATATTTACATTAATATGGCAATCCTTGAGATTTGTATCACTTGTAATTGCCTGCTATGTTTGCATGTAACCTTGACTTATCTGAGTCGCAGCTAAGCAACTCTATTTATGAATTGATTGACCAAAGTTATCCCTTACTGAGACCAGCTTGAATATCTGCTTATCTTCTGGTATGTTGCTTCAATAGCTAAGTTTTGTGTTCCACATGTCTAGAGCCATATTCCAGAAATCCATTTTCAGTTATGCTTTTTTTGCAGAGGTAAAAATGTATCTGCAAACATCATTACTGTGTTGTGTGAAGTTGTACAGCTATTGGCCTGTTGCCAACCATAATGGAGAGTTGCTCTTTGAAGCGAAAGGACACAATAATATAAGCGGTAATAGAGCAATAGTAAATCTACCAGAAGTAGTATTAACTAGTCAAGAGAGCACACATGTTCTAGGAAATGCTGGTAGTTGTTCAGAAGATGGTGGTACTAATTAGTTGGAGAGTGGAAATGCTGGTAAACAGTAAAGTAAAGTAACCCATAGCATTACTGCCGTAGGGGTGTGAGGTGTTAGCGATCTCACATTTCAAAGGCTCTGCTATATGAGGGCGGTAGCCATCTCCTCTCCCTTGCCCTTTTTACTTCCCTGACTGAACCGGTACCCATTTAAGGCTGGGTCGACCTGGGAGCCATTACGGTCTGAAAAAACATTACCACCTCAACTGGGGAATGAACCCAGGACCACTCAGATGTGAAACCAGCGCGCTAACCACTGCGCTACGCTACTTCAAATGCTGGTAACTGTTCAGAAGATGGTAGTACCAGCTAGTCAAGAAAAAGTGTGTCAGGTCTGGCGGTTGTGCTTGGAAGTATGATGACCCACATTTAGTGCCGTGACTTTGCTTGAACTGTCATCTTGAATAAATCTACATACACTTTCCATGCTTATCTTTCTTAGTTTATTCGTTCAACTCGATCAGATAAGATGATTTATACTGCTACTACTATTATTTATAGTTTAATTATACTGCTACTATTATTTATATTTTAATTATACTACTACTATTATTTATAGTTTAATTATACTACTACTATTATTTATAGTTTAATTATACTACTACTATTATTTATAGTTTAATTATACTACTACTATTATTTATAGTTTATTTATACTACTACTATTATTAATACTACTCCTATTATTTATTCTGTCCTCGGAAAAAGAGCTTGTCAGGGAATCATCAATCAGTGCTTGTTGTCATGGTGCTGGCCTAACACTATCCTGAATCTATCTCTGATCACAATATTGACCACCCTGAATCTATCTCTGATCACAATATTGATCACCCTGAATCTATCTCTAATCACAACATTGACCAACCTGAATCTATCTCTGATCACAATATTGACCAACCTGAATCTAACTCTGATCACAACATTGACCACCCTGAATCTATCTCTGATCACAATATTGACCAACCTGAATCTATCTCTGATCACAATATTGACCACCCTGAATCTATCTCTGATCACAATATTGACCAACCTGAATCTATCTCTGATCACAATATTGACCAACCTGAACCTATCTCTGATCACAATATTGACCAACCTGAATCTATCTCTGATCACAATATTGACCAACCTGAATCTATCTCTGATCACAATATTGACCAACCTGAATCTATCTCTGATCACAATATTGACCAACCTGAACCTATCTCTGATCACAATATTGACCAACCTGAATCTATCTCTGATCACAATATTGACCAACCTGAACCTATCTCTGATCACAATATTGACCAACCTGAATCTATCTCTGATCACAATATTCAATAACTTGAATGCACTTGTCGTCCCACATTGTTGACTCTCATAAACTTGAATGGTTCTATAGCAATTAGCATTACACAAGTAGATTGCTAGCGCAGTACACACCCCTCTTCACTCACCTTCTATCACATGCATGGTAACATGGGACACCCCTCTTCACTCACCTTCTATCACATGCATGGTAACATGGGACACCCCTCTTCACTCACCTTCTATCACATGCATGGTAACATGGGACACCCCTCTTCACTCACCTTCTATCACATGCATGGTAACATGGGACACCCCTCTTCACTCACCTTCTATCACATGCATGGTAACATGGGACACCCCTCTTCACTCACCTTCTATCACATGCATGGTAACATGGGACACCCCTCTTCACTCACCTTCTATCACATGCATGGTAACATGGGACACCCCTCTTCACTCACCTTCTATCACATGCATGGTAACATGGGACACCCATCTTCACTCACCTTCTATCACATGCATGGTAACATGGGACACCCCTCTTCACTCACTTTCTATCACATGCATGGTAACATGGGACACCCCTCTTCACTCACCTTCTATCACATGCATGGTAACATGGGACACCCCTCTTCACTCACCTTCTATCACATGCATGGTAACATGGGACACCCCTATTCTATGATCTTGAATCCACATGCAAGTGAACACCTTGATTCCACATGCAAGCAAACACCTTGAATCCACACGAACACCTTGACTCCACACAATAAATGGAAGCTAACAATTTTGAGA
Organism: Ariolimax columbianus; assembly: GCA_036924085.1. Lineage (NCBI taxonomy): Eukaryota > Metazoa > Mollusca > Gastropoda > Stylommatophora > Arionidae > Ariolimax > Ariolimax columbianus. The sequence continues at coordinate 144,297,502 of JAVGWX010000003.1, read as the reverse complement.
TTATGAGGATTGCGGGCAGTCTGTAACCTTTTGTCACACAATAGGGCCACAGAGTGGTAAAGAGGGTGTGTATGCGGCTTGTAACCTCATCATGTAAAATATATTGTTACAGAAACCATAACTTGCATTCTTGTACATGGCTAAAACCTGGCCATGCCGTTTCAGGCTTCTGCTAGTGTTGTCTAACCAACATCCTCTTGGCCACTATTCTGCTAGTGTTGTCAAACCAACATCCTCTTGGCCACCATTCGGCCATGATAGTAGACCTGCCATTACTGTTGCTACAAAACAGCCTTGAACCAGAGCCTGATATCTTCTGTCTGTCTGAACAGCCTTGAACCAGAGCCTCATATCTCCTGTCTGTCTGTCTGAACAGCCTTGAACCAGAGCCTGATATCGCCTGTCTGTCTGTCTGACTGACCAGCCTGATATCTCCTGTCTGTCTGTCTGACTGACCAGCCTGATATCTCCTGTCTGTCTGTCTGACTGAACAGCCTTGAACCAGCCTGATATCTCCTGTCTGTCTGACTGACCAGCCTGATATCTCCTTTCTGTCTGACTGAACCAGCCTGATCTCCTGTCTGTCTGTCTGACTGACCAGCCTGATATCTCCTGTCTGTCTGACTGAACTGCCTTGAACCAGAGCCTGATATCTCCTGTCTGTTTGTTGAGAGTGACAGTTTTCTTATCGTACTTCTGAATTATCTAAGAGCTCCGTACACATCTAATCTTATCCAGTCTTATCATTTTTGTCATTTCTTGGTCAATCTACCAATACAAAAACCAAACGTCAGTTGCTCTTACATGTTGGTAACAATGTCACATTGACATCTCAAACATCATTTAATATTCAATCAAGTGGGACTTAACAAATCTTTTCAAAATATATTAAAGTTTTCCATGGGATGAACATGTCTCCGAAAGATAGATAGCTAGAACCTTCCTTCCTAGAAACCATCCGATATGATATGTGACCTTTAACTTGTTGATGAAGGGAAATCCTTGACATCACAGATTCTGAGCCGTGGATCAATGATATTGGATATCTTCAAAATATATGAAACATTCATTGAAAAACATCCACACACTTTCACCACCAAATACAAAAATATTTGTATAGTTTATGAACCATGATAGCTCCTTTGGTAAGAGCAGAGAAATGTATTGGTCAAATTAGAAACCCGTAGGTCAAAAAATCTGGCAATGATGGCGCTATAACTGGCTGCGAGTCTACATTTCTCTACTGTTTTGGATCATTATGGATGCCGCCAGATCACTGGCAAAAGTCGCAGTTTCTTCCTCACTTTAATCCAAATCACAGCGCAAGTCACCCATTTCAGCGGACACAGCAAGAGATACGACTGTCCACACGGCTGAACAAAGAGAGTGGTCTTCATCACTTGTGATGGACAACTATTAGGTCAATCGTTCAGGTCTGACAATTATATTTTCTTTCAAAGTTGTATGACAAAATAAAAACTACCTTTTCAAGGAACATGTTATTTTGAAAACCATTATTGAAAAACTGAATTTGATTTCTCAGTTTTAGAATTGAACATTTATACACTGAATATTTTTTTATTCCGCAATATTTTTGTGTAATTTTGTAAGCTAACATTCTTTGACAAAAATTTATGTTCGTTCTAAAAGTCATTAAAGAACTTTTAATTTATGTGGCTATTGGCAGTTTATTGCTAGTCTAATAATAGATTATAGTAATAGATTATAATAATAGATTATGGTAATAGATTGTAATATTAAATTATAATATTAGATTATTGTATGGTTATAGATTGTAATAATAGATTATAGTAATAGATTGTAATAATAGATTATAGTAATAGATTGTAATAATAGATTATAGTAATAGATTGTAATAATAAATTGTGGTAATAGATTGTAAGTATAGATTATAATAATAGATTGTATTTATAGATTATAATAATTATGGGGGAATAGTGGTCTTGAGGTTAGATGTCCGCCTCGGATGCCAGAGGTCGCGGGTTCAAATCACGACGGAGACTGGTATTTTTTCATATGCATGGGGATCTTCTGGTAATTCCCTGATCTCTGGGTAGTGAGATCGGACTCCCGTGTTCAGTGACGAGCATGTTAAAAATTCCTTGGCAGTTAGAAATAGAAAAGAGGTTTAACGACTACTGCCCGGACAAAAGAATTTTTTTAATCTACCCAATTTCAGATGGTTTAGAGCTACTATAGACGGCTCCTAACTGGCTGTGGATCTCCTTAGCTGTAGTGTTTGAGTCTATAAAGATGGACTCACACATCAGTTAAACCACCCTCCAAGAAACTAGTTGTATACAGACTCTGTAGTCTCTAAACCAGCATAAAGACGTTAAGTAAATAGATTATGGTAATAGATTATAATAATAGATTAAGTTAATAGACTAATAGGTTATGATAATAGACTATGATAATAGACTAATAATAGATTATGATCAAAGATTATGATAATAGACTAATAATAGATTATGATCAAAGATTATGATAATAGACTATATCCTTTTTGTTTAGGTAATAGAAAATGATCAAATGGTGGGAGTTGGGGATACAAGTGTACAGAGACTGTTGTACTCTGATATTTAAATGATTTGAAATCATCTGTTCATTTTACGTATTGTTCTTGAGGTAGTCAAGTTTGCCATTTTATGTATTGTTCTTGAGGTAGTCAAGTTTGCCATTTTACGTATTGTTCTTGAGGTAGTCAAGTTTGCCATTTTACGTATTGTTTTTGAAATAAGTCAAGTTTGCCATTTTATGTATTGTTCTTGAAATAAGTCAAGTTTGCCATTTATTCACTAAGTACATCCTAGCTTACCTTTGCTTGTGAAGTTTATGCATTTTTATGGTATATGTACATATTTTTGTTTCAGGTCAGGTTTGATGACTTAAGTCGCTAAATTGTCTTAGTCACTACCACCAGATTTGATGATTTTGTTGCTGTCATATTTGATTTCAAAGATAAGTGTGTCTGGGCATGAGGCTAACAACCTCATCATGTAGAACACATTGCTACAGAAACCACCACAAGAGTATACATGGTTTGGCTGTAGTCCTTCCTCTAAAAGCCTTCTGCAGTGCTGACTATATTCTGTATTAACCAAAAATCATATGTTAATGATGATGCTGTGTCTGTCCATATTTGACCAGTAGTTTGTCTGGCCAAAAGATTTGATGCCAAACATGCCAAATGTGTACTCTTTTTTACCTGTTATCTGGTCAGTAGATGTAATGTCAGTCTTGTATCCAGATTTGGCAATGACGTTTCTGATGAGCAGATGTCATCACAAATATACTTGTTTTATGTTGTAGACAAGTTACAGAAAAATGCTGCCAAGATGGTTGATGCAAGTCAAATATATTCAGAGGAAATGGCGTCTGCATATTTATTTGATTCCATAAAGTAACGTTTGGAGTGAAAATCGCCATCAATTCATGAATGTCCCTAGTCATTGTTTCGTGGCATGCATCATGTGTTGTTTTACTATTTATTTTAAAATGTGGCTAGGCTAACAGTTTCGACAACCACCAGTCCTGCTCTATTAACACATGCACCAAACGGCTGTTTTCATGGTGAGGTGAGGTATCAACGTGATCCCTGTTGTAGTGAGTGACACACAGATGAAGCCAAGCATAGTACAACCACCTGGAGGACCTCGGTCCACCTTCATCAGCACACTCGGGATGTGAGGAATGCTACTACAACCGCCACTTAACGTCTTTTTCAGGGCGCACAAAAGAGTAACCTACTCGTTATGGGCATTCTCAAACAACAACAACAACAACCATGCGCCAACATACACAAATTAGAGCTATTGTATGAAGTGTCACTCATTTGCAAGACTGACATGTCCATGCTCTGATCACATTCAAGTCAAATATTTCTCTCAAGAAAGCATGCCACATTGCACATGACATCCATTGTGCAGAAGGAAGGACAAATAATATGTCACTCAGTGGACATCAAATCTGTTGTGTGATGGAAACTCTTTCAAAAGTCAAAGGAGGATGACTTTCTGAGAGAAAAAAAACTAGAAAAATTAAATTTGGATGTAGTCAAATCATTCATTGTTGTCTCTACTACACACTGACATATAGTCCACATTGTTGTCTCTACTACACACTGACATATAGTCTCTACTACACACTGACATATAGTCCACATTGTTGTCTCTACAACACACTGACATATAGTCCACATGTTTCACAGATGCTCAAAAATGAATATCTGTCCATGCACTCTGTCTGTCCATGTATATGCACTTACTGTCCTTGTGTATGCTCTGTGTGCGACCAGACTGCTCAGCTTGCTAAAAGCTTCTCCCATATCTTACAACCCGTTCAAAGTTGTATGCCATACCTCAGTATCTCATTACAACAAAACCCTGACCAACATCTGATTCATTCTTATGTTGTACATATTACTGAAAGCAAAAATTCAGAATTGTTAGATTGTTATTGCGCACATTTGTTGTTACATGTTTTTATGACATATTGGCATGAAATTATTTATCTGTTTTTACACATTTAAATTACTTTTTATAAATTTTTCTTGTATATTGGCAAAATATGTAAATTATAATAATTGTTGTATGGAACATCCTGTCCAGATGTTGCTTGCGTTTTACATTTTTCTTGGACTCAGTATATGACTATATTCAATCAAAGTACCTTGGATTTGCTCCATTTCTTTGTGCATTTCATCAGAACAATTTCTTTAGTTTTAGATACACTTTTTCTCATTTGGAAGAGAAACCTTCACCATCGTGAATCAAACATGAGATGAAGCCTTTGTGTCATTATTTTGTCAATTTCTCTCATAATTTAAAATGTAAACACTGATGAAAAGCAATCCGTTCACGCTCAGAATGTTCAAGAGCTGGGGAAATGCTCCAGCTGTTCGAATGCACATGAAATAATCATCTTGGTTAGCACATTGCAGGAGGGGGCAATCAAATCTGGCAATTCAGGCTTGATGTCGTAATGGCTAGAGGGTGGTTGAAGAAGTAGGTTACTCAACTCTAGACCACAGGGACATACAAGAGGCCTATGTTTTTTTCTATCTAGCCTGCACATTGCATGGTGACTGCTGAAGCAAGCAGTCTTGATTCCTCAGCCCAATAAATCACCTTGCAAACCCCAGCAATGGGAATAAATGCAGCATTGAAAGTTGTAGTTGCCATTGTACCAACTAAACTGTGCACTTTGGCTTGTAGTACTACACCACCTTAGTGGATCAGAAGCTAGACTTGGCTTGTAGTACTACACCACCTTAGTGGATCAGAAGCTAGACTTGGCTTGTACTACACCACCTTAGTGGATCAGAAGCTAGACTTGGCTTGTAGTACTACACCACCTTAGTGGATCAGAAGCTAGACTTGGCTTGTAGTACACCGCCTTAGTGGATCAGAAGCTAGACTTGGCTTGTAGTACTACACCACCTTAGTGGATCAGAAGCTAGATTTGGCTTGTAGTACTACACCACCTTAGTGGATCAGAAGCTAGACTTGGCTTCCAGAACCTCAACCATCCATACGCAGGTTTCTATCATTTCTCTTCATGTTTAGCCACCCAATCAATCCAGTTTAGCTATTTCTACATTTAGATGATTCATTACAAGCATTAGCTTCTCATTATAATCAAGAATTTGTTGAGGGAAATTCATTTCTTATTAAATTAGATTTAGATATAGAAAAGTGATGGTTAATGATGTAGCACATTTTACATGGAGTATTGGCAAATAATTTTAGTCATTCTGTATTTGATCTTTCTGTTACTTGAACTTTTTATTTATTGCAGCTTGAATTTTTAATGCACATTTTTGCATCTATTGAATACGCATAAATTCCAGATGAGTTTTACTAATGTTGTTTGGTGTATTCATGTTTATGTCAGAACTTTATCAATAGAGTTATAATAGTTACATTTATAGAGTTGAGTCTTGAATTGTGGTTTTTCAAGCGTGTGTGTGTGTGTTTTTAAAAAAATGTTTTACAAATATAATTGTTTGTGGTAAGGGTGGTACTTGATGGGAATGGTATAACTGAATGTCTTTATACTGATTTAGAAGACTGCAGAGTCTGTATACAACCAGTTTCTTTTACATTCACTTGATCTAAAAATAACTATGCGCTTCCAATCTATTCTTAAAGGCATTAATTGACCATGCCATCACTATTTCCTTTGGCAATGCATTTCAAACATTCACCACTCTCTGACTAAAAAAAAATATTTCCTGGTATCTAATCTGGACTTTTCTTTAATTAATTTATGGCTGTACCCTCTTGTTCTTGTGGGTGTTTGTACTTTGAAAAACTTGTTATAGTCTAATTTATCCTATTTGTTGATTATCTTATAAACCTGTATTAAACCTTGAATTATTCTCTCTTCTAGACACAGTAGACCGGTTTTTCTGAGTCTTTCCTCATAACTGTAATTCTGGAATCCCACTATCATCTTTGTCGCTCTTTTTTGTATTCTTTCCAGCATGTTTATATCCCCTCTATGATAAGGACTCCACACCTGTACACAGTACTCCAATCTAGGTCTAACTAAAGCTTTATACAGTTTGACTATCACTTCCTTGCTTCTATGTTTAATATTTCTTTTTATCATACCTAACATTGCATTTGCTTTTTTCACTGCTACCTGGACTTGCTCACTCACCTTACCTATATGATCTATTATAACCCATAGGTCCCTTTCCTTATCTATCATTCTAATATTGTTCTCTCCCATTCTGTAATTATGTTCCATATTGGATCTAGCCATGTGGATGACTGTACATTTGTATACATTAACCCTTTACAGTCCAACCTAATTTACAAGATGTTAGTCTTAATGTCCAAGACAAGAATTGTCATTTTATGATTAATGAAAAAAAGTCATTAAAACTAAAATTACAATTTTTAAATTAAAAGATACAGAATTGAATTACCTATCACACAAAGTTTGTTTATAAATAAAATTTAGCTAAATTACCAGATTTGGTTGATATGCGGCGATATGTGACTTCAGATAAATCGGACTGTAAGTAGTGCTTCTCAAAGTGCCGCTCAAATGTTTGGAATGGAAATTAGTGTCGAAAAGAGCAAAATCAAGGTCAACATTCCAGAGGGCCTAATAAGTCTGATTAACATCAAAGGCCAACCATTGCAAATTGTTAGACAGTTGAAATACCTGGGAGCACTGATAGATGAGGAAGGTTCTAGAACTGAGATTCAGGCACGAACAGTGATGACCATGGCTACCCTGACCAAACTGAGGCCGCATCAACCTGAAATCCAAGTTGAGTTTAATGTATGCACTTGTCACCTCCGTGTACCTTTACGCGCGCAAAACTTGGACTCTGACAACAGCTCTTAGCGAAGAATTTGTGCAATGAGATGTCTGCGTTAAATTCTCAGCATTTCTTACCTAAACCACGTCACGAATATGGCAGCTCAGGACATCTTTAAGAGAGAGGTTGACCAATATAAAGACGTATTGACTATGGTAAAAACACGCAAGCTCACATGGTATGGGCATGTTTCAAGATCGTCTGGATTGACCAAGACGATTCTGCAAGGTACTGTAGCCTGGGAAGTGTAGGAGAGGGAGGCAGAAAAAAAAGATGGGAAGACAACATCAGAGAGTGGACGTGAATGTCCATAGCTAGAACAAATATCCTGACCCAAAACCGAGTGGAGTGACGGGAACTGATCCAACAATCTGCAGTATTGGTGCCCCAATGGAGTGACGGGAACTGGTCCAACACTGCAGTATTGGTGCCCCAATGGAGTGGCGGGAACTGGTCTAACAATCTGCAGCATTGGTGCCCCAATGGAGTGACGGGAACTGGTCCAACACTGCAGTATTGGTGCCCCAATGGAGTGACGGGAACTGGTCCAACACTGCAGTATTGGTGCCCCAATGGAGTGACGGGAACTGGTCCAACAATCTGCAGTATTGGTGCCCCAATGAAGTGACGGGAACTGGTCCAACAATCTGCAGTATTGGTGCCCCAATGAAGTGACGGGAACTGGTCCAACAATCAGCAGTATTGGTGCCCCAATGACCTTTCAGGTTACGGGACTCATGATGATGAAGTAGTGGACTGCAATGGACAATTTGTACTGTAAAGGGTTAAACTCCATTTATCAGCTCACAGACCATTCTCTAATTATATCTGAATCTGATCTCAATATATCCATCTCTTCTTTAGATGAGACACTACTGCATAGTTTTGTGTCAACTGCGTATTGTGCAATCATGGATCCGATATCAATGTCCAAATCGTTTATATATATCAAAAACAAAATTGGTCCCAAAACCGAGCCCTGTGGCACTCCACTTTTTACTTCACACCACACAAGTACTCCTTATTTCTGGCCACTCTCTTCCTGTTATCCACTTGCCAACTTCACCACCTGTTCCTTGTGTGTTTGAGAATGGAGATTGAGACAATGACGTCAGCTCTGATGTAACTAGCTGACACCCATTTAGTGTGGGCAGTTCTCATTCCAGACTCACTTCTTGGAAGATACAGACAGGCTGGCTATGACATGAATGGAAAGCAGACAAAAAGGTCCTTTCGAGGCTTGTGTGAATCTACTGTCCTGGTCAAGGCAATAATGAGCTAAAACCCTGGCCACAAAAGTATCCATAGTGGCAACATTGGATATAGATGGATTGGATACATACTGGATCGATCACTGGCCACCTGTTGGTTGATTATGTTGCATGTTGTGAACCTGTTTATGTGGGTCTCTTGAATAAAAGTCAGTTCTCATCATGAAGCTTGTAAGTGGTAGCTTCTGATTTAGAAGACTATATGAAAGGTCCTTTTCTCTGCATTGTGGTCAGTAACGATATCCTTAGTTCCCTTGAATCATGGCGTGGAGTTTGACACTCTCACCACCCAGCAGGTCTCCTTGGGTCGAGCATGACTTCAATTACTCATTTTGGTTGCTGCCATCAAACACACTGTGTTGGGCAACTAACGGCTTGGTGCATCCGTCTTCCTCATGGATCTGTTTAGAGCTGCCCCCTAATGTTTGCTCATGTAGTATAGCCAGACTCAAAGCTGTTGCTCAGGGTATGGCGCTGCTGTTGACTAGCAGACTCGTAGAACCATATGGAGTTAGGCAGAAACGAGGAAATCAAATAGAATCCGGGTCATCCTACTTGACTAGAAAGCGACTGTCTCTCACTGTAAGGTGTAGCAGATTATCTCCCTTAATCTTATTTACTATTTTAATTATTCCCCTAATTTCCTTATTTCTCTTTTCTATTCTTTCACTCTTTTCTTCTACCTTATATGTGATTTATGCGACAAAGAAAATTGTGTGAGTAAGTACATTGGTGCTGAAATGTTGATCGCCACATGCAATGGCAACCAGAACTTGTCTCGTCTTGGCTCACTCCATTTTCATCACCATCTGACCAGGTATTTCAGTTCTTCATAGAATGTACCAAATAATAAACAATGTGCAAACGGTATACAAAATGGTTGATAGAGTTTGAGAGTAGGTTAGAATATTAGTCATCTGGGTTAGGGTAGGAACAGACACAGACTGGCAAAGATGCAGGAAGACAAACAATCAACTGATACACTGAAAAAAAGACGATCAGGATTGTAAAAGACATACAAACTGCAAACATACAGACAAGGGCATAGAAACAACCCAGAGAGCCAGGCAGGTAGACCAGACAACACAGAGAGACAGGCAGGTAGACCAGACAACACAGAGAGCCAGGCAGGTAGACCAGACAACACAGAGAGCCAGGCAGGTAGACCAGACAACACAGAGAGCCAGGCAGGTAGAACAGACAACAAAGAGAGCCAGGCAGGTAGACCAGACAACACAGAGAGCCAGGCAGGTAGACCAGACAACACAGAGAGCCAGGCAGGTAGAACAGACAACAAAGAGAGCCACGCAGGTAGAACAGACAACAAAGAGAGCCACGCAGGTAGACCAGACAACATAGAGAGCCAGGCAGGTAGAACAGACAAGACAGATCGATACGCAGACAGATAACAATGACAGAGAGAAATAACATGCAGAAAGTGTAAAGACAGAGAGAGGAAGAGATATAGAAGAGAGCCCAACTAATGAAACGGACAAGCCAGATGGAGAAAACATGCAGAGACAGACACATGTAACAGATAGGCAGGGGGGGGGGGGGGTGTTGACCCTGTGTGAAAGCGACCAGACACCAGTCAATTATTGGACAAAATAAGTTGTTCTAACAACAATTTTAAAATAAAGTTGGAGACAAACTAGCAAATGCTAATGATGCCGAGTGCCTCTGAGAGAAATGTTGTTCAGGTGGTACAAAGCTTCCCCCCCCCCCTTTCCCGTCTCCATTAGTCCTCTTCTGTTTGCCCACCGCTGCTGAATGCCGCGAGATTTAGCCTGTACAGCCAGCAAGGGTATGGACGATATGAGAGGGGCGGAATGGAGTGTTCTGTGAATTTTCAATATGATAGACATACTTGGCCGAAAACTGTCGAAGACCTATGCCCGTTACAAAGTTTAAGAGTTTTGATAAACAGACATGATCTGTAAATGTTTCAGGCAGATAGATGTGATCATTTGTAACATACTTTCTATTTTGGTTTGAGATGGAGACTCGGTTGTGATACATCCAAGAGCAACGCCTGCTACGTTAGGTTTACTTATCTAGTTTTCCAAGTTCACTTCCACTTGTGCCTGTATGTTTCTTGCAGTTTTTCATTTTTGTGCATGTGCCCTTCATTAAAATTGTGTGTATAATTAGCCATATGAACTGCTCCTTGTTTTGGGAAAGGGGTTTCCAATAGACTCTTCCTGCTTTAATTCTATAGGCAAGTTTTTTTGTTGCGTTCGCCAGGCGGTGTGCGCTGCACTGTGGTTTTTATTTTGATCATGTCGGCCTACTGCATCCGACTTCAGCATGCGTTTTATGTAAGGGTCTGTTTCCTCCTGCATTTTATAAGGGTTTGCTTCCCCGGGGTAACGGCCGGTGCTATGATAGGAATCGAACCCAGCACCCTCGAGTTGTGAGCTGTGTCACTTAACCACTAGCCCACGCCACCCCTTAGGTAAGATCAAAGAGAAATGGTGTGAGCCGCAGCTAATCAAATTTCAAAGAATGTTTGTTGGCCTTTTATTTTTCATTATCATCTCGTTCTTTATTGTCTCTTCTCGGCACCTGGTTTGGGAAAATATATTTTGGAAAGATAATTTATAATTCATTATAATTTATATGAATGAATCCAACTGTTATGTGTATACATTTAATGCATAATGGATCAACCCACGCTCCCCCTTTTCATATGTGTTCAGATAAAGAAATAGAAAAAAGGAAAATAACTAGGATGTCCTTTGCTAAATAACATCGCTTCTTACAGGCGCGAACCTATGCCAGGTTTCATGGAGGGAGCGATCAAATCGAGAGAAATCATTCCTTGTCTGGAATTCCAAACTGGACACGGCTATCGTTAGTCGACTTCCGGTGGAACTCGTAGTTAAAAGTTGACCTCACCGGTTCTGACTTTCTCATTTACCCTGATCATAAATACTCCGCCTACTGCTAATTTATTCACACAGGGTCTACATTACAGTAGTTGTCACGTACTAAACTAACATCTCGAGCAAGGCCATGACCTTCGCGAGATACGTGTGAATTCAGCGCTGGTCGGTGAACAACACAATACAAAACAATACGACAATACTACACAACACGACACAACACAACACAACACAATACAATACAATATCCTGGACATCAGTCCGGTGGGTGTGCCGTATGCGAGGTAGTCAACAATGTCCTTTATGCAGTCTGATCTTTCGCCGTGTCGTACCATTTCGGACCTAGTTCTCTCAACAGACCATCGTATAGGCGGGTGGTCGTGTATAATCATCTTACTTAGTCGCTCCTCTTCTACCTTGAGGTGTAGAGGTTTTCCAGAGAGAAGGCCACACTGCTCTATCTGCCGTCTTTTTCCTGGCCTCTTTCCAATCCAGCCCTCTATCACTTAGGGACTTTCGTATGTTGTCTTCCCAACGTACTTTGGGACGTCCTGGGGGTCATCGTCCTTGACTTTTTATCTCCTATGATCGCTTTGGTATCCGATCTTCTTCCATTCTATAGACATGACCAAACCACTGTAGTTGGGACTGCCCCACTCGTGTCTGCAGGGGTTGAACTTCAAGATTGCTACGTATTGTCTGGTTACGGATCTTGTCCCTTTTCGTCTTCGCCACCTGAACCGCCTTTCTTAGGTACCTCATTTCTGAAGTTTGTAGTTGCTTTTCTTGGGCTGTAGTCATTGCCCATGACTCACATCCATATGTCAGGACATGCACATAGGTCGAACTGTATACATTCATCTTTGTTTTCCTGCTTATTTCTCTTTTACTGAGGAAACCTCTGTTTATTGCATGGAAAAGTCTACCTGCTGCCGCCCTTCGTGCAGTTAACTCCTCTGTGACATCCCCCCCCCCTGATGTCTATTACCACTTCTAGATATTTAAAGTTGCTGACCTGCTCCAGTGCTCGTGTTCCCAGGGTTATCTGATGTCTCTTTTCATCTCTGGCGATCACCATGGTTTTTGTTTTGGAGTTGCTGATGTGCATTCCTCTCTTCTTCAACTCTTCTTCCCAGACCTGCAAGTTGATCTGGAAATGTGCCTCGGATTTCGTGATCAGGGCCACATCGTCTGCAAATGCTAGTTCCGATATGTAACTTGGTCTCATCTTCCAGTACCCTACTTCATACTTTTTTGTCCGTTCTTTGCAGGCTTTGATGACTTCATCCATGAGGAGTATGAAAAGGTAAGGTGATAGAATGTCCCTCTGTCTTACTCTGTAAGTGGTCTTGAACTCTCCTGACTTTTGATTTGATGTCAGCACATAATTTCTGCATGTTTTATAGAAACTCTGTATGGCAGAGATCAGGGGTCTTGTGATGTTCTTCCTTGTCAGGCACTCCCAGAGTTTGTCCCAAGGAACTTTATCAAATGCTTTCTCCAAATCCCAAAAGCAGAGATGCATCTCTTTATCATATTCAAAAACCTTTTCACTTAGCTGTCTGAGTGTAAAGATAAGGTCTTGAGTACTTCTGTTTGCCCTAAACCCACATTGAGTTTCATCCATATTTGGCTCTGCTAGACCTCTTAATCGCCGTTCTAGAATCCTAGAGTAGACTTTCCCGGGGACACTGAGAAGGGAAATACCTCTGTGATTTTCACATTGTCGATTGTCACCCTTTTTAAATATTGGTATTATTATGGCAACCTCCCAGTCTCTTGGTATCTTCTTGTGGCGCCAAGCTGCCTTGAGAATCTTCATGAATAGTATCTCTCCTGTCGCTCCCATGTATTTAACCATTTCTGGTGTTATACTATCATGTCCTGCTGCTTTACCAATCTTAATTTTCTCCAATGCTGCCTTTAGTTCTTCCATTGTGATATTATCGTTTCCCTCCATGATTCCCTCTTCTTGAATTGGGACTGTTACTTCCAGAGCTTGGTTTTCCTCCACTCCAAGAAGATCTGAGAAATATTCTTTCCATCTGTTCATTACCTCTTCTGGAGCGGTCAACAGCGCACCTTGTTTATCTTTAACACATTTCAGGGGGCATTCCTTTTCCTTCCTCATGTTCTTTAAGGTCCTGTAGAACAGTTTCTGGTTTTCTCCAGCATTATTTTCCAGTTTCTCTCCAAATTCTTCCCAGGATTTCTGTTTGACCTTGAGCACAGTCTTCTTTGCTTCTGTTCTAAAATGTACATATTCTTTATATTTCTTTGTTTGTTCTTCTGTATTCCTAGCCCCTAGGTATTGATTCCATGTCTTTTTCTTTTCTCGTATTATTCTTTTCACTTCTTCTGTTCACCATGGTGTACTCTTTCTCTTGCACCCTTCTTTGGTTTGACTGCATGCCTCTGCTGCAGCCTCTTTGATGATGTCTTTAAATTTTACACAGAGCATTTCCATATCTTCTTCAGATTCCTCTATCATTCCTATTGCTGTTGTTATGAGCCCTTGGTATCTTCTCTTAACATCTGATTCTCGTAGTTTGTAAGCCTTAATTTTATTTTCTCCTGGTGTATTATGTTTCATGCTTGCTGATGGGTGTTGCCTAGCTGGAAAGCGTTTTCGATTTCCCTCTTTATTTTAACTAGTTAGTGGTCGCTTCCTATCTCTGGTCCTCTGAACACTCTAGCATCCTTTACATACTTGAAATCAGTTTTCCTCACTATCGCATAGTCAATTATGGATCTTTCATTTCTTGCCGGCTCGCATCTTGTGTATGCATGGATACGCTTGTGTGGAAACCTTGTATTTGTAAAAACAAGGTTTTGTTCTCTGCAGAATCTCAGCAGTAGTTTTTCATTGTTATTTAAGACATCTCCCTACCTACCGAACACTCCATCCTTCTTCTTCGTACGCTGTCAGGCGTCAACTTGAATTTGTTCGAAGAAAGCAGCTGTCATTCTGAGGCTGTCGACACTGCCATAGAGCTTGTCTAGTGTTGCCACTGGTGATGGCCACATGTGCTTTCTCTGGTCCTCGTATGTCGGGCAATTTTGCAGCAGATGTTCAGCGCTCATTTTCCCTGTACCACAGGTGCATTCGTCAGTGCCACCTATCTTCAGTTTATTGACTAGATGGTACCTCAGTCTGCTGTGGCCTGTGAGGAGTCTGAAGACCACGACCTGCTCTCTTCTGTTCAACTGGTAATAGGCATCATTTTTTGTGTAGCCAGTATATTCTGTTTCCCATTTGGCCATATATCTGGCCCTAATAAACCTTTTCGACTCTTCGTAGGTCACACTAGAATCTGGTTGTGGTAGTCTTGCACCTTCTTTTGTCAGTCTGTCTGCCTCCTCGTTGCCTTGGATGTTACAGTGGGATGGAACCCACTGTACCACTACTCTTTTTGGTGCGGACTCCTGGCATAGTTGACAGAGTACTACTCTTAAATCATTAAGTTCTGTATTGGATCTGGCTTTTTAGTGCTGTAACCACGGCCAGGGCATCTGTAAACAGGACTATCTGGCTTTCATTGCTTTCTCATGTCAGCATTGCTTTTACTGCAGCCTTCAGTGCCTCTGCCTCCGCTCTGAAATTGCTTGAGAATTTTCCAGTTGCCACTGACCGTGTTATTTTTCTACCATTTGTTAGGCTCAAGGATACCCTTCCCCCCTCCATTCTGTGTTGTGTTTGTTACAGAACCGTCGGTGTATACATGGGTCCAGTCCATGCTTGGGTAGTTTTCCGCTATGTACCTCAGGGTTATGTCTCTTCTTTCTTTTTCAGTCTGGCTGTTCTTGTTTCCAATACCTGGTATATTTTCTACCACCTCGTGGATGATATGCTGCTTCCATGTGGGTTTGTGTACAGTAGGGATGGGCTTTGGTATTGTTACTGTGTTCATAGGGTCTTCGCTCATCTTTGCTTTGGCTATTTCTGCAAAGTTTCTCCACTTTAGTTTCCCATTTCCAAATCTATTTAGTCTCTGATGCATTGGATGGTCTGTCAGTCTTCTGAGTTTCTCTGCTTGCTGCTGGGCTCTGCAGTCTCTTCTGTCGGTCATGGATTGCAGATTTGTAATCTTTTCAAGTTCTACAATTGGCGTTGACTTCATGCCTCCTGTTATAACTCTCATGGCTTGGTTTTTGAAGTTTGCTTATTTTATCAAAGTTCGCCTTTGCTGCTGTTGTCTATGCCGCAATGCCATACTCGAGAACTGGTCTCACTCTTCCAGTGTACAGTTTCTTCAATATTCTTTCGTCTGCTCCCCAGCTTGTGCCAGCAAGTTTCCTCATGATTGCCATTCTTTGTCTTGCTCTCATTCGGTTTCTCTCGATCTGACTTTTCCATGTCATGCGCCGATCAAATGTGAGAACACTCCATCAAATCTAGAATAGTCGTTTCCAACTCTTACGTTGAAGTCTCCAAAGAGAAGTATTTCATTATGGCAATCGTCAATGGTCCTTTGAAGGAGCTCATAAAATTCATCTTTTATGTCAGTGCTCTCATCTTCGTTTGGTGCATACACAGTGACGATATCCATTTGACTATCCTCCTCTTGTAGACTTAGAACCATCAGTCGTTCTGAAATGAACTTCCAACCTTTAATGTTTGCTTTGCTGTTACCATTCACTATACAACCAACCCCTGCCCTGGCTCGTTCACTCATGGGAACTCCGCTGTAGTATAGCATGTTGCCATCATGGTCCAGAACGCCCTGTCCCTTTTTCTTTGTTTCTGTAAGTGCCAGGACTATCAATTTTGCTCTCCCCATCTCCTCCATTAGTTCATGTTCTTTTCCGTTTATACTTCGTACATTCCATGTTCCGTAAATCGTGGTCCTTATTTCTCGCCTGTTCGTCGCCATTGAGACCAGTCCGGTTTTCTCTATGTTTTGACTTGTAATCGTTTTTTTTAAGACAAACAGGTGATTAGCCTGTTGTGTCTTTAGATGGTGGAGGGGCTGCCTCCTTACAGCCTCCATGCTTGCTGACCCATTTTTGTCCACGGCTACTTTTTTATTCGCAGCTAACCTCCAAATAGCAATCCGCAACCCTGCTTAAAGCGCCTGGTAGGAGGTAGGTTACTTCCCCAGGGTGTATAATCATATGGCCACAAAAACATCGTTCTGAGTGTCCATCTGTAATCTGGCATGCGCACCACGTGGCCAGCCCAGTGGTACTTGCGAGACACCGCAGCCTCCACGACGTCTCGAAATAGAATACGATCTCTGATTTCAGCATTGTAGATTCGATCTCTGATCGAGATCCCAAGGACATGTCTTTCCATCGCTCGCTGGGAAATGCGTTGTTTCTCTGTATCCGAGTTGCGTAGATTCCACACTTCACATCCGTAGATCATGCCTGGTATGACCGTAGATTCCACACTTCACATCCGTAGATCATGGCTGGTATGACCGTAGATTCCACACTTCACATCCGTAGATCATGCCTGGTATGACCGTAGATTCCACACTTCACATCCGTAGATCATGGCTGGTATGGCCGTAGATTCTTCTTCTTCTTCGTACGCTGTCAGACGTCAACTTGAATTTGTTCGAAGAAAGCAGCTGTCATCCTGAGGCTGTCGACACTGCCATAGAGCTTGTCTAGTGTTGCCACTGGTGATGGCCACATGTGCTTTCTATGGTCCTCGTATGTCGGGCAATTTTGCAGCAGATTGACCGTAGATTCCACACTTCACATCCGTAGATCATGGCTGGTATGACCGTAGATTCCACATTTCATATCCGTAGATCATGGCTGGTATGACTGCAGAATTGAAAAGGTGCGCACTCGCCATGGTGTCTTTCAGCTGCAGGAGTATAGGCTTGATGGTATTGAAGCCAGGCCAGGCTGCAGCTCTTCGTCTTGAGATTTCTCGGTCTAGGGTGTGGGTGGCATTTATCTCTTGGCCCAAGTATATGAAGAAGCTGACATCTTCGACCGGCTCATTTCCCAGCTTGATCTCACATTTGAGGCAGGATGTGTTTCGGAGACATTGCGGTTCATTTTTGCTCATCCGTAGTCCGAAACATCTACCGACCTCTTCTAGTTCGCTGAGGGAGTATTTAGCCTCCTCAGTGGTGTGGCTGATGTGCACAATGTCGTCCGAAAAGTGTAGGTGGATGAGTCTTTCCCCATCTCAAAGCGTAGGTGGGTGAGCCTTTCCCCATCTCAAAGTATAGGTGGGTGAGCCTTTCCCCATCTCAAAGTGTAGGCGGGTGAGCCTTTTCCCATCTAAATGTATGCCTCTATCGGACCAACTCATCTGTTGGAAGATGTCCTCAAGCGCTGCTGTCAAAAGCTTTGTAGAAATTTTGTATCCTGCCGCACTCCTCTTGCTTGTGGAGCAGTTATTGGGCGGTGGTACAGAGTCTGTACTGTAACCTACATCTAATTCTTCGATCATCCTCATGTAATATTGGCGACGCCCTGGTTTCTTAGGGCATATATCAGGGCATTGATCTCAATACTGCCGAAGGCTTTTCATAATCTATAAACACTAGACATATGGGCAGACGTAGTTCACGTGCTCTCTCCAGCAGCTGGTGGATTGTGTGTAGGTGGTCAGTAGTGGAGAACCCTTGGTGGATTGTGTGTAGATGGTCAGTAGTGGAGAACCCTTGGTGGATTGTGTGTAGATGGTCAGTAGTGGAGAACCCTTGGTGGATTGTGTGTAGATGGTCAGTAGTGGAGAACCCTTGGTGGATTGTGTGTAGATGGTCAGTAGTGGAGAACCCTTGGTGGATTGTGTGTAGATGGTCAGTAGTGGAGAACCCTTGGTGGATTGTGTGTAGATGGTCAGTAGTGGAGAACCCTTGGTGGATTGTGTGTAGATGGTCAGTAGTGGAGAACCCTTGGTGGATTGTGTGTAGATGGTCAGTAGTGGATAACCCTTGGTGGATTGTGTGTAGATGGTCAGTAGTGGATAACCCTTGGTGGATTGTGTGTAGATGGTCAGTAGTGGAGAACCCTTGGTGGATTGTGTGTAGATGGTCAGTAGTGGATAACCCTTGGTGGATTGTGTGTAGATGGTCAGTAGTGGATAACCCTTGGTGGATTGTGTGTAGATGGTCAGTAGTGGAGAACCCTTGGTGGATTGTGTGTAGATGGTCAGTAGTGGAGAACCCTTGGTGGATTGTGTGTAGATGGTCAGTAGTGGATAACCCTTGGTGGATTGTGTGTAGATGGTCAGTAGTGGAGAACCCTTGGTGGATTGTGTGTAGATGGTCAGTAGTGGATAACCCTTGGTGGATTGTGTGTAGATGGTCAGTAGTGGAGAACCCTTGGTGGATTGTGTGTAGATGGTCAGTAGTGGAGAACCCTTGGTGGATTGTGTGTAGATGGTCAGTAGTGGAGAACCCTTGGTGGATTGTGTGTAGATGGTCAGTAGTGGAGAACCCTTGGTGGATTGTGTGTAGGTGGTCAGTAGTGGAGAACCCTTGGTGGATTGTGTGTAGATGGTCAGTAGTGGAGAACCCTTGGTGGATTGTGTGTAGATGGTCAGTAGTGGAGAACCCTTGGTGGATTGTGTGTAGGTGGTCAGTAGTGGAGAACCCTTGGTGGATTGTGTGTAGATGGTCAGTAGTGGAGAACCCTTGGTGGATTGTGTGTAGATGGTCAGTAGTGGAGAACCCTTGGTGGATTGTGTGTAGGTGGTCAGTAGTGGAGAACCCTTGGTGGATTGTGTGTAGGTGGTCAGTAGTGGAGAACCCTTGGTGGATTGTGTGTAGATGGTCAGTAGTGGAGAACCCTTGGTGGATTGTGTGTAGATGGTCAGTAGTGGAGAACCCTTGGTGGATTGTGTGTAGATGGTCAGTAGTGGAGAACCCTTGGTGGATTGTGTGTAGATGGTCAGTAGTGGAGAACCCTTGGTGGATTGTGTGTAGGTGGTCAGTAGTGGAGAACCCTTGGTGGATTGTGTGTAGGTGGTCAGTAGTGGAGAACCCTTGGTGGATTGTGTGTAGATGGTCAGTAGTGGAGAACCCTTGGTGGATTGTGTGTAGATGGTCAGTAGTGGAGAACCCTTGGTGGATTGTGTGTAGGTGGTCAGTAGTGGAGAACCCTTGGTGGATTGTGTGTAGATGGTCAGTAGTGGAGAACCCTTGGTGGATTGTGTGTAGGTGGTCAGTAGTGGAGAACCCTTGGTGGATTGTGTGTAGGTGGTTAGTAGTGGATAACTCTCTTCTGAATCAGGTCTGCTCCCGGGGTCGTTGGCCAATCCTGTTGACAAGGACTTTGGAGAATATTGTGCACATCATCGGTAGTAAGCAGAACTAGGAACTGTAGACATTTTTATTTGGCGTTCGCCTTATTTCTTTAATCACCAAGGTGGTGTGCGTTGCACTGTGGTTTTTATTTTGCGCCTGTCGGCCCAGTGCATCCGACTTCAGCATGCATTTTATGTAAGGGTCTGCTTCCTCCTGCATTTTCTAAGGGTTTGCTTCCCCGGGGTAACGGCTGGTGCTATGATGGGGATCGAACCCAGCACCTTCGGATTGTGAGCCGTGCCACTTAACCACTAGCCCATAATATGTACATTGCGTCAGCTTCAGGAGAAATGTCGAGAACAAAACCGTGATCTATATACTGCGTTCATTGACCTCACAGAAGCGGGATTTGATACTGCCAGTAGATGTAGGCTATGAAAGATCCTAATTCGGCTGCCGTGGCAGATTTGTAACCTTAGTGAAACCGTCCCATAAGTACACGCGTGATGTGATACATGTACATCATTCGAGGTCAACAATGACGTGATTAACGCATGTGTACTTGCCCCGACACTGTTCAGCCCGATGTTTTCAGCTATGTCGACGGACGCCTTGAAGGATACAGATTATGACATACCAATAAAGTTCCGCGTGGATGGTGGCTATTCAATCTCCTCAGACAAAATGCGAAAACCAAGGTGGTGCGAGACACAATATGGGAATTCTCGCTAGCGGATGACTGTGCTCTGAACGGAATATGCAGGAAGGAATAGGACCGGTTCTCTGTTGCTTGTGACAACTTTGGCTTAACCATTAGCACAGAGAAAACTAAACAGAGCTCATGTACCAACCAGCACCTGGCACAGCATTTACGCAGCCAGTGAGGGGACAGAAATTACAAGCAGTTGAAAAATGTGTCTATC
This sequence comes from Ariolimax columbianus, assembly GCA_036924085.1. NCBI lineage: Eukaryota > Metazoa > Mollusca > Gastropoda > Stylommatophora > Arionidae > Ariolimax > Ariolimax columbianus. Next base: position 144,276,844 of record JAVGWX010000003.1, on the reverse strand, counting down.
ATAAAAAGACGCTGTCAAGATGAGTGGCTATTACTGATGAGCTGGCTAATAGAATTACTAAGGCCAACACCGATTTTGGCTGAATGCGCTCAACATCCTGGGAACGTCGAGGAATCAACATAAAGACTAAGCTGAAGGTCTATCGTGCAGACATTATCCCCCACCTTGTTCTACGCGTGTAAGTGCTGGACTGTCTACGTTGGAGACGCAAGGAAGCTAAATCACTTTCACATGACTTGTCTGAGACTGATACTGCATATTCGCTGGCCTGACCATATCAAAGATAATGGCCAGGTATTTAAAACCTCAACAAAGATGGGCTGGCCGCCTTGCACGAATGTCGAGTGAAAGGTTTCAAGAGAGGCTCCTGTATAGTGGAGGGCGATCCCAGGGGCTTCAGAACAAGCCTTCCAATGGCGGTCTGAAGAAGTCCCTTAAGTGCTGTCAAACAGACATTTACACATGAGAGAACATGGCTTAAAATCGCTCAACCTAGAATGGCGTGGTCAAAAAGGTTGAAATCAGCAAGGGGCTCCGTGTTCAGGACGCCCAAGATAGACGCGCGAATCAAGAAGTCTAGAGTAGAGGGAATACTAGTGACAGAAGCGGACGATGTTTGCCTGTGGTGTCATAGAACTTTCCGCACTCGCATGGCCTTTATCAGTCACGAGTGCAGTCACTTACTCAAGGGTGCAGTATGACATGAGATAATGCTAGTAGTCCTGGTCGATGACGAATTTAATATTACTAGGTTCATTAGGTTCATATTCTCGTCTGGGAGAAATCTTCTGACAGCAAAGAAGCATTTAAACTTTTACCCGACACTGTCACAGCAGTAGTATCAATGATAGTAGATCTATGTTAGTATTACTATTTCTTATTATAGTAATAGTACTAATAGTTGTAGTGGTGCAATAACGCGTAATACAGTTTGGCTTGAGCCCATGACCGACTTTTATACTCCAGGCCCGAGTACCTCCTGTACTCCCCTAACATGGGCCCTGAAAGGTGTTGTATTTAGGAAGAACGCACCAAGAGACGGCAGAGAAAAGATACTGAGTTCTAGCCAGATTTGTCAACGTTTTCTGTTCACTTGTAAAATGCCTGTTTGATTATTCGCTCTTTTAGTTGTGCCTTTCGGCATACACGAAGTTCTGTCTTTCCTGACTTTCAATAGAAGAGAGTGGTGTAGCTCGCTACCGCCGTCAGTTTGTCATTTTTGGTTCTTCTGTTTGGGTTAGGTTTGACAAGATCATCTAGGTCGAGCTGTTGTTTTTTTGTTTAATCACCTGAAATATTCAGGATATCTGGCAGCAGCATCGTGAACATGGCAGATGATGAGGTAAAGTAGAACGGACTGTGAACATAATAAGCAGTGAATAAAATGACTACTTAAACTTACCGGGCGTTGTTAACCGTACTGGTCGTGTGTGTTTCATTGTCACAATGATTGTGACTGTCAGTAGTCACTGTCAGACTGTCAAGTTATATCATATGCGAGTCAGTGAGTGTGGTCAGGGTGGACCTGGAGTCCCAAACTGAACATTTAGATAAATATTAACATGATGTAGTGTTAGAAGATAAAGAAAACAGAATTGACGATTATTACAAATTGCGCAAAATGTTATTAACACTCAATAACACTACAGTTAACGGGTTAACTTAACGGAACGAACATAAGTCACAGAGCACACTCGATTCGGATTAACTGCACACAGTACAGTAGTACACATAGTGACACAGTCATTGACACACACATTCACAATACAGCACATTACACAGTGACACAAGCACACTGACACTGAAGTGACTCCACACTACTGCACATGTTCAACTTTTCACTACATTTCACCAAAAACATCCGTTGAATGTTGATCTTGCAGCAAATAAATACATGACTTTTTGTCAGCCCTTTTAAAAAGTCTAGTCTAGATCTAATATTACTAATTAGTTTTTAAATAAATAGATTCTAACTCAAACTGATAACAATTTACTACTATTGAGATGCCGCGAAAACATAGTCTAGTCTACAACAAATGTGTGGAAAAACAAAAAGTGACAAAAACAACTATTATTTTTGAATTATTAGAAACAAATTACTTAAATGGAAAAAAACAACTTTATTGGCAAAGAATCAACTCTAATTTAACTTAAGACTAAACGTCTTTATAGGTCTCTATACTACTACTACTGGTTTAGAAGACTGCAGTCTAAGAAGTTTTAAAGCTAGAAACATTTATAAATAAATATTAGTAATTGAAGAAGCAGCTTCTACCATTGATATGGTATTATAAAGATTAAAGTGCTAGAGATGTCTTTATAAATGTGGATGGATCATTTCCTTTTTTGACTTGCTCGTCCAGTGTAATCTATGAGGACCAGTTTGTCAGCATTCACTGTAAACTGTTTGCATGAGTTCTAAAAAGGCTAAATAAGCTAATATGAGCCTTGAATTGTCTGTTGTACTTTGTACAGGGAAATAAGACACCTCCTTCCACCGGGGTCAAAGAAGGGTTGATGTGAGTTGACTTGCGGAGGGGCCATCTCTGTATAGCCTCAAATATTCTTGATGCCTCGAGTCTCTGAACACCGTCAGCAATAGTGCTGAGCCAGTCTGTGCAATTGGTGGCAATTCTTTCCCAGTCATTTGAGTCATCGTGGTTAATACAGCGCTGGATCAGTGATCTCTTTAGTGTGTCTTTTACCTTTTCCGCTGCCCACCGCTTGCTCTCTTGCCATTTTGGAGTTCACTATAGAGCATCTCTTTTGGTAGACGTTGATTCGACATGCCACATGGCCAGCCCATCCCAACTGTGCTGCACATATGCTGTGTATACTGGACATGGCCGATCGCGCTAACACATCTGTATTTGGCACCATGTCCTGCCATCTAATTCGCAGGCAGTGTATGTGGAAGGGGTTTAATTTCCTGGCATGGCGACTATAGACGGTCCAGGTCTCACATTATAAGAGGGCAGGTAAAACAATTGTAGCGTAGACCTTTATTTTTGTTTGAGTCCTGATCCCTCGCCTATCCCACACATTAGTAAAAAGTCTACCAAATGCCGCACTTTGCCCTAGCTATTCTTGTATTCACCCCATCATCTATGTGAATGACTTGGGATAAAGTTCTGCCAAGGTACTTGAATTTGTTAACATTTTTTAAACAGTGGCCATGTACCTTGATTGAAGGCTCTGGTCAGGCAATATCTGGAGCCGGTTGATGTAGGAACTCTGTTTTTTGTGATACAAGTGGCGAGGTGGAAGTTTTCACAAGCTGTTGCGAACATACATTCCTGCATGCCAACCACTGTATTGGAATTTAAGGCACAGTCATCCGTATAAAGAAAATCACGTATGGTTACCTTGTGGATTTTGGTTTTGGCCTTAAACCTTCTCAGATTGAATAGCCCATCGTCAGTGCGGTAACGAAGCCCAACTCCAATGTCGCAATCGCTGTAGACATTCCACAGCATGGCAGAAAACATCAAACTGGAAAGAACTGGGGCCAGCACACATCCCTGCTTCACACCGCTAGTAACACTAAACAGGGTAGAGTAGTTTCCCTGATCAATGACTTGGGCACACCTGCCATCATGAAATTGTCGCACCATTGTAATGAATGTTGTCGGGCACCCAAACTTGGCCAAAACACTACACGGACCGTTATAATTTATTGTATGAAATGCCTTGGTCAGGTCCACAAAAGTCGTATAGAGAGAAACATTCTGTTCTTGACACTTCTCTTGGATCTGCTTTGCAACAACGATCATATCGATGGTCCCACAGATCTTCCTAAAGCCACATTGAGTCTCTTTGACAACCATAAACTCATAGTATTATAAGTGTTATCGAAACTCCATGGGTCCATCATGTGAAAACTGTGACAGTTCCAGCTGGAGCAGGGGAGATTGGGCTGGCGTCTCTGAGAACAAAGGCTGTCTGAATGCATGCCAAGGTCAATCACTCTCTCGACGCTAGGTTGATAAAGGAATCAGGTTGTTTTGGTGGAAGACTTTGTCTGGTACAGGGGCGGTGGGTGTTGGGAGCTGTGGTGGGAGTTCGAAGCTGACCACTCTGACATTCCGAATTGGCGTAGAGGGGGGTTGGTGACAGTTTGATGCTGCCACGACCGGCTACGACATTTAGAATGACAGTGATTCGTGGATAATCATCCAATAACAATTAGTTGGGGGTAGTTCCAAATTAGAGTGATGGTTAAGTCAGACAACCAACAGAAGCACATTGGACAGCCATGTTGTTGCTTGAGACTATAAAATACTCTGCAAAGATGAACTCAAGAGATTGGCTGGGAAGAAAACTGAGAGGCTGCCAGGAGTTTGTGTGTGGATGAGTTTGCAGGATGACTGGACCAGCATACACCTCAAGGTTTGGCCAGTCGCTCTATAGTTGTCTGTTGGACAGCATGTGAACAGTAAGAGATCTGAATGTGTGTCGTACATGCAAGGCACCTATTGAACGATGCATAGCACAGGAAATAGAGGATGCTTACCAAGAGAAAAAGCATACAGTAGCGGTTTGGGTGGATCTAGAGAAGGCATTTGACAAGGTGTGGAAAGAGGGACTTAAAGTCAAACTACGAATAAGTGAAGTATCTGGAAAAATGTACAGATGGATCAGCCAGTACCTCGAAAACAGAACAGCCAGAGTTCAAGTACAAGGGCAGATGAGTAAAAAGGTGACACTGGAGCAAGGAGTATCCCAAGGGGGGGTACTGTCACCCACACTTTTCCTGGTGTATATAAACAACATCACAGAGAATATACCAAGAAGAGTCCACATCTCCATGTTTGCAGAAGATCTGGCTATGTGGAACTCTGAAAAAATTCTCACCGTAGCAAACAATCGGATGCAGCAGGCCCTAACATCGTTGGAGGAGTGGACGAACTCATGGCTGGTCAAAATAAAAGGAAAAAACAACATGTACGATATTCTCGCTTTCAAATAAACCATAGAACACCAAAATAAGTCTTAAAATAGCAAATACCTGCAGCTAAACGACAACCCAAACTACTTGGGAGTCACATTTGATCGGCGCATGACATGGAAAAGTCAGATCGAGAGAAACCGAATGAGAGCCAGACAAAGAATGGCAATCATGAGGAAACTTGCTGGCACAAGCTGGGGAGCAGACGAAAGAATACTAAAGAAACTGTACACTGGAAGAGTGAGACCAGTTCTCGAGTATGGCATTGCAGCATGGACAACAGCAGCAAAGGCGAACTTTGGTAAAATTAGCAAACTTCAAAACCAAGCCATGAGAGTTATAACAGGAGGCATGAAGTCAACGCCAATTGTAGAACTTGAAAAGATTACAAATCTGCAATCCATGACCGACAGAAGAGACTGCAAAGCCCAGCAGCAAGCAGAAAAACTCAGAAGACTGACAGACCATCCAATGCATAAGAGACTAAATAATTTTGGAAATGGGAAACTAAAGCGGAGAAACTTTGCAGAAATAGCCAAAGCAAAGATGAGCAAAGACCCTATGAACACCATAACAACACCAAAGCCCATCCCTACTGTACGCAAACCTACCTGGAAGCAGCATATCATTTCGGAGGTCGTAGAGAATATACCAGGTATTGGAAACAAGAACAGCCAGACTCCGCACAGGCCACAAGAGACTGAGGTTCCACCTATTCAATAAACTGAAGATAGGCGGCACTGACGAATGCACTTGTTTTAAAGGGAAAATGACCGCTGAACATCTGCTGCAAAACTGCCCGATATACGAGGACCAGAGAAAGCACATGTGGCCATCACCAGTGGCAACACTAGACAAGCTCTATGGCAGGGTCGACAGCCTCAGGATGACCGCTGTTTTCTTCGAACAAATACAGGTTGGCGTCTGACAGCGTACGAAGAAGAACGATGCGTGATCTAATTATATATGAATGTACATATTTGCGTAAATACATGAAGTGATCTAATTACATATGAATGCACAGATCACCTGATTGAAGGTGATCTGATTATATGTGAATGCACAGAACGACTGAGTACGTAATCCAATCGTGAGGACGAGTTTGTGGTTGAGTGTGCGGATAAGGGGAGTGCAGCGACAAGAGCCTGGGTATCATGTCCTTGGAGGAAACATCAAAGCTAGTGCTTAAAACCTCTGATTGTAGTTCAATATATACATATATTACCGGTATGATTATTTAGTTTAGATGTACTTTGCGTTTTGTTAATATTGTTTTGTTTTAACAATGAAATAATATTGTTTTGTCTTATGGTCAAAATTATTGTTTAGTGTGTTATTTACTGTGTGAAGTCGTGTCGTAGTATAGATACATGTTGTAATTCTATAGATAAGTAACTACTCAGCTAAAAACCTAGATTTTACCACACAACTACTAACATGAAACTAATACAAAAAAGAAGAAATGAAAATAAAAATGTTCATGTTAAGTTAAGAATGATAATTGGTTTACCAGCAGAGGATTTTCGTTGGTTTAAATTTGCATGCTCAATAGTAATCGATTGTGATTATAGAAAATTAATAAAGAATTATTAATAGTTTTAATTGTTAAAATAATTGTATTTATGAATTATTTCAAAACATTTAAGGGGCTAATATTGCCTTTTTTCAAGGATCTCTGCCAACATGTTCCAAACTGGCTTACAATTGCTAAGGTCATCTCTGAAGGATTACAAAGCAAAACTTAAAAAATGGTCATTATCAGGAATGTACTATGGTGCAACGGCACAGACTGGCGCACTGAACGTAGAAAAAGGAAATGATGGACATGAGAGAAGCAGTGAATGTAAACAGGAAGTCAATGTAAGCTGGCACTGTTATTTTTTTATATGTTTATATCAAGTTTGCAGAGGCGGGTTACAAATTAGGCCATCCACAAAAGGGTTGGTTCCATCCTCTGTGTCAAATATATATTCAGACATAATATGCGATAATTTAGTCATCTCATGACGCATCTGGCCCAGGAGTGGTGACTTATACACGCCACAAAGCCCACCGGGGCAAAATTGAACAGATAACTAACTTTATATATATAATTATCTAACTTCACTGACATCATAGATGTCAAGCTGTTATGAAAATACTGATGTGTTGCACGTGGCGGATAACAGATGGGCATGTAGAGTGGCGTCCCTGATGACTCCACAACTTTAGGTGCCCTCGTGGATGCTTGAGATGGAGAGATGGCCTACGGGAGGCCATGGGCCAAACACTGAAACAAAGAGTGAAATGAGGTTACTCAACATTTGGCTACCTGGCATCACCACAAGTGCATGATTGAATACCAGGATTTAGAAGAATGTACAGGCAGGCCAATTCATATTGAATTTCTTGCAGGGGTGAGTGGTTTCAAGGAAGACGCCGGCCTCGGGTGTTGGAGGCCGCATGTTCAAATCATGGTGGAGACCGGGATTTTTTCACGTGGACTTTCTGGTATTTCCCTGGATCTCTAGGTAGTAGAGATCACACGCCTGTGTGCAGTGTCGCGCACGTTAAAAATCTCTCGGCATTTGAAAATAAAAAAGAGTAAGCTTAACGGCCACTGCCCGGTCAAAGTTAAAAATCTAGCCAATCTATTACAGGATACTCGCTGGTGCTATGGAGTTTGTGCATTATGCTGAGATCCTCAACAAATATGCAGAAGAACACAGCACTGATGTATTAAACCATATGCAATAACTTAGATTCTTCCACTAAACAAACAGATTTTCTTGCACAAGTTTGTGCATTATGCTGAGATCCTCAACAAATATGCAGAAGAACACAGCACTGATGTATTAAACCATATGCAATAACTTTGATTCTTCCACTAAACAAACAGATTTTCTTGCACAAGTTTGTGCATTATGCTGAGATCCTCAACAAATATGCAGAAGAACACAGCACTGATGTATTAAACCATTTGCAATAACTTTGATTCTTCCACTAAACAAACAGATTTTCTTGCACAAGTTTGTGCATTATGCTGAGATCCTCAACAAATATGCAGAAGAACACAGCACTGATGTGTTAAACCATATGCAATAACTTTGATTCTTCCACTAAACAAACAGATTTTCTTGCACAAGTTTTTCATTATATAACTGCTGAACCTTATTTTCAGGGACAAGAATTCAAACTCCAGATAAATTCAGAACTCCGATTTGAGGTTGAATCAAAAGCAACAGTAGAGCTTGAGGTACCTACTTTTTATATTTTGTTTACAAACATGAATTATGACTGAAACCAAAAATAGAATATTAGCAATTTTTCTTGAAAATCAGCCATAATAAATGAATCATATTTTGGGCATGCTGCTCATTGAGGTTAATGTGTTTGGTAATGTCAGGGAGTTAACAATAGTAAGTCAATTCATTCTTTTTATATTTGTTATTTTGTTCCATGGACTGGTCAGCAAACTGCTAGTCACTATTAAGTGAATTCTTACATGACTTTTATGTTACATCATTCAGTGATTTATATTTCTGAATAAACCATTATGTTTGTTGTTTAACCCATAAGATCCTATACCGATGGTAACCGCTGATATCTTAAAATCCAATACCGCTGAAAACTGCTCGTTTTCATTGAGTTCGTTTGTCGGTTAATACAACCTTCTACATTCATAACCACTTTCTGATTCCCACGCAAAGAGAAAGGATGGATAAAGCACCAAAAACTGCTAGGAAATTAAAACCAATGCATTTTTTGATAACAAATGAGTGATTTATGTAATAGTCAATCAGGGCTGTCAATATGGAATCTGTTTGATTTATTTGACGAGCCAGACTTGATGATAATCAGATATTGGGGTAGAGATTGATAACAATGAGCTAGATCTTTACAACAGCAATGGTAGCGTTAACAGTTGGTTCAGGGGCAATGATGATGAGCCTAGAGACACAAGTGTCAACGATGCAGGTCATTCACATTTGTGGAGCCTTGATTGTAGCAATGTAGGTTCACAGTGGCCTACTTTTTTCACACCATCACGACATTTTATACACTCCTATTTGCACATAAAACTCAAAATTTGGTTCATTATCATTTATAAAAAATTAGAAAAGTTACAGATAAAAAAGACAAACACCAATTTTTCCTTTTTTGATTGATTTAGTTCAGGATTATATAGATCATAATGAACAATCCCTATAGGATTTTAAGGGTTAACTACTGTAATATATAGCAGGAGCTGTTTGATGGAAGAGATCAAGGGCTGTTCACACAGAAATGCTTGTGTTTCGGTGTTTGTACATATTTATTTATATTGTTTAGATGACGGATGGTCGTGGGGAAATGTTTGGAACGGAAATGGCCAAGAACAAGAAATATATTTTTGTATCTGCTTCAAAAATTGCAGTATACACTTGGCATGGTTGCACCATACAGGTAACACACTTTTTACAAATCTGTCACATTTGACGCACAACCACCATAAAGTGTACACATATGCTGCATGTAGAATATAAGGATTGTGTGTGCGGATATCACACTTACTATGCACTTATCAAATTTTTCATTTGTTATTTACATAAATTCATATATTGCAGTTTTCTCAGTAGAAATGTATTGGTGACTGCAAGTCATGTTGTTATATGACTGACAAGTCATGTTGTGATATAACTGACCGGTCATGTTGTTATATGGCTGACTAGTCATGTTGTGATATGGCTGACTGGTCATATTGTGGTATAGCTGTCCAGCCATATTGTGATATGGATCCCATGACTCTGTCAATCAAAGCCAGTTGCTTCTCGGTGCATAGGCCATTGGCCACATCCTGCCAGCATACACGGTCCTGGGCTACTTTGTCTATTAACATTTAATCATAGTCCCCTCCCACATTCTCTTCTCCATATGTATTTTTTAGGTATACCTCTCTTTCTCTTTCCTTGAGGATTCTAAGTGAGAGCCTGTCTAGCTTTGGACGGTGCCTTCATCAGCATATCTTCTGTCCAGCTCAATTTTCTTCACTTAATTTGTTGTTCCGGTGGCTATTGTTGGCTCCTGTCCAATGGGTCTTCCTTCCTCATCATGCCTAGCAGCTTTATATCCATTATCCTTCGCAGACATGTTACCAAAGGCCTGGAGTTGTTGTTGTATCACATTGGTCATTCTTTGTGCTTTGGATCTATACAACAGCACAGACTTGACACTGGAGTCGTTGTATCACATTGGTCAGTCTTTGTGCTTTGGATCTATACAACAGCACAGACTTGACACTGGAGTTGTTGTTGTATCACATTGGTCATTCTTTGTGCTTTGGATCAATACAACAGCACAGACTTGACACTGGAGTTGTTGTTGTATCACATTGGTCATTCTTTGTGCTTTGGATCTATACAACAGCACAGACTTGACACTGGCGTTGAATATTCTAACTTTGGCGTGAACCTTGATTTCTATGGATCTCCGTGTGTTGTTTAGTGTCAGGAATGTCGTTCTTGCCTTCTAAATTCTGGTCTTCACAAATGCAGTATGGTTAGTTCTTTGTTGATCAGGTTAGTTTTAAGGGGCTTGGTTATCTTCATGTTGATATTCAGTCTCAATTTGGCTAATTGGTCTTTCACCCTATTAAGTCTCTCTTTCATTTTGCTATGACTGTGTGACAAAAGTACCCCCTTCAATTATGACCATAGTGTCCACTGAATACCAGTTATCTTTTGATGTATTTATTATCCTATCTACAGCCAACAAGAACGGGATAAGTAAGAGAAGACATCCCTATCTCATCTTCATTTGCACCCCAAAGCTGTCAGTCAGTGCTTCTTCATGTGTCACTCTGCTGACTGGGATCAAGATTCTAAACAGCGCATGAGCTGCAGCGGTCAATGACCCATAGCTGACTGCTAGTGTCAGGGCCAGCGAACCAGAGCTGCCAAGACCGTTCTATACCTCCAAGCTGTGATCCTGGACAGTGTAGGGATTACTGTAGCTATTTTCTTGACATGATGAAGTTGCTAGCCTCATGAACGTCCCTCTTTAGTCACCTTTTTTGGGCATTCTTGGAAGGTTACAGGAGTTCTATTCTTTCCTCATTGGATCAATGCAAGCAGCGGCCCCTCTGGGATCTATGCAAACAGCGGCCCCTCTGGGACCAATGCAAACCATGTCCCACTACCATAAAGATTATACATACGCTGATGTCCCATATTAAATGGGAGCTAATGCTCTGCGGTTTAAATGAGGATGTAATGTATAGAGATTGTCATCACCTGATAACATTGGCCTGTCTTATGTTCTGTGCTCAGTTGAAAGGCAAAACAGAAGTTGCGTACGTGTCTAAAGAAACACCAATGGTCATGTATGTCAACACGCATGCTGCTATGGAGCAGATGAGAGAGAAAGCTGAGGCTGAGAACACTAGAGGCCCAAGGGTAAGAGTTTACCAAGCCTCCACAGGATGTTTCCTTATGTTGTCTGAATGTGATTCATGGCTGCTGTTGTCTTATTGTGATTTATGGCTGCTGTTGTCTGAATGTGATTTATGGCTGCTGTTGTCTTAATCATATGTAATTATACTGGTGCTCCTAATTCGATGTAATTGTTCTTTTCTTAATCTGATGTTTGTGAGATAATTGTTTTCTTAATCTGATGAAATTATTACTGTTTTATTCATCTGATATTTTGGAAGTAGTCATTGCAGTCTTCTTAATCTGATTTAGTTGTGTGTTCTTTGTTTAATGTTTCAGAGTTAGAGAATCCTGTTTTGGTTATGTTAATGTTTCAGAGTTGGGGAATCCTGTTTTGGTTATGTTAATGTTTCAGACAGATAATGAATCCTGTTTATGGTATGTCAATGTTTCAAACAGAGATAATGAATCCTGTTTTCTCTATGTTTAAGCCTTGTCATGATGTTTACCTGAGAAAATGACTCAATCGCCTTTCTGGTGTCTGCAGATGCTTATTGTTGGCCCTACAGATGTTGGCAAATCAACGTTGTGTAGGATTCTGGTTAATTATGCAGTTCGACTTGGAAGGTCACCCGTCATGGCTGACGTTGATGTTGGACAGGTGGGTAGACCAGCATACGAGTGTGCGGTTGTAGATTCATTGCTTGTTTTATTTGTCCTGTATGTTGGGCAGGTGGGTAGACCAGCACACGAGTGTGTGGTTGTAGATTCGTTGCTCGTTTTATTTGTCCTGTATGTTGGGCAGGTGGGTAGACCAGCACACGAGTGTGTGGTTGTAGACTCGTTGCTCGTTTTATTTGTCCTGTATGTTGTGAAGTTCCTCTCCTTCTTCTGTTTCTCTCACTCACATTTATTTTCTTCATGGGCTTGTCTCATGACAAAACAGTTTATTCTTCATCTGGGTTGATGAGGGCCATGCTGTCACTGTGTGCCTCTGTCCCCCCCCCCCCCCCCCCCCCCCCCGTGCATTTGCCTGGCAACATATGGTCATGAACACTGATGTCCTGGTATCCCTACAACTATAAGCAACCAGACAGATGGCCACCAATGAGATGGAGAGATGGCCTGAGTAATGCCTTTCATCCAACATGGTACTCCAAGTCAGAAAACCAAAATGAGTTCAACCATTTTATTACCTGACATCATACACTTGTTATGTCGGATTGAATACCAGTATTAGAGACACAATGGTGTCTTAGTCTGCGTGCATTGTTTCAATGTAACCTGATCTTTTCTTGCTATTGTGAAATTTATTATGTTTGATTTGTTGTATTTGTCATGAGACCAGCCTATTGTTGTGTGAGACCAGCCTATTTTTTGTGTTAGACCAGCCTATTTTTTGTGTTAGACCAGCCTATTTTATCTTTGTTTGTCTTGGATATTAATTATCAGAAAACATAATAAATAGATTGGCTAGTTTTCAGTGGCTAAATTCTCCGCTGATGTTACATCTATATAATGATTGTGAGTGTTTGAGCTGTGCCTGAAGCTGGTTACAGATATGGTTGCGGTGTTGCTCGTAGTGTATCTTGCTGACGGACACATGCCATTTTTTGTTGTGCTGGGCCTTGCTTCGTGTCTGACACAATGGGTTTGAGGGTAGTACAACTCAGGACTAGGACAAGAGCACCTGCAACTCAGGACTAGGACAAGAGTAGCTACAACTCAGGATTAGGACAAGAGCAGCTACAACTCAGGATTAGGACAAGAGTAGCTACAACTCAGGATTAGGACAAGAGCAGCTACAACTCAGGATTAGGACAAGAGTAGCTACAACTCAGGACTAGGACAAGAGCAGCTACAACTCAGGATTAGGACAAGAGTAGCTACAACTCAGGATTAGGACAAGAGTAGCTACAACTCAGGATTAGGACAAACCTTTCATCATTCTGTTTTAAGTGGTACCAACTATCATGGACAGACATGTCTCCCCACAACTTGACTTACTGTAAGTGGTACCAACTGTCATGGACAGACATGTCTCCCCACAACTTGACTTACTGTAAGTGGTACCAACTATCATGGACAGACATGTCTCCCCACAACTTGACTTACTGTAAGTGGTACCAACTATCATGGACAGACATGTCTCCCCACAACTTGACTTACTGTAAGTGGTACCAACTGTCATGGACAGACATGTCTCCCCACAACTTGACTTACTGTAAGTGGTACCAACTGTCATGGACAGACATGTCTCCCCACAACTTGACTTACTGTAAGTGGTACCAACTGTCATGGACAGACATGTCTCCCCACAACTTGACTTACTGTAAGTGGTACCAACTATCATGGACAGACATGTCTCCCCACAACTTGACTTACTGTAAGTGGTACCAACTATCATGGACAGACATGTCTCCCCACAACTTGACTTACTGTAAGTGGTACCAACTGTCATGGACAGACATGTCTCCCCACAACTTGACTTACTGTAAGTGGTACCAACTATCATGGACAGACATGTCTCCCCACAACTTGACTTACTGTAAGTGGTACCAACTGTCATGGACAGACATGTCTCCCCACAACTTGACCTACTGTAAGTGGTACCAACTGTCATGGACAGACATGTCTCCCCACAACTTGACCTACTGTAAGTGGTACCAACTGTCATGGACAGACATGTCTCCCCACAACTTGACCTACTGTAAGTGGTACCAACTGTCATGGACAGACATGTCTCCCCACAACTTGACCTACTGTAAGTGGTACCAACTATCATGGACAGACATGTCTCCCCACAACTTGACCTACTGTAAGTGGTACCAACTGTCATGGACAGACATGTCTCCCCACAACTTGACCTACTGTAAGTGGTACCAACTGTCATGGACAGACATGTCTCCCCACAACTTGACCTACTGTAAGTGGTACCAACTATCATGGACAGACATGTCTCCCCACAACTTGACCTACTGTAAGTGGCACCAACTATCGATTCTTCTGCTGGCTATTGTTATGCCAATATGGGACACTGCTCGTTGTATTTTCTCATCTTGTCCAGTTGGTCAATCTATGATGTCCTCTATATTCTTGTGACATAAAAGAATGTGCATTTTATTTCAGGGAAACATGGGTTTGCCAGGAACCATCGGTGAGCACATATTGAATTACTGCTGTTTTTGTTTAACTTGACACACCCATCAACACACGCCCACATGTCATTATTTTCAAATTGTTTCAACATTACTGTTGGGCTGCACATATTTTCCTTAAGCAATATTGAAGATCCACATGAGTGATGACATGCACAAGTAGACAGTGGTTTTGGTGTTATTCTGTGTGTGTGTGCGCACCCCCATATAATGATGCCTGAAAGGGGAGCAAGGAATAGTAACACTGTAACCTACTAGGGATATCATAGAGGCCACCAAAAATGGAGGGTTGGTGAGAGGGGTCAGTCACCTCTTCCTGTAGAATCTATAAGCCACCAGGAACAAACCAGAGAGGATCTCGTCGTGGTGGTAGAGGAACAAGTTGGTCAAGTCTGCTTAACAAAATAGATCGAAGGCATATTGGAATGCCTCAAGTAGAGATGTTCAATTGGATTATAAAGTTCTTCTTAGTTTTTAGTTGACCTGTACTTCTACAGCGGCAGATACCCCTCTGCAGGTCCCAGCTCTGGTATGAGCTGGATGTAGCCTAGTCGACCTGTATTTTTACAGCGGCAGATGCGCCTGTGCAGGTCCCAGCTTTTGTATGAGCTGGATATAACTGGGAGAAGGATTTCCTGCTTAGCAGGCTAGGCTTGAGCAGCTTAATACTCCGCTGCGTTAGATGGTTCACCGATGTGCGAGTTCATCTTAGTAGACTCAAACATTAGTAGACCCACAGTCTGTTAGGCGCCATCTATGCTGCTGTAAACAAACCAGCTAACCATGGCTGGTGTTATGCCATGTCACACAGTTAGTTGCCTCTTACGACATGCTCTCTGTGAGGCAGTGCTGCTATTCTTGTCCTTGTCATACACAAAGACCCCGGCGGACAACTGTTTAATTGGATTAGTTTCAAAATGGGGGATGTTTCCTGCTATAAAGGTGACCTGAATGTCGCAAGGACACCACAGAACCTGGGCCAAACAATGTTACTCAACAATCATTTAGAATGTATTAGCCTCTTCTCCTTCGATCAACTGTTGCTGTGCTTCTAGTCCGGTGAGGTTCACAATCAACTGATGCTATGCTTCTAGCCCGGTGAGGTTCACAATCAACTGTTGCTATGCTTCTAGTCCGGTGAGGTTCACAATCAACTGATGCTATGCTTCTAGTCCGGTGAGGTTCACAATCAACTGTTGCTATGCTTCTAGTCCGGTGAGGTTCACAATCAACTGATGCTATGCTTCTAGCCCGGTGAGGTTCACAATCAACTGTTGCTGTGCTTCTAGCCCGGTGAGGTTCACAATCAACTGTTGATGTGCTTCTAGCCCGGTGAGGTTCACAATCAACTGTTGATGTGCTTCTAGTCCGGTGAGGTTCACGATCAACTGATGCTGTGCTTCTAGTCCGGTGAGGTTCACAGTCAACTGATGCTATGCTTCTAGCCCGGTGAGGTTCACTATCAACTGATGCTATGCTTCTAGTCCGGTGAGGTTCACGATCAACTGTTGCTGTGCTTCTAGCCCGGTGAGGTTCACGATTAACTGTTGCTATGCTTCTAGCCCGGTGAGGTTCACTATCAACTGATGCTATGCTTCTAGCCCGGTGAGGTTCACAATCAACTGTTGCTGTGCTTCTAGTCCGGTGAGGTTCACTATCAACTGATGCTGTGCTTCTAGTCCGGTGAGGTTCACGATCAACTGTTGCTGTGCTTCTAGCCCGGTGAGGTTCACGATTAACTGTTGCTATGCTTCTAGCCCGGTGAGGTTCACGATTAACTGTTGCTATGCTTCTAGTTCGGTGAGGTTCACGAAGGAGACTGCGTTTCAGGTCTTGCCGGTCCTCCACAGCGTTTCGAGTATGCTCGCTCCCACATGCCAGACTGCCTCTTTGGTCTGCATAGGTCGGGCAGTCCTGCAGAACATGTTCTGTTGTTTGCTTGGGTGCTCCACTATCGCACGTGGTGGTGTGTCTGAGACCCATTCTGTGGGGGTGGGCCTTAAGTCTACAACGTCCCGTTCTGAGTCTGAAGATGTTTGAATGCCATTTGTCTATGCCGTCATTTTCTGCCTTGTATTCTCTGTGCTGGTCTCTCCATTTTGTCCTCATGGATCATTTGATGGGTTTCTTTGCTTCTTTATATCTCTGTGGATGGAGAATCTGTGTGTATTGACCACTGTTTGTTGAGTTAGAATGAAGTGTAATATATGAGTTTGTTCATTTTGTGGTGTTTTTCCTCTCCGATTATCCTGGCATGGTCATCGACTATTTAAAATATTATTTAGGCTACCTTGTGTTGTATTTCCATGGTCCAATACACATGGCTGAACTTTATGTTTTGTGCCCTTTGCCCTGTTTGCTGACAGTGCTGGTTTTGGTGTGGCTAGGAAATTATACGTGGGTAGATAATGGACTACCACATTGCCTGGGAGAGATTGGGCTCTGCCTGGTTAACAACATGCCCAACGCACATCGCTCACACGCTGAGTGATGTCTTTAATCCTTGTGGCCTCCATCTCAAGGTAGCGGAATACTCAGCTCCTCTCAAAGAGTCTGCAGGGACCTCGGTCGACCCATGAAAACACAAGGCACCACGGGGAACTGAGTCGAGTCAGGCACAAAATACTGACCAGAATGTCGCATCAAGGTCAATACACTGACCAAGACCACAATCTCTCTTCCATATAGCGTTCCCTGGAAACAGGATGTTTTCAAGGCAACCTGTTTGACGAAATTTAGATTGATGTGAACCCCGTAGTAGTGAGCGTCACACAGATGAAGCCATAGCACAACGCCCTGGAGGACCGAAGTCGACCTTCATCAGCATGCTCAGGAAATATGAGGAAAACTACCACAACCTGCCACTTAACGTCCTTTTCAGGGCGTACAAAAGGGTAAACTTACTCATTGTAGGCATTAAACAACACCAGACACCAGGGCTTCGTTGGAAGTTCAATGAGAGATGCAATTTGGGGTGTCCATGGCAGTGGGCCGCTGATGTCAAAACAAAAATTATTATTATGTAAGAAAATACATTCAGCCTTTATCATTCTAGCATAAATATCTACCTGTGTGTTAACTTTGGCATAAATGTCTTTTTGTGTGTTAACTTTGACATAAATGTCTACCTGTGTATTAACTATGACATAAATTTCTACCTGTGTATTAACTTTGACAGAAATGTCTACCTGTGTATTAACTTTGACAGAAATGTCTTTTGGTGTGTTATCTAATATAATTCAGACTGAAATATCTACCTGTGTGTTGACAAACATGCACATATATTGATATGGCAGTGCATTAAGAAATGAACATAGTTATACAGGTGACTGACAGACAGCTTATGTGTTTTGGTAGGAGCCCTTGTTGTAGAGAGAACTGCAGACGTAGAAGAAGGCTTCCAGCAGAATGCTGCACTGGTTTTCCATTATGGCCACAAAAGTCCAAATGAGAATTTCCAGCTGTACAACTTATTGGTGTCCAGGCTTGCAGAGATCATCAATATCAGATGTGAACAGAGTAAGAAAGGTAATGTGAACAGAGCAAGAAAGGTCATGTTAACTGAGCAAGAAAGATAATGTGAGCAAAGCAAGAAAGTTAATGTGAACAGATCAAGAAAGGTCATATATTGTGAACAGAGCAAGAAAGGTCATGTGTCTTGTATCATGGGGCTGAAGAGTAATCAGGTTTAGGTGAAACATACTGGTCAATACTACACCTTGTGTCTATCATGCTGGTCAATACTACACCTTGTGTCTATCATGCTGGTCAATACTACACCTTGTGTCTATCATGCTGGTCAATACTACACCTTGTGTCTATCATGCTCCTGTAAACGGGTTGTGTAACAGCAGTCTAGAAAATGAGGTGGGGATTGACACTGAAATTCCCATACTTCGAAGGGGGGCTTACTGAGGAGCCTTACATTGCAGTACAGCCAGAAGAACTCAAGTACACCTTGGTATGTAAGAAGATTGAGTTAACCCAACTTAGCATTTTCGGGAGAGGGCCAAAGACTCCGCTGGTGGTTCTGATCAGGGTGGGAACGACATCCCTAGACACCTCAGCATTGTTTCTAGACCCCCTACGGGAGCTAATCGCCCGGAGAAAGCTGATTAATTCAGCACGAGTAGCTTTGACCCACAACAATAACACAGCATCATTCCAGGTCTTGTTCCTTGATTCTAATATTTGATTTTCTTTGTTGTGTCATTCTTTTCTCTTATTGAATTTTCAGTCTGTAGCTCTTTCGTTTCATATCCTAGCAGTTCTTCTTGCAAGGTCATGCTTAGATTAATCTTCGATGGATTGAAACATCAAGCAGAGAACATCATCGCTGAGAAGCAGACAGGGAAGGAGCACCACAGAACAGATATTTAATTTAAGGCTGCTAAGCGAGAAATATCTAGAACAGCAGCAAAAACTGTCATGTGTTTGTGGATTTTAAGAAGGCGTTTGATAGGGTGTGGCATTAAGCGCTTTGGGCAACCATGAGGATGTATAAAATCAACGTAAATATTATAACGGTCCTTGAACACCTGTATGACAAGGTGTCCAGTCCAGTTCTTGTGAATGGGAGGCGAGGGGACTGGTTTCGCACATCAGTTGGTGTGAGACAGGGGTGTACACTCTCTCCAACTCTTTTCAATATATTCCTTGAAGGAATTATGAGTGAGGCACTTGGACTGTCAAGATAGGGGGCCGAACAATTACCAACCTTCGTTTTGTAGATGACATCTGCGGGTTGGCAGGTTCAGAAGCGGAACTCCAGGAATGGGTCAGAAGGCTCGATGAAACAGCTCTTGACTATGGTATGGAGATAAACGCTGGAAAGACAAAATTAATGACCAACAACGCTGAGGGCTTCAGTAGCAGGATACAAGCTTTTTAACCGTTTTAAATGTCTGGATTCGATTGTCAGTGATGAAGGATCAAAATGTGAGGTGTTGGCCAGAATAGCACAGACAATAGCGGCGCTTGCACGGCTTACGGTTAGCACTGCATGAAAATCAGATTAATGCGTACACCGGTCCTGTCAATATTCCTCTATGCTTGTGACACATGGATAGTTACAGCTGACCTTCAGCGAAGGATACATGCCTTGAGATAGAATTACAACAGCAATATGGCCTTTTGAAGATCGCCTGGCAACTGTCAACAGTAGGAAACTCGCTTGGCAAGGTCACATATTGGGATCAAATGGTCGTGCAAATACGATCCTCCACGGAAAGGTGCGTGGCAGACAACGAAGAGGCCGGCCCAAAAAGAGGTGGGAGGAGAACATAAAAGAATGGACCAATCTCCGACCAGAAGAGTCACAGGCAGCGACCGCTGACAGAGAAGGGTGGCGTGGGGTTGTGAGGATGTCTTCATGTGTGCCCCAACGACCACGCTGGTTACGGGATGACCTGGCCTGACCTTCTTCTTTTATTGAAATACTTGGAATCCTGGTATTCAAACAGGCATGTTAATGTCTTTTGCCAGGTAGCCAAAAGCTTTGGCTATATGTAGTAGGTATTTTAAACTTCCTGCGGCTTACTAGGCCTGTGGGAAGGTACAGACAATTTGTGTAGATTTCTAACCTGGTTTTTGATCTGGTCTGAAGTTTGTGTCAGTTGTTGATGTTTATACATGACCTGCTCTGAAGTTTGTGTCAGTTGTTGATGTTTATACATGACCTACTCTGAAGTTTGTCAGTTTATTTTACTGACTTGTTTGTCCCTTCTAGTTAACTGTAGTGGTGTCATCATCAACACCGCTGGCTGGATAAGAGGTGCTGGCTACGAGGCATTGAAGCAAGCAGCAGGCGCCTTTGAGGGTATAAGCCACACTGTTTTCAATGTTTTGTTAGAAAACAGTTCACTAATATGATTTGTTGTAATTTGACTTGATGTCAGTTTTTGTGTAACCTCAATTATCTGTGCATGCTGTTTGAGATTCTTGCTATTTCCAATCCTTTTCTTTTGATTTCCTTCTTTGCTGTCCATTTTGGTATCACTACTATTTATTTCAATGCTTGTCCATTTCTCTCTCCTGTCCGAGTGGTACCTGAGTTGAAAAGTGCAAAAACACTACAACCTTCCAAGTGTGTTGTAAAAATGGGCTGATGAAGGCTGTGCATGGGGCTAGCAACCTCATCATGTAAAACCAGTGCTATTAAAACACCATTGCAAATGCTGAGACACATGCTTCCTGTAAGGGGGCTAGCTGTTGTGGTTGTCCTATGCTTCACTTGGAGCAGGGAGAGAGAAAGGATTTTGTCAGGCGTCTTATTATGTTCATATTTCTTCTCTTTCTCTACACACTGTATCTATACTTTGTTCATTTGTGTGTGCTTCTCTCTCTTTCTCTACACACTGTATCTATACTTTGTTCATTTGTGTGTGCTTCTCTCTCTTTCGTGTTGACACTCCACTACCTGTTATTTTCTTCTTCTCCTTCTTCGATGATCCTCGGATCAAAGTTCAGTTTCTCGTACAAAGAACACCGTTGTTTGTAAGGCAGTTTTATCTCCATACAGCTTTTGTCTCATATCTGTCTCACGAGGCCAGTATTGCTCTCTTTTCCTGCGTGGGTGTGTAATTTGTAGGAAGTTTTCCACGGTCATGGTATGCTTCGCACATGGGCACCTGTCATCTGTCACCTGTTTATGCTGAGTTTTTATGCCCAGTTCTCAGTCTGAAGGTGATGGCTTACTGTTCTCTAGTTAAGTTAAAGTAGATGTCTTCTTGTCGGAAGCCTGAGTGTTGATCAGCCCATTTTACCCTGAAGTTGGCTTTAATTATGGTCTTGGCCTCATTATATGTGATACTCAGGTCTGTTTCTGGGGATGCTCCTCCACCATTTGCTAGTTTGTCTGCAGCTTTGTTAGATGAGCCATCTGTATAAACATGTATCCATGTTTCTGGCGGGTATACTCTCTTAACCTGCCATTTAAACTGAAATTTTGTGTCTCTTTACTCTGACCTTTCTCCTGTATTTTCTCTTATTAAAACCTGCTTTCAGTCTTTTATTTTTGTATCTTCCTGTTTAAAAACCCTCCTTTCATTTCTCCCGCTTGTTTTATTCACTCACTCACTGTTTTGCTTACTCACTCACTGTTTTCTTGAATCACTTCCTGTTTTATTGACTCCCTCACTGTTTTGTTGATTCCCTCGCTGTTTTGTTGACTCAATCAGCTTTGTTGACTCACTCACTGTGTTATTGACTCACTCACTGTTTTATTGACTCACTCACTGTTTTATTGACTCACTCACTGTTTTATTGACTACTTCCTGTTTTGTTGACTCACTCATTGTTATATTGACTCACTCAGTTTTGTTGACCCACTCACTGTTTTCTTTACTGACTCACTCATTATTATGTTGACTCACTCACTGTTTTGTTGACTCACTCACTGTTTTGTTGACTCATTTACTGTTTTGTTGACTCATTTACTGTTTTATTGACTCACTGTTTATTGACTCACTCACTGTTTTGTTGACTCACTTCTTGTTTTGTTGACTCACCATGTTTTGTTTACTCACTTTCTGTTTTGTTGACTCACTGACTGTTTTATTGACTCCCTCACTCTTATGTTGACTCCCCCACTGTTTATTGACTCCCTCACTTTTATGTTGACACTACCTGGTCATATTTTCCCAGTGGATGTAATTTGTGTCTTGGATCAGGAGCGACTTTACAACCAGCTCAAGGGTGACTTACCTGACTTTGTGAGGATTCTCTTGTTACCAAAGTCTGGAGGGGTAAGGCCAGTGCACTGTTTTCTCAAGTTGAGAGTTGTAATGTTTAAAGTCTGAAGGTGTAAGACCATTGAGAGTTGTAATATTCTTTGTTTGTGGATGAGTTTTTCTTCTTACTCTGTCAGGAGGACAGTTGTGTTGTACTGTGTTCTGTACGAGTCCAACTTTCCTTGTCCACTAGGACAGCAGGGGGCGCCGTGAGCAGTCACAATTGACTTGGATAACAATAGACATTTATACTGGCATTATCTTCTGCTGCGTAAGGGACTGATTGGCCAGCTGTCCCATAGATGAGTTGGTGGACCGCTTCAGGCATTCAACAGGGGCTGATTGGCCAGCTGTCCCATAGATGAGTTGGTGGACTGCTTCAGGCATTCAACAGGGGCTGATTGGCCAGCTGTCCCATAGATGAGTTGGTGGACCGCTTCAGGCATTCAACAGGGGCTGATTGGCCAGCTGTCCCATAGATGAGTTGGTGGACCGCTTCAGGCATTCAACAGGGGCTGATTGGTCAGCTGTCCCATAGATGAGTTGGTGGACCGCTTCAGGCATTCAACAGGGCTAAGATGGCCTCTTGTTATCTTCCTCTCAGCTGTAGTGTATGTTAATGATAAGTCCTGTGGACTTGTACGCACTTGCAGTCCGTCATTAGGAGGCCTCTTGTCTATTAATTGTATTATTAATACACTGTTCAAACAATTTTGTCACAACAGAATTGCTGTCTGTCCATCTTGTATGTTTGAAACTAGTGTCAAGTTTTGACATCAGCTATTTTGTTTTCTCCAATAAGGTTGTGGAGAGGTCCCAGGCTGCACGAGCAGACTCCAGGGACTGCAGGATCAGAGAGTACTTCTACGGCCTCAAGAACACTTTGTTCCCTCACAGATTTGACGTCAAATTTAACGATGTCAAGATTTTTAAAGTTGGAGGTAATCTGATCCAAGAGTGAATCAAGAAATTCTAACACAGAATGTAGACTTGTAGCTGATATCTCATCCAAATTGTTGCAGCATGTCCAGTGTTCTATGTTGTTGTAGAAAGGTCTAGTTTGTCCTTGTGCATTGTAGCAGATGTTACAATAAGAATGGAGTGGTTGGTAACGCTATACAAGGTCAAGGCCTCTGCTTATTTTACAAGTGGGAATGACCCGTTCTTTTCTTTATAACAGACCAGGGCACCCATTTACTACTGGGTAGATTGGATCATAATTTGACTGGGTTATAAACATTGACTGGATTAGGAACTGTCAGCATTGCCATGGAGAGACAATTATTCTAAACGATGTCTAGTTCCTCAGGTACACTGTCCATGTCACTGACCCAGATTTGGAGACCAGCTGATATCATTCCATCATTTAGGCTATACTATCTCTCATGTTGTAACCATGTGATCTGATCATTGAAGAGACAAAACTGGCCCGTTGTAACCATGTGATCTGATCATTGAAGGGACAAGACTGGCCCGTTGTAACCATGTGATCTGATCATTGAAGGGACAAGACTGGCCCGTTGTAACCATGTGATCTGATCATTGAAGAGACAAGACTGGCCCGTTGTAACCATGTGATCTGATCATCGAAGAGACAAGACTGGCCCGTTGTAACCATGTGATCTGATCATTGAAGAGACAAGACTGGCCCGTTGTAACCATGTGATCTGATCATTGAAGAGACAAAACTGGCCCGTTGTAACCATGTGATCTGATCATTGAAGAGACAAAACTGGCCCGTTGTAACCATGTGATCTGATCATTGAAGGGACAAGACTGGCCCGTTGTAACCATGTGATCTGATCATTGAAGGGACAAGACTGGCCCGTTGTAACCATGTGATCTGATCATTGAAGAGACAAGACTGGCCCGTTGTAACCATGTGATCTGATCATTGAAGAGACAAGACTGGCCCGTTGTAACCATGTGATCTGATCATTGAAGAGACAAGACTGGCCCGTTGTAACCATGTGATCTGATCATTGAAGGGACAAGACTAGTCAGAACAGTTATCTAGCTACTGCCATGTGGTCACGTCAATCAGAACAGTGGGAGGGACGGTGTAGGCTAGTGATGAAGTGACACGGCTCACACCTCGAAGGTGCTGGGTTCGCTCTCTAATCACAGCGCCGGCTGTTTACCCGGGGAAGTAAACCCTTACATAAAATAAAATGCATGTTGAAGTTGGATGCACTGGGCTGACAGGCGCAAAATAAAACATAGTGCAACGCACATCACCTTGGGGAATATGGAAATAAGACGAACACACAGCAGTAAATAAAATACATAACAGTTAGGTAGTTGCTGCTCCGAGGTCTCATCAATGAAAACAAGACTAGTCAAAACATAGACTGTGTAGTTCGTGTGTCAACATAAAACTGCCCTTGACCTATTTTTGTAGAATTAGTATCATTTGATCTAAACTGTATGTCAAACATGAGCCTTGTTTGACAGTTTTCTGCTGGTTATAGAATAATTGGCTGATTTGCTATCCATTTTGAGATGCATATAATTTGTTTGTTAATGAATGCCATGTTGTTGCATGTCTTTCCAACAGCACCATCCTTGCCAGAATCATGCCTGCCCTTGGGAATGAAGACCCAGGACAGTCAGACCAAGCTGGTGTCTGTTGTCCCAAGTAAGTGCAAACATTCAATCCACATGATGGAATCTGGTTGTTGTTGGCCTCTTGTACCTCTATGATTCCTAGACTTGAGTGGTACTGGAGCAGAGGTTGTTGTGACATGTCCCGACCAGAATCTTTGTGTCATCATCATTTCTATCTTGAGTAGTAGATTGGTAGAGCGTACACGAGTTATGGCTAGGGTAGCCAGTTCGATCCTTGTTATTGACACATCCGACTTATTGTTAGGGAAGGAACTCCTAAACACGATGTGGTCCATCATCCCTGGCAGCAGTGTCTGCTATGAGACTACATACCTTTACCCTTGTTTTATCTTGCCATGACCTGACAGACAGAAGAGACTGCAGAGCCCAGCAGCAAGCAGAGATACTAAGAAGACTGACAGACCATCCAATGCATCAGAGACTAAATAGATTTGGAAAAGAGAAACTAAAGCGGAGAAACTTTGCAGAAATAGCCAAAGCAAAGATGAGCGAAGACCCTATGAACACCATAACAACACCAAAGCCCATCCCTACTGTACGCAAACCCACATGGAAGCAGCATATCATTCCTTTTGTGGTGGAAAATATACCAGGTATTGGAAACAAGAACAGCCAGACTGAAAAAGAAAGAAGAGACATAACCCTGAGGCACATAGCGGAAAACTACCCAAGCATGGACTGGACCCATGCATACACCGACGGTTCTGCAACAAACACAACACAGAATGGAGGGGTATTCCTGAGCCTAACAAATGGTAGAAAAATAACACTGTCAGTGGCAACTGGAAAATTCTCAAGCAATTTCAGAGCGGAGGCAGAGGCACTGAAGGCTGCAGTAAAAGCAATGCTGACAGGCGAAAGCAATGAAAGCCAGATAGTCCTGTTTACAGATGCCCTCACCGTGATTACAGCACTAAAAAGCCAGAAAAATACTGAACTTAATGATTTAAGAGCAGTACTCTGTCAACTATGCCAGCAGTCCACACCAAAAAGAGTAGTGGTACAGTGGGTTCCATCCCACTGTAACATCCAAGGCAACGAGGAGGCAGACAGACTGGCAAAAGAAGGTGCAAGACTACCACAACCAGATTCTATTGTGACCTATGAAGAGTCCAAAAGGTTTATTAGAGCTAGATACATGGCCAAATGGGAAACAGAATATACTGGCTACACAAAAAATGATGCCTATTACCAGTTGAACAGAAGAGAGCAGGTCGTGGTCTTCAGACTCCGCACAGGCCACAACAGACTGAGGTACCACCTATTCAATAAACTGAAGATAGGTGGCACTGATGAATGCACCTGTGGTACAGGGAAAATGACCGCTGAACATCTGCTGCACAATTGCCCGACATACGAGGACCGGAGAAAGCAGATGTGGTCATCACCAGTGGCAACACTAGACAAGCTCTATGGCAGTATCAACAGCCTCAGGATGACAGCTGCTTTCTTCTAACAAATTCAAGTTAACGTCTGACAGCGTACGAAGATCTTGCCATGACCAAATATTTCCACTTTTATAGTGTAAGTTTCATGTGACCACCTCCACCTGGCAATATTTGTTTTTGGACTCATATCAGTTCTAGGACTCTGGTTTTCAATATCTGTTCTGTGCTGTCTATATCTGGTCTCTGCTCCAAGACTAGTTCTCAAGACTCTTCGTTGCCCTGACCGAGCTTTTTCTCCTTCTTCTGTATGTGTTCTTCCTCTGCTTCTCTTTATCAGCTTTTCTGTGTTGTCTCAAGCGAAGGTATGCTCTTTTCAATCACATAGTATCTCCAGCTATCTCAGACCACATCTTTACAGTCCCTTTTTTTGGCTTTCCTCTGCTCTGTCATGTTGCTTCCATCGTCTCGTAAAATACACGTCAGAGGTTGTAGTCCTATTAGATGAACTTCTTCCACCCCCACATTTTGTTGTGTCTGTTCTTTGTTCCTCCATTCCGTCTCTTCTACTCGTATATTTCTCAGCAAGTAAACTCTGTCTACCTGTATATTTCTCAGCAAGTAAACTCTGTCTACCTGTATATTTCTCAGCAAGTAAATTCTGTCTATCTGTATATTTCTCAGCAAGTAAACTCTGTCTATCTGTATATTTCTCAGCAAGTAAACTCTGCCCTGTTTTAGTCGTGGTCAAACACTTGTTCCCATGACTTGACCAATACATTCTCTTGTGGCCACCTGCCAACCAACTCTTACCTAAAGATGACTGAACCACCTGTTTTCCCCAGCATTATTCATTCAAGTGGGGTTCGCCGCGGCCCCTATCCACCTGACTGTTTGCTGCGGCCCTAGCCACCTGACTATGTTTGCTGCGGCCCTAGCCACCTGACTATGTTTGCTGCGGCCCTAGCCACCTGACTATGTTTGCTGCGGCCCCTAGCCACCTGACTATGTTTGCTGAGGCTCCTAGCCACCTGGCTATGTTTGCTGCGGCCCCTAGTCGCCTGACTATGTTTGCTGCGGCCCCTAGCTATCTGCCACAAGGAAAGGATTACCCATTATGTTTCTAATAGTTGTCCATCACAAGTGATGAAGACCACTCTCTTTGTTCAGCCGTGTGGACAGTCGTATCTCTTGCTGTGTCCGCTGAAATGGGTGACTTGCGCGGAGATTTGGATTACAGTGAGGAAGAAACTGCGCCTTTTGTCAACCTCACTCACAGAGCCTAAGCTACCTTTTGTCAACCTCACTCACAGAGCCTAAGTTACCTTTTGTCAACCTCACTCACAGAGCCTAAGTTACCTGTTGTCAACCTCACTCACAGAGCCTAAGTTACCTTTTGCCAGTGGCAAGACATTCATCGAGACGACTGGAGATAGCATAGGATGCAGATTTTGTCTCAGGGTTACCACCGAAGCCTTTCCGTAAACATGTAACCCGCAGGGTAGAAAGGTGGGATGGCATCTAACGTAGTTTGTCGTGCCTTTTCGATAACCACAAGAGGTCGTATGGACAACACTCAGCGTGTGAGTGAGTCTGGCATCTCTCCCCAGCTGTATTCATCTCATCATAGTAGCATCTAAAATTCCCACACGCCAAATTCGTGAAGGTGAACCGGCAGAACTAACCCGTGAAATACGACACAGGTATAAGTGTAGTGCCATTCAACCGCCGTCCAGACCAGGAAAAACGGATGGAAGAAATCACAAAAAAAAAAAGAACGAAATAAGTCCCGACGGAAAACAACACCACGTTTCTGTGAACACAAGTGTAAGTCGTCGACTAGTGTGAATTCCAGGCAAATCCGTGGTCTAGCGGCATCCATAATGATCCAAAACAGTAGAGAAATGAAGACTCGCAGCCAGTTACGGCGCCATCTTTGATTCTAAGGGAAGCAATTATCCCCCTGAACCTGGACAGTATAGTTAGATTTACATTCTTCTGCCATTCAAAGTGACCTCAGTCACATGTCATCTTGTCTTAGTTAGATTTGCATTCTTCTGCCATTCAAAATGACCTCAGTCACTTGTCATCTTGTCTTAGTTAGATTTGCATTCTTCTGCCATTCAAAATGACCTCAGTCACTTGTCATCTTGTCTTAGTTAGATTTGCATTCTTCTGCCATTCAAAGTGACCTCAGTCACTTGTCATAGTTAGATTTGCATTCTTCTGACATTCAAAGTGACCTCAGTCACTTGTCATAGTTAGATTTGCATTCTTCTGCCATTCAAAGTGACCTCATTCACTTGTCATAGTTAAATTTGCATTCTTCTGCCATTCAAAGTGACCTCAGTAACTAGTCATAGTTAGATTTGCATTCTTCTTCCATTCAAAGTGACCTCATTCACTTGTCATCTTGTCTTAGTTAGATTTGCATTCTTCTGCCATTCAAAGTGACCTCATTCACTTGTCATCTTGTCATAGTTAGATTTGCATTCTTCTGCCATTCAAAGTGACCTCATTCACTTGTCATAGTATTCATTTGTCCCAAAACGGTAACTCATTCTGTGGACGGACATATGTCCCTAAGTTAATTGCGTCCCTAGAATTTTGACAATTCAAATCTGGATTTTGTTACGTTGGGGCGGGCACTAGGTTAAAGAAGTCAGGCACTACAACTTTGTAACATAAACTAAGCTGAAAGTCTGGCCAAGCTGGATGGATCAAATTGTACTGAAAGTCTGACCATGTTGGATGGATCAAATTGTACTGAAAGTCTGGCCAAGCTGGATGGATCAAATTGTACTGAAAGTCTGGCCATGTTGGATGGATCAAATTGTACTGAAAGTCTGGCCATGTTGGATGGATCAAATTGTACTGAAAGTCTGGCCATGTTGGATGGATCAAATTGTACTGAAAGTCTGGCCATGTTGGATGGATCAAATTGTACTGAAAGTCTGGCCATGTTGGATGGATCAAATTGTACTGAAAGTCTGGCCATGTTGGATGGATCAAATTGTACTGAAAGTCTGGCCATGTTGGATGGATCAAATTGTACTGAAAGTCTGGCCATGTTGGATGGATCAAATTGTACTGAAAGTCTGGCCATGTCGGATGGATCAAATTGTACTGAAAGTCTGGCCATGTTGGATGGATCACATTGTACTGAAAGTCTGGCCATGTTGGATGGATCACATTGTACTGAAAGTCTGACAAGATAGGGCATATATTTTACTGTAATGTTTTCAGATTCAACTTGCTGTTTTATCAAAGTTATTTTATTCTGTTCAGGCAACAGTCTGCTGCACCATGTCCTCAGCATCAGTGCGGCCACAACAGTTGACCAGGACATCGTTGAGACAAACGTGTTGGGATTTGTTATTGTGTAAGTGGTATATAGCTTGCAAGTAACCTAAACCGTTTACAGTTGGAAATATTTTGTGTTATGACTGTTAAGTAGCGCATTATTTTAGTTACAGTGAACTATCCGTAGCTGTTTTTTTAATTGATTAAGAAAATAGTAATTAACCCGTTTTCTAAGTTTATTGAGATTAAACTCATAAAAGTTAGACCTCGTAGGTTTTCAAATATCTATTTCAACTTGATGTTTTTCCTCATTTGTTTCCGCAGAACCAATGTTGATATGGACAAGAGTGTGTTCACAGTTCTGTCCCCTGCTCCACGACCTTTGCCCCGGAACATCTTGCTTGTCATGGACATTCAGTTTATGGATATTAAATAACACATCCCATTTGTTGGGTTCTCTTGTAACACTTTCTGACAAGGTTCACTTCAGGCATGGCATAATTATGTATGAATGAACAAGTATATTTGTGTACAATTTAGTATTGGATAGAAATTTGCTTTGACCATTTTCTGGACGAGGAGGTTTCAAGTCAACGGAGCTTCACATTGCTCATACCATCATTCTAGGAAACCATAACGGAGCTTCACATTGCTGATACCATCATTCTAGGAACCCATTTAGAGTAATTTCTTCAGAGATTATTTTTTATTTATAAGTTTATGTAGGATGATGCTTTATAATCTCTTCCAGTAAAATGTCTAATAATCTTTTACATTTGGTCATTTGTCCAGAACATGCCCTCTTATCTAAATACTTCAGTATTTTTTATTGTTTTTAAATCAGTCGGGTAACTTTTTGTTTCGCCTTATTTCTCTAATCCCCAAGGGATTTTTATTTTGTGTCTGTCAGCCCAGTGCATCCGACTTCAGCATGCATTTTATGTAAGGGTTTGCTTCCCCGGGGTAATGAACCCAGCACCTTCTGGTTGTGATCCTTGTCACTTTACCACGCCGTCCCGCATGGGTAACTTGTGACATCCTGTAAGACTGCATCTTGGAGACACCTGACCATCCATTTTTTGAATGCGCTGGCTACGTCTGCATGTATCAATCGTTATGCTTTACAAGTTTGTTGTTTCTAATAGTCAACTTGATACATGTCAGTCAGCTGCCTTGTCAGTCAGGTGTTCAAAGATGGTGTTGCTCCTTTTGGTACTAGTGTGTTTTCCCTGGAGTCTTCCATATCATGTCAACAAATGATACATGTCCAAGTTTGTTGAGGAAACAACCCACTAGGGAAGGCTGGACACAGTTCCATTCAGTAGGACATGGTGGCATGCAAAACATCAGTTAACAGCCAAATCAGTATTATGTGGTGCTTAACTACGACCATCCAGGTTTTAAAATAAACTTGCCAGTAATGTAATTTCCAGCACATGTGTAGATTTCTTTTAACATTTTGTTCTTGACAGTCATTCGATATCTATCTGTGTCAAGGATGTGCATTTCGTTGAATGGACCAGAGAAATGGTCCTGGATTACACATGACTATTCAAG
The DNA here is from genome assembly GCA_036924085.1 of Ariolimax columbianus. Lineage (NCBI taxonomy): Eukaryota > Metazoa > Mollusca > Gastropoda > Stylommatophora > Arionidae > Ariolimax > Ariolimax columbianus. The sequence goes on along the minus strand of JAVGWX010000003.1, from coordinate 144,245,746 downwards.
GCAATATCAAAGGATTACACAGAAACACAACAAATGTTCTTCCTCATAATAATAATAGCTGTCCAGCGTTGTCGATGAGGACTGCCGACATCATCCTTGTCACAGATTTCCCTGTTGGGTGTGGGTGTGCATGTGGCTGAACAGGCCAATGCGAGCACGAAAATATCTGCTACATATCGGGCACACGAGGTTTGTAGAAGGGGATGGTGTTCCCGCTGCTCGGGATTTCCGCGTCTCTCGTCTGTTCTGGGCTTTCACAACACGGTCATCTTCACCGGCAGCTACACCCGATTTGACTGCGCTTCTCCAGTCAGATCTGTTTTGCGCAAGACATTCCCATGTGTCGATGTCTATCTGGCAACTTTTTAGTGAGTCCTTCAGACCGTCTTTAAAACGTTTCTTTGGGCGCCCTCTCTCGCCTCGCCGTAGAGAAGCTTCTTTGGGAGCCGCTCGTCTGACATACGGACGAGGTGTCCGGCCCATCCTAGTCGTGCTTTTTCTAGCAGTGCATGGATGCTGGGCATGTTACCCCTCGAGAGAACCTCGATGTCAGTGACACGATCTTGCCATCGGATGTGGAATATTCGCCTCAGGCAACCTGTGTGGAAGTGGTTTAACCTCCTTGCATGTCCAGAGTATACAGTCCAGCTTTCACAAGCGTATAGTAGGGTTGGAATGATGGTTGCACGGTAGACTTTGAGTTTGGTCTTGACGCTGATGCCACGACGTGCCCAGACCATCGAGCGCATTCTACCAAAGGCTGTGCTGGCCTTTGGTATTCTTCTTCTGCGTACGCAGTCAGACAGTAACCATAATTTTTTCGAAAAAAGCGGCGGTCATCCTGAGGCTCTCGCCACCGCCATAGAGCTTGTCTTGCAGTTCCACTGGTAATGGCCACATCTGCTCTCTCTGATCCTCGTATGTCGGGCAGTTCTGCAGCAGATGTTCAGCGGTCATTTTACCAGTACCGCACGGGCATTCGTCGGTACACCCTATCTTCAATTTGTTGAATAGGTGGTACCTCAGTCTGTTGTGGCCGGTGCGAAGTCTGAAGACAACGACCTGATCGCTTCGGTTCAACTGGTAATAGGCATCGTTTTTGGTGTAACCAGTATGTTCGGTTTCCCATTTGGTCATGTATCTGGCTTTGATAAGCCGTTTTGACTCTTCGTACGTCATACTGGTATCTGTTTGTGGTAGTCTTGCACCTTCTTTTGCCAGTCTGTCTGCCTCCTCGTTGCCTTGGATGTTGCAGTGTGATGGAACCCACTGTACCACTACCCTTTTTGGTGCGGACTGCTGGCACAGTTTGCAGAGTGCTGCTCTTAGGTCATTAAGCTCAGTGTTTTTCTGGCTTTTTAGTGCTGTGACTACGGCCAGAGCATCTGTCAGCAGGACTATGGCCAGAGCACTTTGCTATTCTGCTTGCCACCTCATCGTCTAGGCTGACAGATCTCGACAGCGTGCTGCCCAGATATGTGAATTTGTCTACGGCATTCAACGTCTGCCCGCTGACTGTAGTCTCTGGTTTTGTGTACGGCATGCCTGGTGCTGGTTGGTACATGACCTCTGTTTTTTTGGCATTTATGGTCAGGCCAAAATTTTTGCATGCGGCAGAGAACTGGTCCATTCCAACCTGCATTTTCAGTTCTGAGTTGCTCATTAGAGCGCAGTCGTCAGCAAATACAAGTTCCCTGATTATGTCGCCAGCCACTTTGGTTTTGGCCTTCATTCTTCTGGAATTGAGTAACTTGCCATCTGTGCGGTACTTTATGGGTATTCCAAGCTCCAATGATCCCAGTGATCTGAAGGCGTCTGTCATCGTGGCCGCAAACATCATGCTGAACAGAGTCGGGGCGAGTACACATCCTTGTTTTACTCCGTTTGATACTAGAAACGTTTTAGAGATTGCACCGCTGTCCAGTACACGAGCACACATGCCTTCGTGTAGCTGTTTCACCATTGTTATGAACTTGTTGGGGCAGCCAAACTTAGACATTATCATCCACAGCCCTCCTCTGTTTACTGTATCAAATGCCTTTGTCAAATCAATAAATGTGGTGTACAAGGCCTGATTTTGTTCTCGACACTTCTCTTGTACTTGGCGAGCGGCAAAAATCATGTCCACTGTTCCTCTTCCGGCTCTGAATCCGCATTGGCTTTCTGGGAGGTGGTGGCTTTGTTCAAGGTGTTTGTTGAGCCTGTTTAGCAGTAAGCGCGCTAGGATCTTGCCTGCTACGGAGAGTAGAGATATTCCACGATGATTGTCGCATTCCTGACGGTTGCTTTTTCTTTTGTACAGGTGAACGATTGAGGCGTCCTTTAGCTCCTGCGGAATTTTACCTTCAGCCCACATGTGACAGAAGAGTTCAGTGATCCTTCTGGTGAGGGATGGGCCAGCTGTCTTATATATCTCTGCTGGTATTGCATCAGCTCCTGGAGCTTTTCCTATAGATAGTGAACTGATTGCCCTGTCGACTTCCTCCTCAGTAATGACTTCATCCAACGCCAGGTTCAGTTCCACCTGCCGCATTCGCCGGATGGCCTCTTCATTTATGGACGATGGGTGGTTTAGTATTTTGCAGAAGTGGTCTGCCCATCTGTCTAGAATCTGAACCTTATCTGTTAGCAGTACCCCATCCGCACTGCGAACTGGAGTATTACTAGAGGGCTGCGGGCCGTAGAGAGCTTTCAGTGCCTCGTAAAACCGTTTGGTGTCATGACGCTAGGCGAACATCTCAATTTCGTCAGCTCTTTTGCTGAGCCAGGAGTCTTGCATCTCTCTAAGCCTGGTCTGGACAGCTTTGCGAGCAGTATTGAAGGCAGCTTTTGCTGCCGGAGATGGTGTGTCCCTCTGGTATTCCCTGTGCGCTTCATGTTTTGCATTGAGGAGGCCCTGTATTTCCAGATCGTTCTCATCAAACCAGTCCTTATGCTTGCGCATGAGTGGGCCAATGTGTTTAATAGCTGTGTCGTAGAGTGTGTTTCTCAGTGATGCCCAGTTCTCTTCGATGTCATTCTTTTCAAAACGAAGCTCAGATAGTCTGCCCTCAAGCTCTTCCTGGAAGCCTCCTCTCGTGGGTTCGTATTTCAGCTGAGAGACATTTAGCCTCCTCGGTGGTTTCTTTCCCTGGGGGCGCATTTTAGGCTGGATCTTGAAGTTTAGCTTGGCAATGACAAGTCGATGGTCGGTCCAACATTCTGCACCACACATGCTCTTCGTTACCATAGCATCCGCTCGATCCCTACGTCTGATGATAATGTAGTCAATGAGTTGCCAGTGGCGGGACCTTGGGTGCATCCATGTGGTTCTATTTCGGACAGGTAGTCGGAAAGCTGTGTTTGTAATGAGTAGTTCATTTGCGGCACATGTCCTCAGAAGGAGCAGTCCGTTACTATTACATTTTCCGATACCATGTCTGCCAATGGCCCCCTCCCAGGCTGTATGGTCTGTGCCAACCCTAGCGTTAAAATCACTGAGGATGACCAGTTTGTCAGATTTGGGGACTGCAGCGATGAGCGCCTCAAGGTCCTCATAAAACTTATCTTTTGTTTCCTGAGGATTTGTCATTGTGGGTGCGTATGCACTGATGAGTGTTGCATGGCGGCCTCCTATTAGGGGGAGACGCAGTGTAATCAGGCGGTCATTAATTCCTCTGGGCATGCTTGTGAGCTTGTCGACCATGTTGGTCTTGATGGCAAAGCCAACTCCAGCTTCACGGCGTTCTTCTTTGCTGCGGCCGCTCCAGAAGAAAGTATAACCAGCGCCTTCTTCTGTGATCTGCCCTTCCTCTGCCAGTCGTGTCTCGCTCAGGGCAGCTATGCAGATGTTGTATCTAGCCAGTTCCCTGTCGATCAGTGCTGTCCGTCGTTCGGGTCTGTTTGCTTTGGTGTTGTCCAGTAGCGTGCGGACATTCCATGTTGCAAGCGTGATGGGTAGTTTTCGTGATCGTTTTCTGCCTGTTCCGCCGCTGCAGTTTGGGGGCCCTGCCAGTTGCGAGCTGCTAGTCAGGGTGTGATCTGTAGGGTGATGTCGTGAGTTGCGTAATGTGTTTATAGTGAGGGAGATGTGCGCAGGATCTTCCTCACTCTCTCGTCCGGACTCAACATGTTCTAGAGGCAAGACATTGTCAAGACTTCTAGTGAAGGGTTCGGATGCAGACAGTATGGTGTCAGCGTGTGCCTCATTATCTTGGTAGCCCTTCCCTTCTCTTTTATCGCTGGGGTGGAGCTTTGAGGTATCTGTTTCTGAGTGCATTTGTTTGTGTATTCTTCTTCCACCTCTCGTTACTCTGGTCTTCCGCCTTGATTGTATACTTGTGAGTTCCGATGTCTCCTCGGTTAAGTGTATTTTCAGCACACGCAACAGATGTAGATCTGAGTTTGAAGGGACGTAGTGTGCTGATCGAAGCGCGATGAGCTCCTTTCTGAAGTACCGTCTGTTTGACGGGGTCAGGATGACCTCCTTCGTTTCAGTGTTCATGCTTGTTATGTGGGTCACGATACAGCACGGAGCGACACTAGCTTTTGACCGGGTCAAGTTTCGGCCACGCTTTGTCCCATCGAAACTGTACACATTAGTCTACCTTTCACGACTAAAAATACACTGTTATATACTTCGTTGCATCACTTCTTTCACATTAGTATGCTTAATTCACAAGTCGGCACATTTATATTCCTCATATTAAAACATTTAACTCTCCATACCAGCTGAATGTCTGGCCATGTTGGATGAATCACATTGTACCGATGGTCTGACAAAATTGAGTCAACTTGCTATTTTATAAAAGTGCAGGATTTTTTTCTCATCACAAACTGGCTCCTGTGGTCGACACAGCCATAGAAATTTGGTACAAAAAAATCTGGGAAGTAAAGGCGGCCGGCGTGATGCTGACCACATCATCCTCTAAGTGCCATTGGTTACAAATATGGGCATAACACTATTTCCTATGCGGCGCACAGCGTGACGGGATCTTTACTTTTTTTTTTTAAAACCTATATATATTTTGAATTGTTCATGTCATATAAATTTCATTGTTATTAGATCATAATTTTTACCTGTTGGTTTAAACGTGTTTAGTCCGCACTAATTTTGCAGATTATCGTTTTTCCATCCAGGCAAAAATGCAGAAATTTTGTGCATAATTTTCTTATTAAAGATAAAAGTAATTCAAATTGAACAAATTAAGCCAAATTTATGATCTAAACATTGCGAGGCACACAAAAATTCATAATAAAGATCATATATTAGTATGCATCTTCACTGTCGAGACCACATCATGAACTAAAGAAACATGTCATTTGCATCTCTCTGCCAAAACACGCTGAGAACAAAAATCTATTGAAACACACTGATGGCTGTTTCCTTCCACATGGTTTATTCTGAATGCAATGAACGCATCAAACGGTCTCCGTAAAGGTTCTAACAAAAGAATGTACACCATCAACAAATAAACACATGAACTAGTTTCTTCCACACTAACTTGAACGTTCAGAGAATTCTGGAACACATATGACTGTGCTCAATTAGTCCTCTGTCGTTGCGTATCCCAGTAAGGTGCTTTCTTCTTTCATGTGCCTTCTGTGTGGTCATTATTTTCAATCCATGCCTCCATTCTGTTTCTTTAAAACTGCCAACCCATCTCTTTTTGTTTGTGGTCGTCACTCTCGCTCTGAAGCCCTGGTGTAATAGTCTTGTGCATCATGTAGGTTTGCAAACATTCTTGTCAGATACTGAAACCATTACATTCTTTGTCTGTCTGCACATGCATTGCTCGCACTTTCCGTCGGATGTCTTTGTTTCTCACTGCCTCTTCTAGTGGCCCTGACCAGGAGTTAAAGAAGCCATGTGGTCGCACCAATGGAGTGTTATCACCACAAAAACAATATAGATAAAGTGCGATTACAGAATCAGCATATGGAAATAGAACAAAAGGATACAGACGATACATTTAAAAAATAGAACAAAATGGTACAGATGATAGATTACACTGTCTGAATGTTCATCCTGCCCCAATCACATACTGCAGCTAACAGTTCTCACTTCCTTTTACGACATTTCACAAGAGTCATTAAGTTTCTATGATTAAAATCATCCAATAAATCTTAGGAAACCCAGATCAGTCTATCTGGCACCTGCTGTCCTGGCCATGCCTGGTTTAGTGGTGGGAATGAAAGAGCTGATATCCTGGTCTTGGTGCATCCTCAGTGGGATATTGACAGTGGATACAGACAACAGTTTGAAGTTGACCAATGACTGACTGCAGTCAAAGCACAGGTTGCAGAGTTTTAACATAACACATGGGTACAGCAGAGGGGGGTGTGTACGTACACACACGTAGGTGCAGCAGAGAGGGGAGTGTACGACTGGCAAGCCACACGACTGAGCACCTATGTGTTTGTCTGAAGTGCATAGATGTAAATTCTTAACAGAGCAGCATAGCTGAGGTGTACATTTGTCAGTTATGCTGTCTTTTCCTATTTATATTATTCTTGTTCATCAACGAGACTATTTTTCTTGTCTCCGTGCATATTTCAGGTCTCTTATGTAAGGACATGTATTGTGAATATACATTCAATTTAAAAGAGACGGTTAGGTGTTCAAACATGAGAGTCATTTGTTGTTAGATCTTGCTTGCACCTGTACCATCAAGTGCTGTAAAGGGGGACACAGCTTCTGTGCATGACTCAAATTTATTTAAAAAAATACACAAATCACATCCACCAACGCTTGCTTTGATGCTGGATATTTCCTCCACGGAATTTAAATAGCAGCTCTTCTAACATGTGTCTCCATATAATGTGCATATAACAACGTTATCCCCATATGTTTTATTGTAAAGGATTGAATAAGTCATTGTGTTTACACTCGGACACTATATATGAACAACATTTGTTTGTGTGTAGGACACCTGTAGAGGTCTTCATGAAACTTGCTCTGCATACAAATTTGTTATTTTATGGAGGAGAGGGAACACCATCTTGCCACTGGTGTGAGAATGTCATCGCTGATAATGTGTAATACAAACAGAAGGTACAGCACAACGCAGACTCAGCTTGCTAAGGTCACACATGAGAACAGGAAGACTACCAGGATCCATGTGTAATGGCTGATGGTGAAAACACAAACCATAAGATCTGGACATCTTTGTGAGAAACAAAATGCTTCTCCTTGGCCTAGTTAAGCCACAGCCAAATTATGGCTCACAATCTGACTACAGAATCAATTGTGTGTGAAAGTACAACTTCTGTGAGAGTTCAAGAATATCTTTTGTTTAATCATTTATTAAAATACAAAACAAGTATCATAGAAGTCATCTTGTTTAGGATAAAACCAGTTCTATGTATCCTAAGGGGGCAGGAGAAAGAGAGAAACCATTCCAATATAACAAACTCAATTTAAATAAAAAATCCAACATCCCTGCTCCCATCAATAATTTTTAAAAAATGGCCACGAAAAAAGAGTTTATTTTGTTTAGTCTGTGATGTTACAGGTGATGAGAACAACTTGAAAATATGTAATGGACTGAAACATGAAACGGACAGAGAACGGTGAGAAGTACAAGACACAGACAGACAGTGTGTTTCAGCATACTTCATATCTGAAATGTGTTGATGGTTGGCGTTGCCTAGAAGCATAAATACGAGAAACTGATGATATCAAGTAAACGTGTCTGTGGTTCCAGCCAAAGCACATCATCTCTGTAGAAGTCTGTCTATAGCGGCATTCACATCACCAAAAGTGGCCGTCAGTGCTGTCAAAAGAGGGGGAGACAAAAAGGGAACATGTAAGCACCATCTCAAGTTAAGATATGGTTACTGACTGACTTTACTGACCTACTTAACATCTTAACCATGGCCAAAAGGACCATGCAGAGAGTAGCTTTTATTATGAATCAGACCATGTGTTATTGTAAATGAGACATGAATGCCAAGTCACACAGTGAAAATGAATGAAAATGGTTTGGTTATATGGATGCTACTGTTTATATGGATGCTACTGTGTTCTGTCCTTTATGCAAATGATAACTGATGTTTCACTTATTGGATAGAATGTCAGAAAAATATGTTTATAAAGATTGATAACATCCATGTGTGTCTTCTCGTTTCTATAGTTCGGGACATAGAAGTCACTTTCAAACATTCCAGCAAGACTAACATTTCTAGAGACATTTCTTCAACCATTTCCAGATCCACTCAACTGATGGGCAGAACATCAAATTCAGCCGGCTTGGCTCACCATCTAAGCTTGTTTCCACATTTAGTTTAGAGCAAGAGAGTCACCTCATCTAATATAGCAATGGGGTGTGCAGATGAACATGGCTTGTTGTGCCCTTGCATGATGGAGTTGCAGCTGACACTCATTAATGGCCTGTCTAGAACATAGGGTCACAGCTGACACTCATTAATGGCCTGTCTAGAACATAGGGTCACAGCTGACACTCATTAATGGCCTGTCTAGAACATAGGGTCACAGCTGACGCTCAATCTGTTCCTATACCGTGCCTTCATCTTGAGTTTTGCAGATGATTAAACTGACTTCATCCTCTACTATTTATCTTACATAATGCGAGTGTGCCAGGTGAAACAGTTTTGTACAAGCATCTCTCAGGAAGTGGCGTTAATGTTGAAGTTTTTCAGAGACACTTTGAAGGAGCCTCTGCAGCATGTTTTCTTTACCTTAGTGGTGATGCTGAGCATGTTTTCTTTACCTTAGTGGTGATGCTGATGCCTTTTTGGTTCCAGACACTCACTTGCAGTCTCCTAAATGCAGAGCTTGTCTTTGTAATCCTGTTGTTGACCCTGGAGTCGATATTCGCTTCTCTGGTGAGGGTATTGCCTAGGTAGGTGAAGCTACTGACTGCCCAGAGACGTTTACGGTAATGTTTGGTTCGCTGTACGACTCCCCAGAAGGAGTGCCTCAGTTTTCCTAGTGCTGACTGCCAGACCAAAATGAATGCACGCAGATGAAGGCTCTGGTGTTAGCAAACGGACAGCTTTACATTGGTCAAGCATTATACTGGTCAGAGTTGCTGCCATGAGTGTTGTTCCTCACCTGTCAATAAAAGTCTAATTTCCCCTCTTTAGCAGTTTGATTAGGTGACCCCGTTTCTACATTTTGGGAATGGCCTCTTGTTCCCATTGAAGAGCTTGTGTAGCATCTCTGCTGTGGTTGAGGTGTGACTTTCATGGCTTCCGGATGGATTCCATCTGGTCCACCAACTTTCCCAATCTTCAGTAGTTTGAGTCCTTGCATGATATCTTTTTGTTGGTGGATTGAAATTTACTATAGGTGTTCCTTTGTTGGTTCAATGTCAGTCTGGGATATTAATGGGGTTCTCTTTAGTGGTTCTTGAAAGTATTCCATCCATCTGTTTCTCTTTAGTGGTTCTTGAAAGTATTCCATCCATCTGTTTCTCTTTAGTGGTTCTTGAAAGTATTCCATCCATCTGTTTCTCTTTAGTGGTTCTTGAAAGTATTCCATCCATCTGTTTCTCTTTGCTGAAGATGTTCTAGCATTGTTTGTCTTTCACTGGTGTGTTGTGATCCTGTTTTTTTCTTATCCTGTCTAGCACTCTTTTCCATTTTCTTGTTTAGCTCAAAATATAATCTTTTCTTCTTGCCCTTCACACGTGCTTATTTTATGTTTGATAATCCTTAATTCCTCTACCAGGTTCTATGTGCCACTTTCTGTTAGCCATTCTTTGGTGTCTACATCTCTTTCCAAGAACCTCTTGACATGAGTTTCTTCCAGCTTGCGCCAGTGGCTGTTTATGGTCTCATCCGTGAGCTCACCAAGAATTTCAGATGTTATCTGGTTTAGTTTGACAGGTTTTGTGTGCTATTGTTGTTTAATGCAGACAACGAGTAAGTTTACCCTTTTGTGCGCCCTGAAAAGGACGTTAAGTGGCAGGTTGTAGTGGCTTTCCTCACATCCCGAGCATGAAGGTGGACTGCCGTCCTCCAGGCGGCTGTGCTATGCTTGGCTTCATCTGTGTGGCGCTCACTACTACAGGGATCACATCGATCCACATCTCGCCAGCCAGGCTGCCTTGAAAACAGTCGGTTTCCAGAGAACACCACATGGAAGAGAGATTGTGGTCTTGGTCAGGGTATTGTGCTTGACTGGACTTGTCCCCTTTGTGTGCTGTATTTGTGGCTTGTTTTAACTGCCCTGTCTTTGAGAGCTCTCAGTTTTATTGCCATTGTCACTAAGAGTAAGTGATGGTCTGATCCTCTGTCTTCTCCTCTCTTACACTAATATCCCTGCAAGCACTTTCCATTTTTGATCTATTGTAAAATGGTCAATTTGGTTTTCAGTGTGTCCGTCTGGTGAACACCTGGTAGGCGTATGTATTTTTCGGTGTGGGAAGATGGTGCCTCCTATAACAAGGCCATCAGTCTCAGAAGATGGTGCCTCCTATAACCAGGCCTCAGTCTCAGCAGATGGTGCCTCCTATAACCAGGCCTCAGTCTCAGAAGATGGTGCCTCCTATAACCAGGCCATTAAAGTCTCAGCAGATGGTGCCTCCTATAACCAGGCCATTAAAGTCTCAGCAGATGGTGCCTCCTATAACCAGGCCATTAAAGTCTCAGCAGATGGTGCCTCCTATAACCAGGCCATTAAAGTCTCAGCAGATGGTGCCTCCTATAACAAGGCCATCAGTCTCAGAAGATGGTGCCTCCTATAACCAGGACTTAGTCTTAGAAGATGGTGCCTCCTATAACCAGGCCTCAGTCTCAGAAGATGGTGCCTCCTATAACCAGGCCATTAAAGTCTCAGCAGATGGTGTCTCCTATAACCAGGCCATTAAAGTCTCAGCAGATGGTGCCTCCTATAACCAGGCCTCAGTCTCAGAAGATGGTGCCTCCTATAACCAGGCCATTAAAGTCTCAGCAGATGGTGCCTCCTATAACCAGGCCATTAAAGTCTCAGCAGATGGTGCCTCCTATAACCAGGCCATTAAAGTCTCAGCAGATGGTGCCTCCTATAACCAGGCCTCAGTCTCAGAAGATGGTGCCTCCTATAACCAGGCCATTAAAGTCTCAGCAGATGGTGCCTCCTATAACCAGGCCTCAGTCTCAGAAGATGGTGCCTCCTATAACCAGGCCATTAAAGTCTGAGAAGATGGTGCCTCCTATAACCAAGCCATTAGTCTGAGAAGATGGTGCCTCCTATAACCAAGCCATTAAAGTCTCACAAGCTTCCCCCCTTTCATTTCTCTTTCCCACTGATGGCTAGGAATTTCACTACCTTCAGAATTTTGCAGAAGGCCTTACCTCTCAGCTATAGCAACCCCCAACAATGAGAGTCGAGGGCCTTACCTATCAGCTACAGTGGCCCCCAACATTGATAGCCGAGGGCCTTACCTATAAGCTAGTGGCTCCCAACAATGAGAGCCGAGGGCCTTACCTATCAGCTACAGTGGCCCCCAACATTGAGAGCCGAGGGCCTTACCTATCAGCTACAGTGGCCCCCAACATTGATAGCCGAGGGCCTTACCTATAAGCTAGTGGCCCCCAACAATGAGAGCCGAGGGCCTTACCTATCAGCTACAGTGGCCCCCAACATTGAGAGCCGAGGGCCTTACCTATCAGCTACAGCGACACACACACACACCCCCCCCCCTCCCAACAATGAGAGCTGAAGGCCTTACCTTTACAGCGACCCCCATTTGTTTACAGAAGAGATTGGCATTTTCTAATTTACAGTAAAACTGAAAGATGCTGATGTCAGAACAATTGCTTCATCAGCACACTCGGGATCTGAGGAAAGCTACCACAACCTGCTACTAATATCCTTCTCAGGGCGCACAGAGTAAACCTACTCCTTGTGAACATTCACAACAACAACAAGGGACAGACATAAGACAAGACTCTGCCACAACAACAACAAGGGACAGACATAAGACAAGACTCTGCTAAGCCAGACTCACCTCTGATGTTTGCTTCTCTGTCAACAAATCCCATAGTAGACAGCTGTTCTAGCTGTGATGCGAACCTCTGTTCGGGGGGTTGGTTCTGGGGGGAAACAAGCAGTCACTTGGTAACAATAGATTACACACGGGAAACAAGCAGTCACTTGGTAACAATAGATTACACAAACGGAGAAAAGATTGACTTGTACTTTAGATAGCAAGTTCATGATCTGGTCAACATTCTACAAGCACCAAAAGTTAAGGTTTGGTCTGGTCAACATTCTACAAGCACCAAAAGATAAGGTTTGGTCTGGTCAACATTCTACAAGCACCAAAAGATAAGGTTTGGTCTGGTCAACATTCTACATGTACCAAAAAGTAAGGTTTGGTCTGGTCAACATTCTACATGCACCAAAAGGTGAGGTTTGGTCTCCCTCGAGCATATTACAGGTCAATAGGTACTAGCTTAATCATTGCAACTGGAGGCCCGTTGGGACATTCAGGACTTGCTACCTCTGAACATGACTTGCTCCTCATCTACTAAGCTCGGCACTATGTAGTAGACAAGTGACATGACTCGATGATCTCACCACGAGCCACCAATCAGAAACCATCTTTTTAGACGGTTGGTGGCTTCCAGAAGCTTAGACGGTGGCTTCCATTCCTGAAACTTAAGACTGTTGGTGGCTTCCATTCCAGAAGTTTAGACGGTTGGTGGCTTCCATTCCAGAAGTTTAGACGGTTGGTGGCTTCCATTCCAGAAGTTTAGACGGTTGGTGGCTTCCATTCCAGAAGTTTAGACGGTTGGCGGCTTCCATTCCTGAAGTTTAGACTGTTGGTGGCTTCCATTCCTGAAGCTTAGACTGTTGGTGGCTTCCATTCCTGAAGCTTAGACTGTTGGTGGCTTCCATTCCTGAAACTTAGACTGTTGGTGGCTTCCATTCCTGAAACTTAGACTATTGGTGGCTTCCAGAAATAGTATGCGCCACAAGTACCTGCACATTAGTCCCTTTATTAGTGGCCATAGTACCAGTCACAGAATATATTTGTCATCAAAGGTGACAGCAAATGTATCAAAAAATGATGTATAGTGTTTTAAATGTATCAACAAATGATGTATAGTGTTTGAAATGTATCAACAAATGATGTATGGTGTTTTAAATGTATCAACAACGCTGGATTTCTAATTAAAGTCAATTTCATACCAAAAAATGAATCAATAAGGAAATTGGGAAATACTTGATAAATATGGCTCTAAAATTGAATAAGATGTTTATCAAAAATTGATTTTAAATTTTCAAGTTTGATATCTTTCTTCTGTTGACCAGTAGAGAGGCTGGATGCACAGATTTCTTGTTATTGCCACATTGGAGGCTCGTGCTGTCGTTAGGTGGAATGTCCTGAGTTTGTCAGAGACACCCTTGACCCACCTACACTGAGGTCGGCCCCTGGACTGTGACCTGCGTGTAATATGCTCTCGCTGCAGGTTGGTCGTAATCCATTCTGACTGAATGACCAAACCACTTGATGTGGGTGTTTGGTTACAAAGAAAGTTGTAACAACGGTTACCATAGCGACCCATAGCTGCCAAGACCCCTCTACACCTCCACGCGATGATCCTGGATAACAGACTGCAATATTAGCAGACTGGCTAAGTAGAAGGGATCAAAGATGGAAGGCAACCCGGTACTCAAAAATGGCCACTGAGGTTGGATTTTCGTTCTCGGACTACATCCTGCTACTTGCAAAATCCTTTTCAGGGCTAGGTAGCGGAAGATTGAGAACAAGATCTGTATGATATTCTTTGAGATTCGATGTGACCACCAACTTATTTCTATTTAGCATCGACACACTCCAACACAGAGAACTGAAAACAATGTTTGACTGTGACAACAAGAGCTGCAGCAACCAACCTGCTGTCCTCCAACAATCATCTGCATCATCTGGGCCATCATGGAAGAGAAGGCTTCAGGGTTGTTCTGTGGGCCTTGTCCTAGAGCACCCCCTGCAGAAGTGATGCCAGCAACAGAAGGAGTTGTGGTGGTTACTGTCGACGATGGTGGTGTGGAGTTTGTTGTAGTAGTTGGTATGGGCAACCCTGTCATGGTAGGTGGTAGAGTACCTACACCTGTCACACTGTCAATAAATAATGTTTAGTTTCATTTGATTTCATCAAATACAAAATTGTGTTCACCTCATTTGATTGTACCATATCCCAAAATTGTGTTCACCTCATTTGATTGTACCATATCCCAAAATTGATGTTCACCTCATTTGATTGTACCATATCCCAAAATTGTGTTCACCTCATTTGATTGTACTATATCCCAAAATTGATGTTCATCTCATTTGATTGTACCATATGCCAAAATTGATGTTCATCTCATTTGATTGTACCATATCCCAAAATTGATGTTCACCTCATTTGATTGTACTATATCCCAAAATTGATGTTCATCTCATTTGATTGTACCATATGCCAAAATTGATGTTCATCTCATTTGATTGTACCATATCCCAAAATTGATGTTCACCTCAATTACAATAATGGAAGCTGTTTTACTGCTGCACATCTGACAAGGTTTCAAAAAGCATGTTATGTCTGCAGCAGGTTGCTTTGGGTGGTTAGACAGACAGACACAGGTGTGATAAAACAGATACAGGAAGCTTGCTGAAAACATTAGCAAGATGCAATCCTGATTCCTTAAAGAAAAATGTTAGAACCGAACGTATACATGTGACAAAGTAAGTGTGGTCTAATATGGCCTTAAATGGTAGTCCTACAGCAGATACTGCTTCAGACATGCAGTTGACTTCCTGGATACACTGTTTTTCATAGTTATAAGTCTGATATATACCCATTTACAGCAGGGTAAACTTGGCTGTGAACCTGATCCCTTTCTGTGAAAGACTATTATTCTGCCACTCAATGGGCTAAGTCTGGTCATACCAGATGCATGAGACCTTGTGGCCAAAGAAACGTCAGTGTTGCCATTTTGAAATAAATGACAGATTAAATCTGGCCCTTCAATGTCAGTGTTGCCATTTTGAAATAAATGAGATGAAATCTGGCCCTTCAATGTCAGTGTTGCCATTTTGAAATAAATGAGATGAAATCTGGCCCTTCAATGTCAGTGTTGCCATTTTGAAATAAATGAGATGAAATCTGGCCCTTCAATGTCAGTGTTGCCATTTTGAAATAAATGACAGATTAAATCTGGCCTTTCAATGTCAGTGTTGCCATTTTGAAATAAATGAGATAAAATCTGGCCCTTCAATGTCAGTGTTGCCATTTTGAAATAAATGAGATGAAATCTGGCCCTTCAATGTCAGTGTTGCCATTTTGAAATAAATGAGATGAAATCTGGCCCTTCAATGTCAGTGTTGCCATTTTGAAATAAATGAGATGAAATCTGGCCCTTCAATGTCAGTGTTGCCATTTTGAAATAAATGACAGATGAAATCTGGCCCTTGAATGTCAGTGTTGAATGTTCCTGCACAGAAACAGGTGACCAGGTAATAATGGGAGTGCGTCTGATAAAATAAGTAGCCAAACCAAACAATGATTAAACCAACCTTGAATATAAATTTGGGGATTCGTGTTGCAGCTGTGATAATCCATTCTGAATCTGCATGAGGGCCTCCAAGACCCTGGGATTTGAGACCATGCTTTGCATTTCTGGATTCTGCATCTGTTGAACACAGCACTGGCTAATGCTTTGACACATTTCAAATGACTAACTTATGAATCTGAATCTAGGCTGCTGAAAAGCTATAACTACCTGTGTTAAATCATAGGACTTTTACAAAAAGGAAATGACAGGAGGCACACCATTCAATTACCTGACACACCATTCAATTACATGACACACCATTCAATTACCTGACACACCATTCAATTACCTGACACACCATTCAATTACATGACACACCATTCAATTACATGACACACCATTCAATTACCTGACACACCATTCAATTACCTGCTGGAGTAGAGCTGGCATCATATTGGACATGTTGGCCTGCATTTGGGGGTTGTTAGCAAACAGAGGATTGTTGCCAATAATCTGTGGATGAAATATAAGGGTTTACAGTGATTGCTTATTTAATTAGAACAAAAAACACGCTGGAGTGAAAACTCACTGCTCTACACTAAACAGGACTCCATATGGGGGCTTCAGTGTGAGCTGAATAATAATATCTGTGTTGATAAGCCCAATAGCTAAATCTCTCTTCTTCTCTACCCGAGACTGGCTTAGGTTTTAATTTACACAGCACTAGAAACTGAAGTCAGTTTGAGATAGGAAGTAATTAGTGTCATTGTGACTAGGTTGAAACGCTAGCCGCTTCACTATCCAATCAGCAGTGCCAGCCAATCATCTTCTGCTAAATAGTGTCATTGTGACTAGGTTGAAATGCTAGCCACTTCACTATCCAAGCAGCAGTGCCAGCCAATCATCTTCTGCTAAACTTACAAACAGGCGTACACTTGACGTTAGTCGTGTCAAAACTAAGTGCCACACTTTTTGTGTATTGATCATTGCACTACATAATGGCATGCCCCGTAATGTCTGCCCTAAAGCATTCAATAGTTTGAATGTGTCTTTTTATGTTTAAGAATTCAGGGTTAGGGCAATCAAGTCTACAACAAGAAAGATAACTTTCAAATGAAACATATTTAATGTAACAGCTTTCAAATGTGCACTTGTGATGCGCATTTATTGCACAATGAACTCTAACAGCAGCAGGCTAGCCTTTCTGGCAAGGAAGCTACTCATCCACCAGTTCAAGCAGTCAAGTTGACTGCTCTCTTTGTTCATACAATATGAATGTTTTTCCACTAACAAATGGCCCCACACAATGTCATAATTAACTGTGCGATGTTAAATATGTGAGAGATGCACGATGTTAATGATGTCAGAGATGCACGATGTTAATGTCAGAGATGCACGATGTTAATGATGTCAGAGATGCACGATGTTAATGATGTCAGAGATGCACGATGTTAATGATGTCAGAGATGCACGTTGTTAATGATGTCAGAGATGCACGATGTTAATGATGTGAGAGATGCATGATGTGAGAGATTCACGATGTGAGAGATGTTGCTGCTACCTGTTGGGCTAGTTCTGGGTTTGCAGAAAGTGACTGCATCATGGACTGCATGTACGGGGCTTGTAGCATACTGGTCATCATCTGAGGATTCTGTGTCATCTGTTGTAGCAGGCTCTGCATTCCAGGACTGTTGAACATGCCTGTGAGAGGAAGCAACACATCCATGTGGTTGGCTACATTTGATTTCATCCAACATTTAAAAACAGGCAACCTAGAAACTTGTGGAGAGACAGAGTACTCTGATGATGTGATGTGGAGAGACAGAGTACTCTGATGATGTGATGTGGAGAGAGACAGAGTACTCTGATGTTATGATGTGGAGAGAGACACAGTACTCTGATGTTGTGATGTGGAGAGAGACAGAGTACTCTGATGTTGTGATGTGGAGAGAGACAGAGTACTCTGATGATGTGATGTGGAGAGACAGAGTACTCTGATGATGTGATGTGGAGAGAGACAGAGTACTCTGATGATGTGATGTGGAGAGAGACAGAGTACTCTGATGATGTGATGTGGAGAGAGACAGAGTACTCTGATGTTGTGATGTGGAGAGAGACAGAGTATTCTGATGATGTGATGTGGAGAGAGACAGAGTACTCTGATGTTGTGATGTGGAGAGAGACAGAGTACTCTGATGTTGTGATGTGGAGAGAGACAGAGTACTCTGATGTTGTGATGTGGAGAGAGACAGAGTACTCTGATGATGTGATGTGGAGAGAGACAGAGTACTCTGATGTTGTGATGTGGAGAGAGACAGAGTACTCTGATGTTGTGATGTGGAGAGAGACAGAGTACTCTGATGTTGTGATGTGGAGAGAGACAGAGTACTCTGATGTTGTGATGTGGAGAGAGACAGAGTACTCTGATGTTGTGATGTGGAGAGACAGAGTACTCTGATGTTGTGATGTGGAGAGAGACACAGTACTCTGATGTTGTGATGTGGAGAGAGACAGAGTACTCTGATGTTATGATATGGAGAGACAGAGTACTCTGATGATGTGATGTGGAGAGAGACACAGTACTCTGATGTTGTGATGTGGAGCGAGACAGAGTACTCTGATGTTGTGATGTGGAGAGACAGTACTCTATTGTCATGTGAAGAGACAGTACTCTATTGCTGTTGTGATGTGAAGAGATAGAGTACTCTGATGATGCGATGTGGAGAGAGACACAGTACTCTGATGTTGTGATGTGAAGAGAGACAGAGTACTCTGATGTTGTGATGTGGAGAGAGACACAGTACTCTGATGTTGTGATGTGGAGAGAGACACAGTACTCTGATGTTGTGATGTGGAGAGAGACACAGTACTCTGATGTGATGTGGAGAGACAGTACTCTGATGTTGTGATGTGGAGAGAGACACAGTACTCTGATGTTGTGATGTGGAGAGACAGTACTCTATTGTCATGTGAAGAGACAGTACTCTATTGCTGTTGTGATGTGGAGAGACAGTACTCTATTGCTGTTGTGATGTGAAGAGACAGTACTCTATTGTCATGTGGAGAGACAGTACTCTATTGTCATGTGGAGAGACAGTACTCTATTGTCATGTGAAGAGACAGTACTCTATTGTCATGTGAAGAGACAGTACTCTATTGCTGTAGTGATGTGAAGAGACAGTACTCTATTGTCATGTGAAGAGACAGTACTCTATTGTCATGTGAAGAGACAGTACTCTATTGCTGTAGTGATGTGAAGAGACAGTACTCTATTGCTGTAGTGATGTGAAGAGACAGTACTCTATTGTCATGTGGAGAGACAGTACTCTATTGTCATGTGAAGAGACAGTACTCTATTGTCATGTGAAGAGACAGTACTCTATTGCTGTAGTGATGTGAAGAGACAGTACTCTATTGTCATGTGAAGAGACAGTACTCTATTGTCATGTGAAGAGACAGTACTCTATTGTCATGTGAAGAGACAGTACTCTATTGCTGTAGTGATGTGAAGAGACAGTACTCTATTGTCATGTGAAGAGACAGTACTCTATTGTCATGTGAAGAGACAGTACTCTATTGCTGTTGTGATGTGAAGAGACAGAGTACTCTATTATTTGTGGAAGTAGAGGCAGACTAAGAGGAGTTCACATCTAAGACAACCAATCAGTATAAGAGAAATCAAGAACAGGTTCTACCTTAGTTTTGGTTACTTTGATTGTATTTTCTTTAGGTGATGGGGAATTTAGTTGAAAGCCCAATAAACATATTTGTTGGACAACTGTCAATGGTCTACAGAGATAACAGCAGTCATGTCGTTATCTGACATGGATATTATGTAGGTTATTTGTTGGGTCACGTGATCACATGGCCAGAACGGACATCAAACTGACAATTTCCAAATAAATGAAAAAACATAAGATGTGGTGTGATCAGTTTGAGGCACATGAAATGGTGTCCTACATTAAGTGGTGTGATCAGTTTGAGGCACATGAAATGGTGTCCTACATTAACCAATGATGCCACTTGTCTACTTTATTTTCTTGACCTGGTCCTAGTATGTGCTTGTGCCTTCCAGTGTCAGGTTAGGAAGAGGTTTCTTGACCTGGTCCTAGTATGTGCTCGTGCCTTCCAGTGTCAGGTTAGGAATAGGTTTCTTGACCTGGTCCTAGTATGTGCTCGTGCCTTCCAGTGTCAGGTTAGGAAGAGGTTTCTTGACCTGGTCCTAGTATGTGCTCGTGCCTTCCAGTGTCAGGTTAGGAAGAGGTTTCTTGACCTGGTCCTAGTATGTGCTCGTGCCTTCCAGTGTCAGGTTAGGAAGAGGTTTCTTGACCAGGTCCTAGTATGTGCTTGTGCCTTCCAGTGTCAGGTTAGGAAGAGGTTTCTTGACCTGGTCCTAGTATGTGCTTGTGCCTTCCAGTATCAGGGTATGAAGAGGTTTCTTGACCAGGTCCTAGTATGTGCTTGTGCCTTCCAGCATCAGGGTAGGAAGAGGTTTCTTGACCTGGTCCTAGTATGTGCTTGTGCCTTCCAGCATCAGGGTATGAAGAGGTTTCTTGACCTGGTCCTAGTATGTGCTTGTGCCTTCCAGTGTCAGGTTAGGAAGAGGTTTCTTGACCTGGTCCTAGTATGTGCTTGTGCCTTCCAGCATCAGGTTAGGAAGAGGTTTCTTGACCAGGTCCTAGTATGTGCTTGTGCCTTCCAGCATCAGGTTAGGAAGAGGTTTCTTGACCAGGTCCTAGTATGTGCTTGTGCCTTCCAGCATCAGGTTAGGAAGAGGTTTCTTGACCAGGTCCTAGTATGTGCTTGTGCCTTCCAGCATCAGGTTAGGAAGAGGTTTCTTGACCAGGTCCTAGTATGTGCTTGTGCCTTCCAGTGTCAGGTTAGGAAGAGGTTTCTTGACCAGGTCCTACCTAGTATGTGCTTGTGCCTTCCAGTGTCAGGTTAGGAAGAGGTTTCTTGACCGACCCTAGTATCTGCTTCGTACACGGGGAGTTTTACTGCTTCTGTTATTTCTGCTATCCATCTTTTGCGTGGTCGGCATTTGGCTTTGTATCCATTGTATCAATAAAGCATTTTTTTCTGAGGGATACTATCTGGTATTTGACGTGTCCGAATCATTTGGATTGCTGTCTCTTGATGAGGTCTAGCCTTGGTGTTGTACCTACTTGTCTCCAAATACCTTCGTTTCTGATTCTATCCATTCTTGTTGCTCCAAGCATTATGAGCAGTCATTCCATCTCTGTTGTTACAATGGTTCTGTTGTCTTTGTTTATGTCCAATTTTGGCACTGATAGCACAATGTGGGTAGAAATACTGTAGTGGAGTTTTTGTATCCATTGTAACGAGTTTACATTGCAATATTGGGGACATTTGCCCAATGATTTGCCTTGCTTTATACTTAACTCATTCACTCCCACGAGCCGATACAATGGCTTCCCGTTTTTTCTAGAAAACCCAGAAGCCGGTGTATCGGCTTTTGTTACTGTGTTCACAAAATGTTTTCCCATTCCTAGTTCTCCTAAATGTTTTATTTTGGTTATTGGCGGAAGTCCAGATTTTGCACTTTTTCATTCCGGAAGAGTTAGTTTGAGTTTTGTTGAAAAATTGTTTAGTTTCGTAACTTGGAAAATATAATTTTTTTTCGGAGAGCAACTTTGAAGCTATCCCATGCACCTTCAGCCACACCAAATAGAGTTTTTTTCAGTACAAGCTCGGGAATAGATAGATTATATTATTGCTAATGGTAGTGATGATGAAGATATCGATCGTTATGATAGCGCTGTTTCAATTTATTTATCTAGTCTTAGTTCTACGTCGAGAGATGAAAGTAAAACTAAGTGTACTGACGAAGGGGCGGTGCCCTCTTTTGTCTCAAGCAATGGTAATAACAGTTCACAAATTCAGTAAAGGTTCAAGATCCGACACAATCATTCTAGTGTGTATAATATTAATGTGTGTACATATATTTTGAATACAGCGGGAACATTCTTTCCGTGTGCGCGTAAATTGTAAACACTCACGCTGATGTTGATCGGAGCTTTTATTTTTTAGCACGTTTTCAACTTCACGTGCCTTCAGTAAAATGTAAATACTGTGAAAACAACCTCATCAAATTAGGTGCAACTTTCAGAACATCGTCTTTTGAGGATTTCCGTCAATAGAAATTCATTACGTTATTTGTATATTGGTTTAGAGCTGAATAATGTATTGATGAGGGGAACATTTTTGTTCATAATTTTTAAAAATAACAAACGATTATGCAACTTTAATTCATCAAACACAAATTTACACCTGCATTTGTAAAATATATGTATTCCATTCTATTCTAGCCTCAATTGTGAACAGTTTGGTATATAATACGTGTTATTTTAGTGAACGCCTATTGAAGACAAATAGATCGCAACTAAGTGATGCTGTTTTTCAGTTTTACATAAAAATAAAATTGTGTCCAGAGGTCCAAAATATTTGGGAGTGAATGAGTTAAATATTTGTTAAATTGAAAGCTAGTTTTGTGAAAATAAACCTGATTGAATATTTCTGTTATATTCTTTTAAGAATTATGATCATTGTACTCCATACAGACCCATAGGTGTTCAGTCTCGCAAACAGTGTGGATATTGATGGTTCCCATAGCTCGCTGGTCGCACACACTTCTGCTTCATCTTTATACTGCATTTACGTTTAACTTGCTATTTGTACGAATAAGATCATTAAACAAATAACAGAATCACATATTAAACAAATAACAGAATCACATATTAAACAAATAACAGAATCACATATTAAACAAATAACAGAATCACATATTAAACAAATAACAGAATCACATATTAAACAAATAACAGAATCACATATTAAACAAATAACAGAATCACATATACCTGCTGATGTAGAATTCTGGCCAGTTGGCTGGGAGCTAGTGCTGTTACCCCCAACTGATGAAGATGTGTTGGAAGCAGACGTAGGGCTTGCCCAGGGGTTTGGCAGAGGATCTGTGTTTTCTCGGCCTTGTTGAACATTCTCATCTGCTTCAGAATGTAAAAAGTGTACAGAAGATTAGACATTTGAAAACACAATGTCATACAGTGAGTAGTTTTCTGTTTGTGAAAGATCTGCTCACAACAAAACCACACACACAATGTCATACAGTGAGTAGTTTTCTGTTTGTGAAAGATCTGCTCACAACAAAACCACACACACAATGTCATACAGTGAGTAGTTTTCTGTTTGTGAAAGATCTGCTCACAACAAAACCACACACACAATGTCATACAGTGAGTAGTTTTCTGTTTGTGAAAGATCTGCTCACAACAAAACCACACACACAATGTCATACAGTGAGTAGTTTTCTGTTTGTGAAAGATCTGCTCACAACAAAACCACACACACAATGTCATACAGTGAGTAGTTTTCTGTTTGTGAAAGATCTGCTCACAACAAAACCACACACACAATGTGTGCAGTAAACAAGCAACACTCGCTGCATTCTCTCCAAAAACATATTTGTTCAAGACCCATTTCAATGATTTCATACATGACTTTTCTTGGAGTCTATTTGTTGTTTTCTTTCTTCTCCTCCTATCCCTTGAACACTGGGATCAAGATGGTGAGCTGTGTACGAGTTCTAGCGGCCAGCGACTTGACAGCTGACATGCTAGCGTCAGGGCCAGCGACTGACAGCTGACATGCTAGCGTCAGGGCCATCGACCAACAGCTGACTGCTAGCATCAGGGCCAGCGAACCAGAGCTGACTGCTAGCGTCAGGGCCAGCGAACCACAGCTGACTGCTAGCGTCAGGGCCAGCGAACCACAGCTGACTGCTAGCGTCAGGGCCATCGACCAACAGCTGACATGCTAGCGTTAGGGCCAGCGAACCACAGCTGACTGCTAGCGTCAGGGCCAGCGAACCACAGCTGACTGCTAGCGTTAGGGCCAGCGAACCACAGCTGACTGCTAGCGTTAGGGCCAGCGAACCACAGCTGACTGCTAGCGTCAGGGCCAACGAACCACAGCTGACTGCTAGCGTTAGGGCCAGCGAACCAAAGCTGACTGCTAGCGTTAGGGCCAGCGAACCAGAGCTGCCAAGATCCTTCTCTACCTCCACGTGGTGACCCTGGATAACATGATGCAATATGGCAGACTGGCTTAGGAGAAGGAATAGAAGAGGGAAGGATTACCTGGTACCCAAAAATGCCATACTGAAGTCGGATGTGTCAGACCGAAAGGTGCAAATATTGCAGTCAAGATGTAATCAATGACACAACACATTTCATTCTCCTAACAACATCCTGCTACTTGCAAAGCCCTTTTCAGGAGCTGGTAGTGCCAGTGTGAGAACGAACGAACGAAGAACTTGAACACTAGCAGTAACACATCTCACACACAGTGAACTGCTGCTGCTGTGCCCCTACACAGTGGTCATGTGTGACACGGACAAGGCGCTGTGTATGAGGTGTGCATCCTCTGCTCTAACCAATCAGAAATGATTTGACTGAAGTCACCAAACCTCACGACCACTGTGCTTGTCTTGGAGGCCCCTATACCTGGGAATCATAGCAGCTTCTCTATGTGCACAACCCAGCCTCTCTATGTGCACGATCAAGCAACATAGCAGTCAGTCTATGTGCACAATCAAGCCACATTGCAGCTTCTCTATGTGCACGATCAAGCCACATAGCAGCTTCTCTATGTGCACAGCCCAGCCTCTCTATGTGCACAATCAAGACACTATCAAATTTTTGCTGAAAGTTTGTCCTGCCCCATAGACCTAGTTTTTTTGCCGTTGCTGATTTGTATTTTTAGTTTATCTCTTTTTTGTAGCAGAATATTTCTGAAACACGAGCAATCACATAGTCAGACATGAACCTTCACACACACATAATATATCACACAAGTCAGACGTGAACCTTCACACACACAACATATCACACAAGTCAGACGTGAACCTTCACACACACAACATATCACACAAGTCAGACGTGAACCTTCACACACACACAACATATCACACAAGTCAGATGTGAACCTTCATACACACATAACGTATCACACAAGTCAGACGTGAACCTTCACACACACACACATAACATATCACACAAGTCAGACGTGAACCTTCAGACACACACATAACATATCACACAAGTCAGATGTGAACCTTCAGACACACACATAACATATCACACAAGTCAGACGTGAACCTTCACACACACACACACTCAGTCAGTCAATATAATGTCAATGACCACAACACTATTCACTTTCTGACAAGACAAGCAAAAACACAATTACCTAAACTATTACTGACAAGTGAAGCAAACGGATTGGAGCCAATGGACTCCTGGGCTGCAGACAACATAGGTTCTTGTATATCACGATACATCCGCTGCAGGGCATTGAAACCGCCAGGTATACTCTGAAATCGAGCAATCACTTCAATGTTACAGAACAATTTTCTTGCAGACTCCCTTACCTCGTCAGCCTGGTTAAAACAGTTACTGACACCAGTTCTATTGTCATCACTTCAGCCAGCAGTTGCTAAGCAACACTATACTGAAAACTGCACAAACATTATTACGAGTATAGTGCTACATCTGCTACAGATGTTAGACCTAGATTGGAGTCCTTATCACAGAGGGGACATAAACATGCTGGAAAGGATAGAAAGAAGAGCCACACAACTGATAGTGGGATTCCAGAATTACAGTTATGAGGAAAGAAAAACCGGCCTACAGTGTCTTGAAGAGAGAAGAATTCGTGGTGACAATACAGGTTTATAAGATGATCAGAGGAATGGATAAATTAAAAAGTTTTTTAAAAATACAACCACCCACAAGAACAAGAGGGAATAGCTTCAAGCTGACTAAAGAGAGGTCCAGATTAGATATTAGGAAATATTTTTTAGTCAGAGAGTGGTGTCTGCTTGGAATGTATTGCCAGGGGAGGTAGTGGAGGCAGGGACAGTTAATGCATTTAAGAATAAACTGGATGCACATAGCTTTTAGAGCAAGGTGATGTAAATGTAACTGGTTGTATACAGACTCTGCAGAGTCTTCTAAACCAGTATAAAGAAGTTAAGTTAAGCTTTGTGAGGCAGCAGGACAACAGATTGTGAAAAATAGTACTACAGATTGAGAGAGGTAAGACTATGGATTGAGAGAGGTAGGACTATGGATTGAGAGAGGTAAGACTATGGATTGAGAGGTAAGACTATGGATTGAGAGAGGTAAGACTATGGATTGAGAGAGGTAAGACTATGGATTGAGAGGTAAGACTATGGATTGAGAGAGGTAAGACTATGGATTGAGAGGTAAGACTATGGATTGAGAGAGGTAGGACTATGGATTGAGAGAGGTAAGACTATGGATTGAGAGAGGTAAGACTATGGATAGAGAGAGGTAGAACTACAAATATGTACAAAACACGGGACCACAAACATAAAAGTCAAGCTTCAAAAAGCAACAGACAAGAAACAAGTTAGTACTGATGTACAGCAGCCTCCAACAGGAAAGTTGTGCAAGTCACAGAGACACGAGAGGTACCACATGAATACCTTACATGGCTGACAACAGTAGCCTGTGTGTGACTGACATCAGTGACAAGTGGCCCTATAGTCAAGGCAGCTTACATGCTTTCACTAGAGCTCCCTCAACATTTCATGGCCCCCCAACTAATTCTAAAATTAACACGAGAAATTGTTCAGTGTAAAAATATCAGTACATGGCTGACCAGCTGTGTCCACACAATCTCTGTACATGTACAAGACTTATGAAGATTGCCGACTCACCTCTAGATTACTCATGGCCCTGTCCTGAGACCTCATCAGCTCCTGCATCATGGCTGGGTTACGAGCTAGCTCCATCGTCTGTCTCATCAGTTCTGGGTTGTTGAGCATGTGGGTTATCTCAGGGTTTCTCTGTGGGGAACAAATGTATCGTCAGGATGCACGTAGCACACGCAGTCAGACAATTATCCAAACATACATTTGATATGAGATGGTGGTCTAGTGGTGTCAGCTTAGTTCACAATTCAAACATACCTGGCTCGTTTTTTCTTTCTCATTGTCCTGACAAGGATGTTGTGCCATAGTTTACAGCGAGGCTGGAATATCTGTGTCTTTAGGCAAGCCCGACACATCTGTGTCTTTAGGCAGGCCCGACACATCTGCGTCTTTAGGCAGGCCCGACACATCTGCGTCTTTAGGCAGGCCCGACACATCTGCGTCTTTAGGCAGGCCCGACACATCTGCGTCTTTAGGCAGGCCTGACACATCTGCGTCTTTAGGCAGGCCCGATACATTCCATTTCAGGTGGCTGTTTTTGGGACCAGGTTTGCCTTCCTACTGCTATCCCTGATCTCCTAGCCAGACTGCACTAGTGCAATCTGTTCCATAGGATTTTCATCAGTGCTGGTTTGCTGACCTTGATACAAGCAGCCAGCTATGAGTCCCTGAGCTGTATCTTCGGCCCTCATACCAGCGTTTGAATCCTATCATGCTGTTTAACAGATCAGGCATGTTGTGGATTTTTTCATAGTATGACTGATGTTTGTCTAGTTGGTCCAGCTGTAAATAGGTATCTGACAAAGTCAAGAACATATTTTGGAGCCACCACAGGTCTGCAAACAGTGCCAGTATGTTAGCACTTCTGTCATCAGCACTTCTAGGCTTCAACAATCAAAGCCACAGACTGCCTACTCTAGTAAACAATGGTAGATGGTTCATAGAACCTGGTCACCCCCATGTGTGCTCAGTATACTGCTGAAAGTGTAGACGACAGAGCAGGAACTGCGTAGCGCCTAAAGTAGCCATTTACAGCTGGTTCAAGTGGGGTTTGAACATGGGACGTTGGGATTGTAAACAAACTCCACAACCTCTTCGCCACATGATTCCTCTTACTTACTAAAGTGTAATAGATGCCTCCTAACAATAAAATGTCGCTGAAGAAATACATTCACTGTAGAAGTCATATCCTTCTTAACAAACAGCTCCGAGTTCTACAGTGTCAGATAGCACATGTCACATCCACCAGCAGTTCTAATGACAGATAGAACATGTCACATCCACCAGCAGTTCTAGTGACAGTGCTGTCTTTCCAGTGTGCAGTGTCAGTAACTTCCCTTTCTTTCAACTCAATTCTATATTCCCTAGTCACCACAGACCTGTAGCTTGGCCCCCCCCCCCCCCCCCCCCCCGTGAACATATTGTCTAAATATGGTAAGTTACTGACTAGAATTGATCCCCGTACGTGATGAGTTAGAAAGAAGAATCCATTACCTCCATCAACTCTCTCATTTGGGGATTATTGACCAGTAGAGATCTCATAATCTCTGGATTGGACATCATTGACTGTACTAAAGGGTTGTCCATGAGTTGTCTCATCATGTCTGGGTTGCTCATCATCTGAGGAGAAGAATCATTCAAGATGTACGACCAATAGAGGTCTATCGAGACAGTGGGATAATGCAACCAATACAGGACTTTCAAGACCATTACATAAAGATATTTCTAAATACAAAAACAGTTAGAGGAATTTGAAGACAAGAAATTGACCAGAACCCCGCCATGATGGAGAAGGTTGATGGGATCAGCCAGAAGTGATGGCTGCTTGGCTTAGTTATTGCTATAACCACTAGCTAGTGTTAGTTCAAAGATCTGATTTTCCAGTTATGTTTATAGGTGACTCCAGTTATGTTTATAGGTGACTCCAGTTATGTTTATAGGTGACTCCAGTTATATTTATAGGTGACTACAGTTATGTTTATAGGTGACTCCAGTTATGTTTATAGGTGACTCCAGTTATGTTTGTTATCAATCGTGCCAATTGTTGTGGTTATCATGGGGTGCTCAGCCATCAGTCTTACGCACATCAGCGATTGCCTTGTGCCTTTCCACAGAGGAATATGAAGCCCCAGTCTGGAAAAACTCCTCCCACGCAAAACAAGTTGATACAGCAGTGAACGAGATGGGCAGGATAGTGTCGGGGTGCCCTAAACCCACCCCCACAAAACAAAATATATCCCTTAATTGGCAGTGCACCACCTGATATAAGAAGAGGTGTAGCTGCGGAAATCGGACGAGGGAAACAGGAAAACGACCCTAGACACCCGATGTTTGGCTATCAGGAACAAGCCACAAGACTTAAATCAAGACACAGTTTCTTAAAATCAACAGAGACCATCCAGACAAGCCCGGAAGGTCAACGCATCGAGAGGTGGCGCAAAACAATGCATGATCCATGGATAGAGCTCAAGGAAGAGGCTGCGCTTGGACACCACCTGCCCTATGCTGTATGGAAGACAATGAACAGACTTCGAACTGGTGTGTCAAGATGCAGAGTGAACTTGAAGAAATGGGGATACTCAGATGTCGACACATATGAATGCGGCGCAGTTCAGGACCAAGATCATCTGATGTCCTGCCTTAACCTCCCTGAAACCTGTGACAGGAACGACATGTTGGAGGCGAACGACAAGGCAGTTGAAGTTGCTGAATACTGGACGGATGCTGTGTGACATGGTGTTTGGACACGGAAAGTAAGTAATGTTGGTAGTGACTTAATATGCTGATGTGTCTTGGCATTGTATTCTGTTCAGATTTCTGTTAATAGCAGTTTCTGTACATCAATTTTCTTCTTGCTTTTCAGCCGGTAAAGTTTTTTCAGCTTAATCTTTAATTTGGCTATGCAAAGATTGTGGTCACTGTCAATGTATGCGCCACGATAAGATCTGACATCCTGAATTGATGAACGGAACTTTGTGTGAATACAGAACTGATCTATCTGAGTTTTTGTTTTACCATCAGGAGAATTCCAAGTTATTTTGTGGATCTCTTTATGTGGAAAGATGATATCTGATACAAGGTTTGATACTTAACAGAATTCTAATAGTCGTTCACCATTCTCATTCATACCTCCTAAACCATGTGAGCCTAAATGCCTTAATTCTACGCCATTGTTGTTTCCTAGCTTCGCATTGAAGTCGCCCATTACTATTACTATGTCGTGTTTGGGGATCTTATTTGCGGCACTGGAAAGAAGCCAGTAGAAATGGTCTCTTTGGTAACATCAAGGTTGCCATTAATTGGCGCGCAACATTGTAGAATCGTGAGCTTAAACAAATTTGGTTTGGAATCTGGCTGATATTAACCTTTCGCTAAATGGTTCCCAACCGATGAGAAATTTTTTAGCGCTGGATGTCATGAGGATAGCTACTACCTCTGTGTGATGTAGATAATTTGTCTATGTTCATTTGGGAGATATTTCTTGTCCGTGCCTGTCCATCTGCACTCGCTTAGACCTAGAATGTCCAGGTTGTAGTTGCTCCTGTCATTGCTAACCTCGCATGTTTTACCAATTTGATACATAGTGCGGACGTTCCAGTACCCGATCTTGAAGATGTTTTTGACATCTAGCATGTCAGTTTGTGCCATAGTAATTGGCTTGGCTTCGTTCGTTCTCAATCTTCCACTACCAAACCCTGAAAGGACTTAAGTAGCAGAATGTAGTCCACAGAACGGAATGCGTTGTAGTTTACAGCTAGACTGCGATATTTGCACCTTTCTGTCCAACACATCCAACTTCAACAAGCATTTTTTGAGTACCGGGTTAGCATTCTCTCTTCGATCCCTTGTCCTTAGCCAGTCTGCCCTGGTGCAGTCTGTTATCCAGGATCACCACGTGGAGGTGTAAAAGAGTCTTGGCAGCTCTGGTTCGCTGGCCCTAACGCTAGCAGTCAGCTATAGGTCGCTGACCACTGCAGCTCATGTGCTGCCGTGCCATAGTAATTAATTGATTTGTTCCGTTAAATCTGTTTCTGTAACAGTAGATTTTTACAATAGCGGCTTGTTAGGCCGTTTCTCAACCTCGGGTCCAACTGGTCTTTTTTTTTGAGGTTGGCTATAGGATTGATCTTACCTCAGTTAGATACTTAGACGAGGTTGACGTCTGACAGCGTACGAAGAAGATACTAAGACGTATCTAACAACTTTCATGTTTTCTTGGTGGTTGTTATTTCGAAATAAACCTGTGTAACTGATGTATTTCTTCTTTTGCTTTTTCCGGCGTACACAACTTGCAAGATGGTGTATGACTCACTTAATATAATGGTTAAATATAACGCTCGCAAAGACAAGAGGCAGTTCTTCAATGAACTGGCTGCAACAGCTGAAAGTGCATCAAAAGCAGATACCTTCACCACATCACAAGACAGAGATAACCATGGCAACCTTCACCACATCACAAGACAGAGATAACCATGGCAACCTTCACCACATCACAAGACAGAGATAACCATGGCAACCTTCACCACATCACAAGACAGAGATAAACATGGCAACCGTCACCACATCACAAGACAGAGATAAACATGGCAACCGTCACCACATCACAAGACAGAGATAACCATGGCAACCTTCACCACATCACAAGACAGAGATAACCATGGCAACCTTCACCACATCACAAGACAGAGATAACCATGGCAACCGTCACCACATCACAAGACAGTTATGCAATAAACCACCTACTACAAATACACCAATCAGAGATAAACATGGCAACCTTCACCACATCACAAGACAGTTATGCAATAAACCACCTACTACAAATACACCAATCAGAGATAAACATGGCAACCTTCACCACATCACAAGACAGTTATGCAATAAACCACCTACTACAAATACACCAATCAGAGATAAACATGGCAACCTTCACCACATCACAAGACAGTTATGCAATAAACCACCTACTACAAATACACCAATCAGAGATAAACATGGCAACCTTCACCACATCACAAGACAGTTATGCAATAAACCACCTACTACAAATACACCAATCAGAGATAAACATGGAAACCTTCACCACATCACAAGACAGTTATGCAATAAACCACCTACTACAAATACACCAATCAGAGATAAACATGGCAACCCTCTTACTACAGAAAAAGAAGAGATGAAACGTTGGGCAGAACATTTTACAGAGATATTGGATAGACCACATCCCACAACAACCCCTAATTTTGTTAATGAAACAGACATGCCCCTTTCTTAAAAGTGTCCTTTGCAGATTTTACACTTGCAGAAATCAAGAGCCATTCACAAACTATAGAATTTCAAGGCAGCAGGGGATGATGAGATAACTGGTGAAATGTTAAAAGCCGCAGATGATACCACCCTCACTTATCTCCTATCCATCATAAATGATGTTTGCAAAGAGGGTAAACTACCACAACAGTGGAAAGATGTTATTGTTGTAAAAATACTGAAGAAAGGAGATGTATCCGATTGTAACAACTGCCGTGGCATAACACCCCTGTCAGTGCCTGGGAAAGTACTCTGCAGCATGATATTAGAAAGACTCAGGGAACAGGTAGATGCCATCATAAGAGAAGAACAGGCTGGCTTTAGACCAAAGCGTTCTTGCATTGATCACATTTTTATATTCAGAACTATCATAGAAGAATCAGTAGAAATGCAATCCCCACTAATCATTAACTTCCAGAAGGCCTTTGACAGTCTACACCGTCCCAGAAGGCCTTTGACAGTCTACACCGTCCCAGAAGGCCTTTGACAGTCTACACCGTCCCAGAAGGCCTTTGACAGTCTACACCGTCCCAGAAGGCCTTTGACAGTCTACACCGTCCCAGAAGGCCTTTGACAGTCTACACTGCCCCAGAAGGCCTTTGACAGTCTACACCGTCCCAGAAGGCCTTTGACAGTCTACACCGTCCCAGAAGGCCTTTGACAGTCTACACTGCCCCAGAAGGCCTTTGACAGTCTACACCGTCCCAGAAGGCCTTTGACAGTCTACACCGTCCCAGAAGGGCTATGACAGTCTACACCGTCCCAGAAGGCCTTTGACAGTCTACACTGCCCCAGAAGGCCTTTGACAGTCTACAATGTTCAACATTATGGACAATTCTAAAGAACTATGGCTTACCCTCAAAAAACATAAATTTTAGCAAGGCCTTATATGATAATTCACGATGCTGTGTTCGAACAACCGAAGGCAACACTGAATGGTTTAACATAAAAACAGGGATGTATTTGATCACCTCTACTATTTGGCATAGCTATAGATTGGATTATGAAACGATGTGCCCATGATAAGCATAGAATGGACAGATAACACGACCTTAGAAGATCTTGATTTTGCAGACGACCTAGCGCTACTAAGTACCACTAATGAAAAAACACAAGAAAATATGCCAATGGTCAGAACAGATAGGACTTCAAGTAAACACCTCAAAGACAAAGATAATGGCTTCCACAACCACAACGGTTGATATCAAGCTACAGGGGAAATCTCTACAAAATGACCAACACTACACATACCTGGTAAGCAAAATGACACAAGATAGAGATACCATGAAAGAAATTTATACTAGAATGGCTTTGGCCTCGTGCGCCTTTAATCAGCTCACCAACATCTGGAAATCAACGACACTGAACAAACATACCAAGCTCAGACTATTGAACTCAGTTGTAATATCAGTCCAGACATATGGATGTGAAAGCTGTAAGACAATAAAAGCGTTGGAAAACAAACTAAACATTTTTGAAAATTAATGTTTAAGAAAATTATGGAATATACATTGGGACCAGTTCATAACTAATGACTCGATAAGAACAGAGACAAACCAACTATACGTGTCGACCATCATCCGGAAAAAACGAAGGACATACATGGGACATGTCCTTAGAATGAACAACAACCGTCTTCCATTGCAAGCACTCGAATGAACACCAAGAGGCGTTTTGAAAAGGGAGACCCAAGGAAACACTCAGAAGAACGATCACCCGAGAGAGCTCAACTATGGGCCTCAGCACCACACAAGATCTAAAACAGTGGCGTCACACCGCTCCAACTGGAGACCCTTTGTTTCTGCCCTATGCGCCATATGTGACGGGCAAAGAACATAATAGATAGATCAGATATGTTTATTCTTGACTACAGTTATATTTATAGCTGACCAC
Source organism: Ariolimax columbianus (assembly GCA_036924085.1). Classification (NCBI taxonomy): domain Eukaryota; kingdom Metazoa; phylum Mollusca; class Gastropoda; order Stylommatophora; family Arionidae; genus Ariolimax; species Ariolimax columbianus. The sequence continues at coordinate 144,212,297 of JAVGWX010000003.1, read as the reverse complement.
AGTTATGTTTATAGCTGACTACACACACAAATAAGGACATCTACACCTCACACACAAATAAGGACATCTACACCACACACACAAATAAGGACATCTACACCACACATACAAATAAGGACATCTACACCACACATACAAATAAGGACATCTACACCACACACACAAATAAGGACATCTACACCACACACACAAATAAGGACATCTACACCACACATACAAATAAGGACATCTACACCACACACAAATAAGGACATCTACACCACACACACAAATAAGGACATCTACACCACACATACAAATAAGGACATCTACAACACACATACAAATAAGGACATCTACACCACACACACAAATAAGGACATCTACACCACACATACAAATAAGGACATCTACACCACACACACAAATAAGGACATCTACACCACACATACAAATAAGGACATCTACACCACACATACAAATAAGGACATCTACACCACACACACAAATAAGGACATCTACACCACACACACAAATAAGGACATCTACACCACACATACAAATAAGGACATCTACACCACACACACAAATAAGGACATCTACACCACACACACAAATAAGGACATCTACACCACACATACAAATAAGGACATCTACAACACACATACAAATAAGGACATCTACACCACACACACAAATAAGGACATCTACACCACACATACAAATAAGGACATCTACACCACACACACAAATAAGGACATCTACACCACACATACAAATAAGGACATCTACACCACACACACAAATAAGGACATCTACAACACACATACAAATAAGGACATCTACACCACACATACAAATAAGGACATCTACACCACACGTACAAATAAACATCTACACCACACACACAAATAAGGACATCTACACCCCACACACAAATAAGGACATCTACACCACACATACAAATAAGGACATCTACACCACACACACAAATAAACATCTACACCACACACACAAATAAACATCTACACCACACACACAAATAAATACATCTACACCACACATACAAATAATAACATCTACACCACACATACAAATAAATACATCTACACCACACACACAAATAAGCACTACCTCTCTCTGCATCCGTTGCTGCATTTCCATAAAATTACCAGAGCCTAAGCCAAATCCACTCAGACCACCGAGACCGCCAATTCCACCAAGATTGAGTGGAGCCTGCGGCACACTAGGTGTCGCCTGTATCAAGTAACAAATATGCATATTATAATACAATATTACTACTTTCTTGTCACGTCAAATTTTAAGAAATGTTTATGAAAACGTAAGGAATAGTTTGTCTATATTAGAACTGAATAGAACCATGGTTCAGTAGCAGGACCTGAAGAATTATTGTGTGTAAACCTAACCTGAACACAAGTTCTAGATGTTCGTATAAGAGTCATGAATCATATTAATGAAGACCATATTTATTCAAATTACCAATACAAAGCATATGAAACAAATAATATGAAACACAATCTTACAGCTGCTGAACTTGGTGCGGTATTTGATGGCGACTCATGTGAGGCCTGGAGGAGAAATAGGGGGCAAAAGTCAGAATAACAGTTGTCAACAATTACGGACAAAGTACAGTTATCTTTCATTCTCAGTTTGGAGATTACGTGGCCCAGGGTTCGTGAACTTGGTTTATGATACCAATTTAGCACGTTCAAATCACTCTGTGCTCTGACCAGACATGTGGGTTTATTCGTGGTATGACCCTTTGTCCAGTCGACTCCGATGTTATTTCAAATGCCCACAACGAGTAGGTTTACCCTTTTGTGTGCCCTAAAAGGGACGGTGGCAGGTTGCAGTAGCTCTCCTCACATCCTGAATGTGCTGATGAAGGTGGACCGGGGTACACCAGGCGGCTGTGCTATGAAAAGCTTCATCTGTGTGTCACTCACTACTATGGGGATCATTTCAATTCCTCACCTTTTTAGCCAGGCTGCCATGAAAACAGCCCATTTCCAGTAAGGGCTACTAAGAAACCGAGGTGAGGGTCTTGGCCTGTATGTTTTGTCTGACCCTGACTAACATGTCTGATCAGTATAGTTTGCCTGACCAGATGTTAGTCTTCCTTCCACAACCCAGCTGTAAATGGGTACCTTAATGAAGTCAGGGGACGATTTTGGGTGTGCCATATCAGGTATGGAGTTCATGTTCTGTCGTCAGCACTTTCAGCAATGAAAAGAACTGAGCACATATGTGCAGGTGCCCAGGTGCAATGAAGATGGTTATATAAACCATGCAGGTTCCACATAAATACACAAACCCAAAAACTGAATTTGTACACATTAAAAAGCACACACACATTGCAATCAGTGACCTTCTCAAAGCTTTAGTGCTTCCGGGTCAGCAGTGTTATTTGTACGACTCACCTATTACAACTCCCAGATTGTACATGCATCATCAAATCCTTCAGCATAAGGGCTTGTGTCTCTGTGGTAGTAAGGGATTGTGTCTGTGTGGTAGTAAGGGATTGTGTCTCTGTGGTAGTAAGGGCTTGTGTCTCTGTGGTAGTAAGGGATTGTGTCTCTGTGGTAGTAAGGGCTTGTGTCTCTGTGGTAGTAAGGGATTGTGTCTGTGTGGTAGTAAGGGATTGTGTCTCTGTGGTAGTAAGGGATTGTGTCTGTGTGGTAGTAAGGGATTGTGTCTCTGTGGTAGTAAGGGATTGTGTCTCTGTGGTAGTAAGGGCTTGTGTCTCTGTGGTAGTAAGGGATTGTGTCTCTGTGGTAGTAAGGGCTTGTGTCTCTGTGGTAGTAAGGGATTGTGTCTGTGTGGTAGTAAGGGATTGTGTCTCTGTGGTAGTAAGGGATTGTGTCTGTGTGGTAGTAAGGGATTGTGTCTCTGTGGTAGTAAGGGATTGTGTCTCTGTGGTAGTAAGGGATTGTGTCTCTGTGGTAGTAAGGGATTGTGTCTCTGTGGTAGTAAGGGCTTGTGCCTCTGTGGTAGTAAGGGATTGTGTCTCTGTGGTAGTAAGGGATTGTGTCTCTGTGGTAGTAAGGGATTGTGTCTCTGTGGTAGTAAGGGATTGTGTCTCTGTAGTAGTAAGGGATTGTGTCTCTGTGGTAGTAAGGGATTGTGTCTCTGTGGTAGTAAGGGATTGTGTCTCTGTGGTAGTAAGGGCTTGTGTCTCTGTGGTAGTAAGGGATTGTGTCTCTGTGGTAGTAAGGGCTTGTGTCTCTGTGGTAGTAAGGGATTGTGTCTCTGTGGTAGTAAGGGATTGTGTCTCTGTGGTAGTAAGGGATTGTGTCTCTGTGGTAGTAAGGGATTGTGTCTCTGTGGTAGTAAGGGATTGTGTCTGTGTCTCACCAACACTCACCCCTCTGTTTGATGACTTAATGACCAGGTGAACCATTAGCCCAACTATCACCAACACTCACCCCTCTGTTTGATGACTTAATGACCATGTGAACAGTTAGCCCAACTATTACCCCTCTGTTTGATGACTTAATGACCAGGTGAACCATTAGCCCAACTATCACCAACACTCACCCCTCTGTTTGATGACTTAATGACCATGTGAACAGTTAGCCCAACTATTACCCCTCTGTTTGATGACTTAATGACCAGGTGAACCATTAGCCCAACTATCACCCCTCTGTTTGATGACTTAATGACCAGGTGAACCATTAGCCCAACTATCACCAACACTCACCCCTCTGTTTGATGACTTAATGACCAGGTGAACCATTAGCCTAACTATCACCAACACTCACGCCTCTGTTTGATGACTTAATGACCATGTGTACAGTTAGCCTAACTATCACCAACACTCACCCCTCTGTTTGATGACTTAATGACCAGGTGTACAGTTAGCCCATCTTTAATGCCATGCTGTTGGAGTGTATCATCATCTTTGACAATCCTCCCAGCAAAAATAATACACAGCTGTTCATAAGGAGCATTGAACTTCTTTTCAATTGCTTCTTTTAACTGAAAATAGAGAATCAATTTTATTCACAATAACATTAAATCTATACTTAAATTAGCGACTATATCCTGGTTTAGAAGACTCTGCACAGTCTGTATACATACAGTTTCCTTTCCTTGCTATAAAAGCTATTAGCATACAATCTACTCTTAAATGCATTATTTGTCCTTTCCTCCACTACTTCCCGTGGTAATGCATTCCAAGCATTCACTACTCTCTTGACTAAATACATATTCTATAATATCACTTCAAGTTTTCATGGGGCAAATGAGTGTTACAGCATGGGCAGATAAAGATAAATGCGTGTTACAATGGACAGATAAATGAGTGTTACAGCATGGACAGATAAAGATAAATGTGTGTTACAATGGACAGATAAATGAGTGTTACAGCATGGGCAGATAAATGAGTGTTACAGCATGGGCAGATAAAGATAAATGAGTGTTACATCATGGACAGATAAATGAGTGTTCCAGCATGGGCAGATAAAGATAAATGAGTGTTCCAGCATGGGCAGATAAAGATAAATGAGTGTTACAGCATGGGCAGATAAATGAGTGTTACAGCATGGGCAGATAAATGAGTGTTACAGCATGGGCAGATAAATGAGTGTTACAGCATGGGCAGATAAATGAGTGTTACAGCATGGGCAGATAAAGATAAATGAGTGTTACAGCATGGGCAGATAAATGAGTGTTACAGCATGGGCAGATAAAGATAAATGAGTGTTACAGCATGGGCAGATAAATGAGTGTTACAGCATGGGCAGATAAAGATAAATGAGTGTTCCAGCATGGGCAGATAAAGATAAATGAGTGTTCCAGCATGGGCAGATAAAGATAAATGAGTGTTCCAGCATGGGCAGATAAATGAGTGTTACAGCATGGGCAGATAAATGAGTGTTACAGCATGGGCAGATAAATGAGTGTTACAGCATGGGCAGATAAAGATAAATGAGTGTTCCAGCATGGGCAGATAAAGATAAATGAGTGTTCCAGCATGGGCAGATAAATGAGCGTTACAGCATGGGCAGATAAATGAGTGTTACAGCATGGGCAGATAAATGAGTGTTACAGCATGGGCAGATAAATGAGTGTTACAGCATGGACAGATAAATGAGTGTTACAGCATGGGCAGATAAAGATAAATGAGTGTTACAGCATGGGCAGATAAATGAGTGTTACAGCATGGACAGATAAATGTACATTTATAGGAGAATGAAGATTGTCAGCACAAAATGTAGATACCAGAACTCAGATGACAGTTATCATTTACAAGAGTATAGATGGACCAGAAACAATGATCTTGTCAGTTAAACAACATAGAGAAGAACAAAATCTCTACCTCAACAGTAAAACAAAAATCAAATGTTACTCTAGAAAATGAAAAAATAGAAAACGTCATAAGTTTCTAACATGTTTGCTCCATTGATTCTGTCAAAAAGAATGGCCAGGAGAAGAATGACCAGCCAGGAGAAGAATGACCAGGAGAAGAATCAGAAGAATGACCAGCCAGGAGAAGAATGACCAGGAGAAGAATCAGAAGAATGACCAGCCAGGATAAAAATGGCCAGGAGAAGAATGACCAGCCAGAAGAAGAATGACCAGAAGAATAATGACCAGCCAGGAGAAGAATGACCAGGAGAAAAATGACCAGAAGAAGAATGACCAGGAGAAGAATGACCAGCCAGAAGAAGAATGACCAGAAGAAGAATGACCAGCCAGGAGAAGAATGACCAGAAGAAGAATGACCAGCCAGGAGAAGAATGACCAGCCAGGAGAAGAATGACCAGAAGAAGAATGACCAGCCAGGAGAAGAATGACCAGAAGAAGAATGACCAGCCAGAAGAAGAATGACCAGCCAGAAGAATGGCCAGGAGAAGAATGACCAGAAGAAGAATGACCAGGAGAAGAATGACCAGCCAGAAGAAGAATGACCAGGAGAAGAATGACCAGAAGAAGAATGACCAGGAGAAGAATGACCAGAAGAAGAATGGCCAGCCAGAAGAAGAATGACCAGAAGAAGAATGGCCAGGAGAAGAATGACCAGGAGAAGAATGACCAGAAGAAGAATGACCAGCCAGAAGAAGAATGACCAGGAGAAGAATGACCAGAAGAAGAATGGCCAGGAGAAGAATGGCCTTGGTAATGCAGAGGTTAAAAACCAAATCAAAAAGGCATGCCAGTAAACAAACCAAAACCCAAACATTGCCAGGACATGCATCTCCTCTGTGGCAACATACAGATTCAAAATATGGGATGATATGAACAATAAAGAAATTTAAATTTTTCGAGCTAAAATTTCTACAGGTAAATAACATGGACAGCAAAAAGAAAAAGCCTAAAAGAGCTGGATATGGATCAAACCCGGCAAGTAACAGCATTACATATAGAAAAGTAAAATGCTTTGGCCATATCAAAAGCCACAATAGTTTTTGAAAAAAAAACAACTTTACTGAAAGGTACGGTATCTTGAGAACGAGGTCATCAACAGAGTCATCCAATAAAATCAAGCAATCCACATAGGCAATCAAGAACCGTCCCGTTGACCATCTATGACCAAGGTTGATGGCAGGGTCCCAGGCAGATGTAGTGGTGGCAATGTCCCAGCCAGGTGTTGTTTGGACAGATGTAGTGGGGCAATATGTCCCAGCCAGATGTTGTTTGGACAGATGTAGTGGGGCAATATGTCCCAGCCAGATGTTGTTTGGACAGATGTAGTGGGGCAATATGTCCCAACCAGGTGTTGTTTGGGCAGATGTAGTGGTGGCAATATGTCCCAGCCAGGTGTTGTTTGGGCAGATGTAGTGGGGCAATATGTCCCAGCCAGGTGTTTGGGCAGATGTAGTGGGGCAATATGTCCCAGCCAGCCCTGGGGAGACTCCATGAGAAGTGCACCCTGATTTTCAGTGAGAGGCACAGAAGCTGTCAAGTTAGGCCACATGGCCGAAGAAAGATAGGTTTTGGTGATCAATCATTGAGAAAATGTTCTCGTGTTGTGTCCATCAGGAAGTCTTTGTGTTGGTGATCAGGTCTTGCTAGCGGATATGTCATTGGTTGCACATGTGAAAGCCTAGAGCCACAACTTCTCTCCCTGTAAGACTGCAGGTTTGAGAGCTGTACAAAAGATCTGGAATGACATGGGATCTATAAAAGCGCAGCTTGGTTTCCAGGGAGAGCCTCTTCTCAGAAGACTTTGTGCAGAGTTCATGGAAGATGCCACAAGGCTGATCCTGAAAGTTATGTCTGGGCTTATAAGTACATAAGAAGTCAGTCTGCTGCCCAGGTAGATAAGGTTGTTGGTAGGACTGACATGATTGCGGAGGTAAGTGATTCCTGCCGCAGGTGAACCAGTGCCAGGACTTTGAATTTTGGATCTTCGCCCAGGAAATGTGTAGGTCTAGATGTAATAACAAAAAGTGACTTGTAGCAGAGAAGACACCAACAACCAATGCAGATTATAGCAAGACAAATGCTGAATTTGAAATTGTGTAACCATTAGAAAGTAGTGGGTGTGGATGACAAAGAACACCTGGAGAACAGTAGAAGATGAAACTAAGGTGACTGGGCAGAGCTCAAGTTGGTCCAAAATAAGAATAAGTGTAGAGAGATCAGTGTAGGTCTATGTTCTCAATAGATTATTGTGGACCTATGTTCTCAATAGATTATTGCAGCCATATGTTCCTGATAGATCAATGTGGCCCCATGTTCTTGAGAGAGCATTGTGGACCTATGTTCTTGAGAGATTGTTATGGACCTATGTTCTTGAGAGATCATTGTGGACCTATGTTCTTGAGAGATTGTTATGGACCTATGTTCTTGAGAGATCATTGTGGACCTATGTTCTTGAGAGATTGTTATGGACCTATGTTCTTGAGAGATTGTTATGGACCTATGTTCATGAGAGATTGTTATTGACCTATGTTCTTGAGAGATTGTTATGGACCTATGTTCTTGAGAGATTGTTATTGACCTATGTTCTTGAGAGATTGTTATGGACCTATGTTCTTGAGAGATTGTTATGGACCTATGTTCTTGAGAGATTGTTATGGATCTATGCAGACTATGCTCCTACAGAGTGAAAATGAAAAGTGAATAATTTTGATAGAGAAGATTTGGGTATGCAAAAAGAACAGAAAACAACCCGCTTCCCTTGAAAAGAAGTAGACCTAAAATAAAAAACAAAAAGTAGAAATGAAACACTTAACTATTACTGAAAATAATCAAAGAACATTGGAGCAAGATGACAGGTATATTTTCATGGTAAACAATCATAATAACCCTGAATGAGAATGTTGATGAAGAAGAAACTGGAAACCAGGAATAAATATTTAAGAAGCATGATTATTTGTAAAGCCAAAGCCGGCAAAGCTGACAGAAAAATCAAAGACACACACATGACAAAGATGTGTTTTGTGTGCACACAAAAAATTCACACATGATAATTGATATGCCTATGCCATCACCATGGTCATCTGCTAGATAACATGTATGAAACACATATTTATTATACGATTCAACTAGAACTAATATGTGTAACGTTGAATAATAGAATGCTACGTCATCTATTGGTCTAATTAGGCCTACACTGTGCCCCCCCCCCCTCTTAATGATATTAATCAGACCATGGTGGTCAGATGAGTACTATTTTTTAGTAAGATTATTTGAATTTGTCTTCATTTAATCTTATAAATTATAATAATTCTATACTCAAGCCACTTTGATCATAAGATTTAAACTTAGAAACTACATTAATATTGATATGATTATTTCTGTTGTCGTATCCCTGTTGGCGTAAGAGAAAAACGTCTAGCACATTCTGCATCGATTGCTTCAAGGGTCAAATGTCATCCGCTGCTCTACAGTCAGTCACCCAAGTTCTGGTAACACTCTCAATAAAAAAGACCAATCTTAATATGCTACATTGCATAACACTAAAATATGATATAAATAAACTATTTACATCGCGAACTGATGCTCCTTCCTTGACTTCGACAGTGTGTTTTTCCTTCGGTGTTTTCACTGTTATAGTTACGATACCAGATTCGCTGTGTTCATCGCTGTTATCCGCCATGTTTACTAAGACAGGTATAGCCAGGAATTGTGGGAAGGAGATATGTGGAGCTCTCTATTGAAAAAAGCACAATTAAAAACGCGTGTCATCATCACCATCAGCATCACGAGCCCACCTCAGTTAGCAGTTAAAATAGCTGTCCATCGTTGTCGATGAGGACCGCCGACATCATCCTTGTCACAGATTTCCATGTTGGGTGTGGGTGCGCATGTGGCTGAACAGGCCAATGCGGGCACGAAAACATCTGCTGCATATTGGGCACACGAGGTTTGTAGAAGGGGATGGTGTTCCCGCTGCTCTGGATTTCCAGGTCTCGCGTCTGCTGTGGGCTTTCACCACACGGTCATCTTCGCCGGTAGCTACACCCGATTTGACTGCGCTTCTCCAGTCAGATCTGTTTTGCGCAAGACATTCCTAGGTGTCGATGTCGATCTGGCAACTTTTCAGTGAGTCCCTTAGACCGTCTTTAAAACGTTTCTTTGGGTGCCCTCTCTCGCGCCATCACTCTCTCAGCTCGCCGTAGAGAAGCATCTTTGGGAGCCGCTCGTCTGACATACGGACGAGGTGTCCGGCCCATCATAGTCGTGTTTTTTCTAGCAGTGCATGGATGCTGGGCATGTTAGCCCTCGAGAGAACCTCGATGTCAGTGACACGATCTTGCCCTCGGATGTGGAATATTCGCCTCAGGCAACCTGTGTGGAAGGGGTTTAACCTTCTTGCATGTCCAGAGTATACAGTCCAGCTTTCGCAAGCGTATAGCAGGGTTGGAATGATGGTTACACGGTAGACTTTGAGTTAGCAGTTACCTCAGAGACAAAATCTCAGCTCGTGATGAATAGATAATATGTCAGGCAGCGACTGTCTTCTATATTAATTCGCATGAGTAATTCACAGTTTTTATTTTAGCATCGCTGACTCATCTTTAGCTCTTCATGAATAATGATAATATATCGGTGCCTTGTTTTAAACTCATTGGGCGGATCAGGACACGCACTTGACTTGTCCAGTCAGCCAGACATGGCTGCCAAAAGGCTTTTAACCTTCCGTACCAGTGCAGCTGTGATCTATTTACTTCTCGGTATACAAAGTCTTGGATCAGACAGATAGTTCTCCGTACACAAAGTGTTGGACCAGATAGTTCTCTGTACACAAAGTCTTGGACCGGACAGATAGTTCTCTGTACACAAAGTCTTGGACCGGACAGATAGTTCTCTGTACACAAAGTCTTGGAGCGGACAGATAGTTCTCTGTACACAAAGTCTTGAACCGGACAGATAGTTCTCTGTACACAAAGTCTTGGAGCGGACATATAGTTCTCTGTACACAAAGTCTTGGAGCGGACAGATAGTTCTCTGTACACAAAGTCTTGGAGCGGACAGATAGTTCTCTGTACACAAAGTCTTGAACCGGACAGATAGTTCTCTGTACACAAAGTCTTGGAGCGGACAGATAGTTCTCTGTACACAAAGTCTTGAACCGGACAGATAGTTCTCTGTACACAAAGTCTTGGAGCGGACAGATAGTTCTCTGTACACAAAGTCTTGAACCGGACAGATAGTTCTCTGTACACAAAGTCTTGAACCGGACAGATAGTTCTCTGTACACAAAGTCTTGGAGCGGACAGATAGTTCTCTGTACACAAAGTCTTGGAGCGGACAGATAGTTCTATAGAACGGGACACTTGTACTGTTAACTCGGTCAGCAAAGACACTTTGTTTAAAATTTGAAAATCCTCTTTCTTTTCCTCTCCTTCTTCTTTCTTTTCCTCTTCTTCTACCTCCTCCTCCTCCTCTTCTTCTCCTGTATGATGTTACAATCAATATATCGCCCTTTACAGCGATGCTGCGACAAAGGACACATTGTAATGAATTTAGACAAATCAGAAATAGTCAGCATAGGTTTACTAGAGGGAGATGGTGCTTAGAATTAACGGAGAGTGTTACTAAAATCATAGATAAAGGAGAGCCAGTGGATGTTATTTATCTAGATTTTGAAAAGGCCTTTAATAGAGTACCTCATCAAAGATTATTTTGAAAGTTAAAATCACATGGAATAGGTGGGGAAGTTGCTAAATGGATTGAATATTGGTTAACGATAAGATGGCAGAGAGTGGGCATAAATAAGGAGTACTCTGAGGGGTGTGAAGTAAAAAGTGGAGTGACACAGGGCTCGGTTTTGGGACGAATTTTGTTCTTAATATATAAACGATTTGGACATTGATATAGGATCCATTATTGCAAATTTCGCTGATGACAAATATATTTAATAGATTAAAATAGATCATACAGGTAAAGTGAGTGAGCAAGTCTAGGTAGCAGGGAAAAAGGTAAATGCAATGATAGGTATGATAAAAAGAAAAATTAAACAAATGAGCAAGGAAGTGATAGTCAAACAGTATAAAGCATTTGTTAGACCTAGATTGGAGTACTGTGTACAGGTGTGGAATCCTTATCATAGAGGGGACATAAACATGCTGGAAAGGATACTGCGACAAAGATGATAGTGGGATTCCAGAATTACAGTTATGAGGAAAGGAAAAAAAAAACCGGCCTACATTGTCTAGAAAAGAGAATAATTCGAGGTGACTTAATACAGGTTTATAAGATAATCAAAGGAATGGATAAATGTGATTATAACAAGTTTTTTTCTTCAAAATACAACCAGTTATAAGAACAAGAGGGAATAACTACAAATTACTAAAGAAAGGTCCAGATTAGATATTAGGAAATATTTTTTTTGTCAGAGAGTGGTGAATGCTTGGAATGCATTACCACAGGAAGTAGTGGAGACAGATACAATTAATGCATTTAAAAATAGATTGAATGCGTAAAGCTTTTAGAGCAAGGACATGTAAAAAAACTTGTATACAGAGTCTGCAGAGTCTTCTAAACCAGTATAAAGAAGTTAAGTTAAGTTTATCTGCGCCTTCCCGCCCGATGCGTCTGGTTAAGCACGGCATTTTCGGTCCCTAGTTTGGTTTGCCTTCCTTCTTCGATCCTTATTCTCTCAACCTTCCTGGACGAGTGCAGACTGTATCCAGGACCACAACTTGGAGGTGGAATATGGACTTGGTCAGCTATGATTCGCTTACCCAAATGCAAGCAGCCAACTATGAGTCAATGACTCAAGTCAGCTCATATACTTGGGCATCAGTTAGCAAATCTAACGAAGTTTAGCTTGAGTCTTTTCAAGTTCTTTCAACAGCAAAAGACCCCCCCCCCCCCCCCACCCAAAAAAAAAACAAAAAAAAACACACAAAAAAACACATTAAAAAAACAAAAAAAAAACAAAAAACAAAAACAAAACAAAAACAAACAAACAAACAAAACACTACCTTATTACTTTAGGGAAACGAATAGAAACTACGATCGATTCTAGCCAATAAACCAAATAAGTGCACAACAGCAAAGTCCAGTATACTTGCCCCACGCGGGAAACCCGTTCACCATACATTAGAATAGATGCTGCGTGTCTTCCTAAAAGAAAGCTTTGTTTATTACAAATCGACGCATCCGTCAATTACAGATACACAGTTCTTCTTCTTCTTCTTCTTCTACTTCTTCTTCTTCTTCTTCTTCTTCTTCTTCTTCTTCTTCTTCTTCTTCTTCTTCTTCTTCTTCTTCTTCTTCTTCTTCTTCTTCGTCTTCTTCGTACGCTGTCAAACGTCAACCTGGTTACATATTTCGAATCAGGATTGTCTATAATTTCATTTTCTTTTCTGTCGTCTGGAGCAAGACAATTAATCAGTGCAAAAATGGGATTCAGAGAGTGGATTTTTCTGTTCATTTCGTATTCATTACTCGACATCGTGCTGGGCAGTGCATGAGCTGCAGCGGTCATCGACTCATACCTAGCTGCTAGCGTCAGGGCCAACAAACAAGAGCTAACTGCTAGCGTCAGGGCCAGCAAACAAGAGCTAACTGCTAGCGTCAGGGCCAGCAAACAAGAGCTAACTGCTAGCGTCAGGGCCAGCAAACAAGAGCTAACTGCTAGCGTCAGGGCCAGCAAACAAGAGCTAACTGCTAGCGTCAGGGCCAGCAAACAAGAGCTAACTGCTAGCGTCAGGGCCAGCAAACAAGAGCTAACTGCTACTGTCAGGGCCAGCAAACAAGAGCTAACTGCTAGCGTCAGGGCCAGCAAACAAGAGCTAACTGCTAGCGTCAGGGCCAGCAAACAAGAGCTAACTGCTACTGTCAGGGTAGGGGAGCATAAAGAGGGGGAGACACACTCTAGTCTCTCAGAGTGTACTACCAAGACAAGAGATGGACAAACAATAGTCTCACAGAGTGTACCACCAATACAAGAGATGGACAAACAATAGTCTCTCAGAGTGTACCACCACGATAAGACAAGAGATGGACAAACAATAGTCTCTCAGAGTGTACCACCAAGACGAGAGATGGACAGACAATAGTCTCTCAGAGTGTACTACCAAGACAAGAGATGGACAAACAATAGTCTCTCAGAGTGTACCACCAAGACAAGAGATGGACAAACAATAGTCTCTCAGAGTGTACCACCAAGACAAGAGATGGACAAACAATAGTCTCTCAGAGTGTACCACCACGATAAGACAAGAGATGGACAAACAATAGTCTCTCAGAGTGTACCACCAAGACAAGAGATGGACAAACAATAGTCTCTCAGAGTGTACCACCAAGACAAGAGATGGACAAACAACAGTCTCTCAGAGTGTACCACCAAGACAAGAGATGGACAAACAACAGTCTCCCAGAGTGTACCACCAAGACAAGAGATGGACAAACAACAGTCTCTCAGAGTGTACCACCAAGACAAGAGATGGACAAACAACAGTCTCCCAGAGTGTACCACCAAGACAAGAGATGGACAAACAATAGTCTCTCAGAGTGTACCACCAAGACAAGAGATGGACAAACAATAGTCTCTCAGAGTGTACCACCACGATAAGACAAGAGATGGGCAAACAATAGTTTCTCAGAGTGTACCACCAAGACAAGAGATGGACAAACAACAGTCTCCCAGAGTGTACCACCAGGATAATACAAGAGATGGACAAACAATAGTCTCTCAGAGTGTACCACCACGATAAGACAAGAGATGGACAAACAACAGTCTCTCAGAGTGTACCACCACGACAAGAGATGACAAACAATAGTCTCTCAGAGTGTACCACCAGGATAATACAAGAGATGGACAAACGATAGTTTCTCAGAGTGTACCACCACGATAAGACAAGAGATGGACAAACAACAGTCTCTCAGAGTGTACCACCAATACAAGAGATGACAAACAATAGTCTCTCAGAGTGTACCACCACGATAAGAGATGGACAAACAATAGTCTCTCAGAGTGTACCACCACGATAAGACAAGAGATGGACAAACAATAGTCTCTCAGAGTGTACCACCAAGACAAGAGATGGACAAACAATAGTCTCTCAGAGTGTACCACCAAGACAAGAGATGGACAAACAACAGTCTCTCAGAGTGTACCACCAAGACAAGAGATGGACAAACAACAGTCTCTCAGAGTGTACCACCAAGACAAGAGATGGACAAACAATAGTCTCTCAGAGTGTACCACCAAGACAAGAGATGGACAAACAACAGTCTCTCAGAGTGTACCACCAATACAAGAGATGGACAAACAACAGTCTCCCAGAGTGTACCACCAAGACAAGAGATGGACAAACAATAGTCTCTCAGAGTGTACCACCAAGACAAGAGATGGACAAACAATAGTCTCTCAGAGTGTACCACCACGATAAGACAAGAGATGGGCAAACAATAGTTTCTCAGAGTGTACCACCAAGACAAGAGATGGACAAACAACAGTCTCCCAGAGTGTACCACCAGGATAATACAAGAGATGGACAAACAATAGTCTCTCAGAGTGTACCACCACGATAAGACAAGAGATGGACAAACAACAGTCTCTCAGAGTGTACCACCACGACAAGAGATGACAAACAATAGTCTCTCAGAGTGTACCACCAGGATAATACAAGAGATGGACAAACGATAGTTTCTCAGAGTGTACCACCACGATAAGACAAGAGATGGACAAACAACAGTCTCTCAGAGTGTACCACCAATACAAGAGATGACAAACAATAGTCTCTCAGAGTGTACCACCAATACAAGAGATGACAAACAATAGTCTCTCAGAGTGTACCACCACGATAAGACAAGAGATGGACAAACAACAGTCTCTCAGAGTGTACCACCAATACAAGAGATGACAAACAATAGTCTCTCAGAGTGTACCACCACGATAAGACAAGAGATGGACAAACAACAGTCTCTCAGAGTGTACCACCAATACAAGAGATGACAAACAATAGTCTCTCAGAGTGTACCACCAGGATAATACAAGAGATGGACAAACAATAGTTTCTCAGAGTGTACCACCAATACAAGAGATAGACAAACAATAGTCTCTCAGAGTGTACCACCAATACAAGAGATGACAAACAATAGTCTCTCAGAGTGTACCGCCAATACAAGAGATGACAAACAATAGTCTCTCAGAGTGTACCACCAATACAAGAGATGACAAACAATAGTCTCTCAGAGTGTACCACCAATACAAGAGATGACAAACAATAGTCTCTCAGAGTGTACCGCCAAGACAAGACAAGAGATGGACAAACAATAGTCTCTCAGAGTGTACCGCCAAGACAAGAGATGACAAACAATAGTCTCTCAGAGTGTACCACCAAGACAAGAGATGGACAAACAATAGTCTCTCAGAGTGTACCGCCAAGACAAGAGATGGACAAGCAATAGTCTCTCAGAGTGTACCACCAAGACAAGAGGGGGACAAACAATAGTCTCTCAGGGCCCATCTGTTTATACATATATCCATTGGTCTTGTGGGTATTCTTCATCCAGGAAACTGAGGATCACTACCCTACGTTACACACTGTTCTGTTCATCCTTATCGAGTATTTCTTTCACTTTTGTTTGAATGCATATTGATAGTCCATGCTCCTCTCTCCAAGGGGTTTGTTCTGGCACATACTTTAGGGGAATCTCAATTTCAGGTAGATCCATAATTTGCCTTCGAAGTCGTTTCGCCTGATGCATAAAACTACTTTGTTTCAGTCTTCCCATTGCTAAATTTTGAAACCTGTCTTTGATTGGATGGCTCGGCATGTAGAGGAACTTTTCTGCCTGTGTTAATACCTTTGTGTCTCTGCGTTTTCTTAGTGCTTGTATCCATTTTCTCCATCTCCACTATAGGTGTTGATTTCATTGCTCCCATAATGACCCTCAGTGCCTGATTTTGCACCTTATCCACCTCTTTTAGTTTTTTAGTGTTTGCTGTTGGGCACCACGCTGCTGACCCATATTCCAGTTTATGTCGCATAACTTATTGGTAAACTTTGTTAAGTAGCTAGCTCCCCATGTGGTTCCACTTAATTTTCTCAGGATGGCTAACTTCCTCCTGGCTTTTTATTTGGCTGCCTTGGTGACATATTCCCTACATGTCAATCTATCATCGAATGTAACTCCAAGATAGGTGGCTTTTTTGTTATCTTCTCTGAGGTAGTCTCCATTTATCTTGATAATCCCAGCTTTTTGTTTTGGGGAGAGGGTGAAAAGCGTAGTGTTACATTTTTCTGTATTAATGTTAACTGAGCATTTATTTGTCCACGAGGTCAAGGCATCAATAGCTCTTTGCAGCATTTTGGTGGCCACTGTTGCATGCAATGAGTCGTTATAATTTTGTTGAACATCTAAACATCATGAAAGTAGATGATTGGGGCGTGGATTAATTTACTACAGCACGGCACGTGATTGGTTAGGTCTAATGAGACACGGTTAAGCTGGCTACACAAAAGATGAGTCACGTTGTTGAACTCAGTCACACAGATGCTCATTATTATCGTTATCAAATAACTGCACGTAGATATCAAGAGGAGATATCACACATGACGCACAATATTAATCACACCTCTTACCTAGAGCAGGGGCACTAAACGTTTTTCTCTCTTTACGCTGAAATACCACAGTTGCAGCCCTTGCTACAAGTTCACACTTTGTTTAGCTCATATTATACGCATATAGCTATGTGAGCTTTGGTCATACCGACATACGCATATAGCTATGTGAGCTTTGGTCATACCAACATACGCATATAGCTATGTGAGCTTTGGTCATACCGACATACGCATATAGCAGGCTATGTGAGCTTTGGTCATACCGACATACGCATATAGCAGGCTATGTGAGCTTTGGTCATACCAACATATGCATATAGCTATGTGAGCTTTGTTCATACGGACATACACTGCATATAGCTATGTGAGCTTTGTTCATACCGACATACACTGCATATATGTGAGGTAAATATTGGAAGGAGAGTAGTTCTTCCTATTGAAACTACAAACAAAACAGATGAGACACGAAGAATGATTACGCTAGCTCTCCTTGTACCGATAGTTCGGTTCTGCTGAGAGGATAGCTCATTCCCTGCTTCTGAAGGTATAGGATGATTGACTTTGGCATGAGTGGATAGCGTACAGAAAGACATCAAGCATTCTGTGGAATGTTAGTCATGCTGGGGTTTAAGGCAAGAACTTCTTGTCACAGGGACACCCACCATGAGGACTTTAGAAGCGGACAAAGATGACATTGTGAGGTTGATAGTAGACCGTTTCTTTGACTGCGACACTACAATAGATGAGTCGGCAAGCCCCTTACTACTCTATTTTGAAATGAAACATGGGTCGAGCATTGAGGCACCCCTAAATTGACCGAAGAGTAGTGTGTACTTCTAACGGGCTACTGGGACCATCAGTTTCCAGACTTGACACCATTTGCTAATGGAGACCTATAGATGTCCCAGGAGTCCAGCTAATGGAGACCTTTGGATGTCCCAGGAGTCCCGCTAATGCAGACCTATGGATGTCCCAGGAGTCCCGCTAATGGAGACCTACGGATGTCCCAGGGGTCCAGTGAAGTGGATTGTTAGCAGAGCAGAATGTAACAGAACTGTGGCGTCATCTCATCTCCGGTTGTACTGACAAAGTGAACGTCGAACGGCTTTCAAAAGTGTCCGACATATGAGGAGCAGAGAAACTGACCATCATGGTATGAACCACAGGAAGCGCCAGTTACTGGCTTTGCTGAACCCTGAACCTAAAATAGAGAGTACTGTTTCTAGAGTATCTGTCTCAATCTCCCCAGCTCATCTCAGATGACGTACCCCATCTCCCCATCCCATCTAAGCTAATGTGCCCCCATCTCTCCACTATCTCAGCTGATGTGCCCCCATCTCTCCACTATCTCAGCTGATGTGCCCCCATCTCTCCACTCAATCTATCTCAGCTGATGTGTTCATATCTCGGGCTCGAAGAACTGTTTAGTTCTGTCCATGATGTGCCTCCATCTCGGGCTCGAAGAACTGTTTAGTTCTGTCCATGATGTGCCTCCATCTCGGGCTCGAAGAACTGTTTAGTTCTGTCCATGATGTGCCTCCATCTCGGGCTCGAAGAACTGTTTAGTTCTGTCAATGATGTGCCTCCATCTCGGGCTCGAAGAACTGTTTAGTTCTGTCCATGATGTGCCTCCATCTTGGGCTCGAAGAACTGTTTAGTTCTGTCCATGATGTGCCTCCATCTCGGGCTCGAAGAACAGTTTAGTTCTGTCCATGATGTGCCTCCATCTCGGGCTCGAAGAACTGTTTAGTTCTGTCCATGATGTGCCTCCATCTCGGGCTCGAAGAACTGTTTAGTTCTGTCCATAATGTGCCTCCATCTCGGGCTCGAAGAACTGTTTAGTTCTGTCCATGATGTGCCTCCATCTCGGGCTCGAAGAACTGTTTAGTTCTGTCCATGATGTATTCATTTCCCAATATATTCTACATTAGTTTATCAACCTCAAGTAAACGTTTAGGAATATCTCATTTCTTGTTTGTTTTGTTGTTAGTATTCTTTGCTACCGAATGTTGTTGGGGCCCGATTGGGGAACAACGAATAGTTACACTATAAACCTCCAACATGTCGAGAGAGAATGCTAATGAGGGTTGGTCATGGAGCTGGCTACCTGATCCTGTAGAAATTGTAAAGCCACTACAACGTTCACAAATATGTGAAATCAGTTAACAAGAAATAGATAACTGAACCATTTAAGACAGAAGAAGATTCTTTGTCCATTGGGTTAATAACAGGGTGCAGAGAGTTCTGAGGGAAACTGCATCACAGGCTGACCTGTTCTCTTCTAGGAAAACTGCCAACTTTGGTAGCGACATGTCTCTACAATATACGTCCTAAGGCAGGCTGACCTGTTTTCGTTTAGGAAAACTGCCAACTTTGGTAGCTGACATGTCTCTACAATATACGTCCTAAGGCAGGCTGACCTGTTTTCGTTTAGGAAAACTGCCAACTTTGGTAGCTGACATGTCTCTACAATATACGCCCAATGAGAGGCTGCTCATGTGGCAGTGGAGATTAAAAACTACATAATTGATATCCCGTGACTGGCTTAAGCAAGATGGACAGTAGTTACGAGAATCCACCTGAGCGCTGGAACAATTATGCTAGCCTCAGTGCACACCGAAGAAAGTCTAGTGAAGGTTACCAAAACACTCGCAAAAGATAATTGTAGAATTGAAGGCAGCAGGACACAGAATAATACTTTCACAACAGCCACATGGAAGAAGATAAAGACAAAGATTATCCAATGACATGCACCCAATCAATGACAGAAATGACCCAGCGAAAGAAGAGTTCCACGTCATACTTCGTACTATCATGGACACAACGGGGCGGAAAGACATGGCAATTTTGAAGGGAGGCTTAAATGCTAGGAAATATAAAGTTCTGAACTCCATCTCGCACTCTTAACTTAACGTCTTTATACTGGTTTAAAAGACTCTGCAGTGTCTGTATACAACCAGTCACATTTACATTTCATTGCTCTAAAAGATAGGCGCATACAATGTATTCTTATATGCATAAATTGTCCCTGCCTCCATTACTTCTTGTGGCAATACCTTCCAAGCATTCACCACTCTGTGATTAAACAAATATTTTTCCTAATATCTATTCTGGACCTTTCTTTAGTTAATTTGTAGCTATGCCCTCTTGTTCTTGTAGGTGGTTGTATTTTGAAAAAAAACATGTTATAGTCTAATTTATCCATTCCTTTGATCATCTTATAAACCTGTATTATGTCATCTCGAATTCTTCAATTTTCTAGACACTAGTAGGCCGATTTTCTGAGTCTGTTTCATTACTGTAATTTTGAAATCCCATTATCAGATTTGCGGCGTGTTTTGTTTCATTTTCAGCATGTTTACATCTCCTCCACGATACGGACTCCACACCTGTACAGAAGTACACAGTTTAACACCCTGTTGGGATCTTGTTGTTACACACCAGTTCACCTGTTCAGCAATTGTTCTCAGTACAGCGTCATCTGTTTAGTTGAGAACCGGCTTGTTCTTTTTTCAGCTGTTTGTCTATGATCTATTTTAATCTCTCTAGTATGATCCTTTTCAATATTTTCCCAGACGCTGATAATAAGATTATTCCTCTATAAGTTGAACACGATCGAAGGTCTCTCTTCGTTAGCAACTCGACTACATAGCTTTTCTTCCATCCAGTCTGCTGGGATTTACCATCTCTCTCTCACACATAATGATACATACCATGACTGACATTACGATGGAAATCAACAGAACACACCCATGTAATCATTCCATATTGTATGAGTTTTTAGATAATTAATTATTCCATAATCGTGGAAACTGAATCAAGCAAGCAATAAATCATCACAATAAAAAAATCTGAATAACATCAACCCAAGCACGAAGCTTATTGGATTAAGCTTATTTGCATAAATAAGATGGGGCAGATCTATTTGACTAAAAAACAAGGAATGATTGTCAAATATCTAACTCGATTAGACATAATTATTTGATATCAGCCACACAAAAAAAACAAACAAACCCTACAGCAACAGATACATGCACATCTGACACGTGCCATCATGAATATGTTCTGGTCTCACGCCTTCACACAGGGGCACAGAGATATTATCTTGTTGTCGCACAGTTGGGCAGTGGATCAAGTCTCTCCTTCTCACATGGGCACATGTGTAACAGCTCCAGCCGGAGCAAGAGAGTTTAGGGCAGGGGTGATGTGGTTGACAAAGGTCAGAACAAAGGTCATTCTCTGTCTGGTCACTATGCCAAGGTCACTCACCGTCTCAGCAACGGGAATCGGAGTTGGGGAAAGAATGTACAGGTAGAAACTTACTGGCGTTCCGATTTGGGGAATGGGGGGTGAGTGACAGACGCGACGGCAGCGGATCTTGCTCCGATAGATGAGTGACAGGTGTTCAGAGTAATTCGTTCCAATAACGACTGAATAGAGCATTCCCCCTGAGATCCATTGGTCAGCTCTGATACTGCTTGAGTGTATATAACACGAGACAAAGTTTAGCTCAAGGAGGCTGGATGGAGAGGGGAGGAGAGCAATGACAGACTGTAGATAGGAGTCCGTTTAGCTCACCGGTTCGATAGAGGAGAGATTGATAGACTGTTGTACGAATGTTAGTTATAGAACAGGATCGCTCAAATAGGTGTGTGAGTTTTGTATTAATAGATAATCTGAACGTGATGTAAGCAGGACACATCGTGAACGAGGTATGTCCAGATCGCCCGCCTGAGGGGATTTGAGTGAGGAAGAGTTTTTGATAAGGTGTGTTGAGGACGCAGTTAAATAGATGTGTGTTTGTGATGTGTGTAGGCAATAGAACTGGGTTTTAGACAGTTGGGAATTCCATTAATAGCTAATGCTTAAAATTTTCGCTTTAGTTAATATTTATATTAACATATATATAATATAGAAATACTTAGTTAAGATGATATGTATTGTATAGTGTTTGTAATTTCACTACTCATTTTTCTGGTATGAGTATTATATAATAAATATGCCATCTGCTGTGTGCTATATTATTTGCAGTGTGTGGTCAGGAATGATGTGGATGAGTGTGAGAATGTTCTAAGTTAGAATAACCCTAGGGCAAACAGTGGGATCTGCTACACATTATTATTTGGTGTCCGTGATCACGGATTGTCGTGGTAGTTTTTATAAGATATAGTTATGTGTGTAGCTTCAGATCTTTATTTTCATGTTGAACACAAGTGTCGCCTGCGGTTTTATATAAGTTTGTGTGTGTAGTTAGGAGTAGGGGAGTACTTAGTGGTTAGAGTGTTAGTTACCTAGTCAGCTTTTCCAATCATCTGACCGGTAAGTGTTGACATTTTTCATCCTTTCTTGCATTACTGTCAAGACTTGACATTTTGTGCATACTTGACAGTCTTATAAATTTAATTTTTGGTGGGGGAGGAGGGGGGGGGGGGAGGGGGGGGGGGGCAGACTGGTTCATTCAACATGTCGAGGTTAAACAATGTTTAACAATGTTATCATTGTCCAGCTTTTGGACATTTGTCTATTGGATGCCCAAATGTTCTTCGGAATACGAACGTTGTTAAAAAGAAGCCTTTCATGGCACTAGCTACATTCCAAATGACGAGCGATAAGTTAGACGACAAAAGTTAACTACAGAACCAGCTAAGAGAACTAACAAACAGAGATGTTCTGCTGGAAAGACAGGAAAAAGACCTCCGATGGAAGCTACGACAGCTATTGCAACAGTTTGAAAACAGAGCGTCCAAGCCAGCTAGGAAGGAGAGAAGAAATAAAGAAATGACTGAAGTAAACACAGTTCAGTGGTTTGCGAAGGGACAGAGGTACGGAGGTGGAAATCTCAGGGCGGACGTGTGAACGGCTGGGGAAAGGTGGCGAAAAACGGAGGAGTTTGACCCAGTTAGAGAGGCCAAGTCAAATGCGTTGGAAAATGGTTAAGCAGAAGTTCGAATCGGGCATATTTTTAGCCCTTAACGAGAGACAATTTGCAAAGTTGCAGATGGAGAGACAGGGCAGGAGTTATAAAAGAGACTTTGAGCAGAAGACAGGTAAACAGAAAGTAATAGATGCAGGTTTTGTGTACCCAGAAAAGTTTGGGACGGAGGGCAGGTTACGCAATGGAAACGAGACAAACGTTCGATGTCCCGATGTCCAGATGAAACGTAACAGCATCGGACAGCATAGCTCGAGTATTTAGGAAATGGGTGTAACGTCAGATAACACGGTCGGGCCGGATGAAAGGGGCTAAGTTTACCAGGAACATGTGGTCAAGCCTGGTAGAACATTAGTTGAAGTCGACGAAGAATCGAGCAAGGAAACAGTTGGAGATTCGTCAGATGAAGAGGAAATGAGAGGAGGAGGAATGGTGGCAGGGCCAGCTAGGGTTTCGTACCCACCCACGCCAGGTCCTAGCCATGCGCCATAAGTGGTCGAACAGACCGAAGGAAGGGACAACCCTTCGACCACCGAGGAAGGAAGTGGCAATGACGCACAGTTAGAATGCGAAAAGGACGCACCGTGCAAGAACACTCGTGCAGCCAAGACGAGAGGAACAGCGTTTCTAAGGAAAACGAAGAAAAGGGGAAGACAGATTAACCCCAGCCAGGACAGCGAACCAGTTATCGAAGCAAAGATGAAAAGATCTCAGTTCGAGATAAGCCAACGGTCAAACGAACAGTGGGAAACGTCTTTCCCACAAATAGGGAATATAGATGGACGGAAGGCCGAAGTAGCGGACGATGTAAGTGTACGTAATACCACATGGGACCCGGTGGATACGAGCCAAATAACCGTAGATCAAGCAGGCCAGACAACTTTGATGGGCGTTTCACAGGATGAAACCGCCCAGCAATTAGAGCCATCTGATGGAGCGCAGAGTCCGTCTGAAGTAAGCATTCCTGCTAAGGAACGTTTGATAGTAGGCTTGATGGCGCTAGTCAAAAACATGAAGAAATTACCTCAATTCAGAAATGGAATTAGGTAGAGTCGTGTAACACTTACACACATGGGAATGACATATGTGGGGCTATCATGTGAAACTCCAGTTAACACATAATAGTGTCATTTCTGGCGGTAATCAAAGACATGTAAGAGAAATTACACGGATATTTGAATAATTAGTGGGTAGGACAAAATTGAGGAATGACCAGATGTTAACAATTCCTTTGAAGTCGTTGTCTGAAGTATACGTCAGACAATGAGCGCGACGGTCAGTCTGAAGCTAGACTGACCGAGATCAAAAGGAAATTTTCGACCAGGGGAACGGACAGGAGACGAAGGGTAGCTCGATACGTCAGGTAATGTTACGCCGACCAAGGGTAACATATGAACG
Source organism: Ariolimax columbianus (assembly GCA_036924085.1). Classification (NCBI taxonomy): domain Eukaryota; kingdom Metazoa; phylum Mollusca; class Gastropoda; order Stylommatophora; family Arionidae; genus Ariolimax; species Ariolimax columbianus. The sequence goes on along the minus strand of JAVGWX010000003.1, from coordinate 144,187,991 downwards.
TGATGTTTCGGTCAGGGCAGACAAAATGTCTTTGATGTGGGGAGTTTGGGGAAACAGTGGTGAATTAGTTAGATCACAACACTCGGTTTTGGTTCCTCGTGACAAAGACGCCTACAGTTAACGGGGCTATTCAACTTTAACAAAGACTGCACCTGGACGAGTTAGGGTTACATCATTACGTAATTCAACAGCTGGACGACTCGGTTTTTGGACTTAGTTAGCAGTAGTTTGTATCTGAATAAGTTAGAACTTAGTCATAGTTTAGTATCTGCTGAAAGAGGCATTAACAGGTGCTGATAAGTACAGCACTAGCAGGAGTAAAAGGTGGATAGCACGTGGTCATGTTTATGTGTGCAAATATTTTGACATTTGAATTTGGTTGTTTGGGTTTTGACAATGGTATGACTTGTATTTTTTAAAATTGGTTGTTTGATTTGTTTAAACATGATTATATGTGTTGACATAGATATCAAGATATGATACTTACGGACTGAAATATTGATATCATGGTCATGTGTATGCATGAAAATATTTTGAAAGTTTGTGGTTGTATGGTCGACAATTGTATGCATTGCATTTTTTTTATTGGGTTGTATGGTTGACAATTGTATGCTTTTCATTTTTTTGGCTGTTGTTCTGGTTGTTACGCAAGATTACATGTATTTATATAGATATCCAGGTACTGATTTATGGAGAAGTGTAGGCCTCCGCAAACAGAGGTTACCACGAGTTGCAGAACAAGAACTAGCATGCTGAGACAAAGAGCTTACTTCCAAGGTGGAGGCGTTGCAGAACAAGAACTAGCATGCTGGGACAAACAGCTTAATTCCAAGGTTGAGGCGTTGCAGAACAAGAACTAGCATGCTGGGACAAAGATCTTACTTCCAAGGTGGAGGCGTTGCAGAACAAACGTTACTGACTTGTGTATATTTTATCACATGTATGTTGAGTCTTTGCAGAGAAGACTAAGTTGATCAGAAGTTAAATAATTTGAGTGTGCAAATTGTTATCTAATATTGACTATGACATATGTTTGTCAAAAAATGTTTTTGTAGGTAACAACAAAAAGAATTTTGCCGTTTTTTGAGAAGGGATAGCTGTCAGGAGAGACGCTGATACTAGCCTTATGATAAACCCACGTAAGTTCGTGGCCTCACAGGAGTTAGTATGAAGGGAGACGTCGGCCATGGGTCGTAAGGAGAGTTGTATGTATCAAATGACATGTCTTTTATGCATGTACGATGTGAGTGAATTTGTAAACAGGAGTGGTGTACATTATGGATAGTGGAGACGAAAATTGTGTAACATTGTTTTTTTTTGATCATGTACAATGTGAGTGGAGTTGTAAACAGGAGTGGTGTTTACATTTTGGATAGTGGCGACGAAAATGGTGGTCATTTGGCAGATGAAAAAAATGTCCATCCATGTTTAAGTCTGTAGTTTAAGGAGGTAATGTAACAGTTCCAGCCGGAGCAAGAGAGTTTAGGGCAGGGGTGATGTGGTTGACAAAGGTCAAAACAAAAGTACATGAATGCGTGCCAAGGTCCCTCTCTGTCTGGTCACTATGCCAAAGTCAGTCACCGTCTCAACAAAGGGAATCGGAGTTGGGGAAAGTATGTACAGGTAGAAATTGACCACTGGCGTTCCGATTTGGGGAGTGAGGGGGGGTGAGTGACAGACGGGACCGCAGAGGAGCTTGCTGCGATAGATGAGTGACAGGTGTTCAGAGTAATTCGATCCAATAACGACTGAATAGAGCCATCCCCCTGAGATCCATTGGTCAGCTCTGATACTGCTTGAGTGTATATAACACGAGACAAAGTTTAGCTCAAGGAGGCTGGATGGAGAGGGGAGGAGAGCAATGACAGACTGTAGATAGGAGTCCGTTTAGCTCACCGGTTCGATAGAGGAGAGATTGATAGACTGTTGTACGAATGTTAGTTATAGAACAGGATCGCTCAAATAGGTGTGTGAGTTTTGTATTAATAGATAATCTGAACGTGTGTTGTAAGCAGGACACATTGTGAACGAGGTATGTCCAGATCTCCCGCCTGAGGGGATTTGAGTGAGGAAGAGTTTTTGATAAGGTGTGTTGAGGACGCAGTTAAATAGATGTTTGTGTGTGATGTGTGCAGGCAATAGAACTGGGTTTTAGACAGTTGGGAATTCCATCAAGAGCTAATGCTTACAATTTTCGTTTTAGTTAATATTTATATTAACATATATATAATATAGAAATACTAAGTTAAGATGATATGTATTGTATTGTGTTTGTAATTTCACTACTCATTTTTCTGGTATGAGTATTATATAATAAATATGCCATCTGCTGTGTGCTATATTATTTGCAGTGTGTGGTCAGGAATGATGTGGATGAGTGTGATAATGTTCTGAGTTAGAATAACCCTAGGGTAAACAGTGGGATCTGCTACACAGTGATATTATCTTGTTCTGGCACTGTTGGGCAGTGGATCAGGTAACTAACTATACATCAACTGAATATCAAAACTATCGGAAATGTTGAAATGCATTCTTCTCACAAGAATATTTACATACTTTTTTTTGACATTTTGACCAGTCAAGGTCTTTACCAAAGAGTTAATGAAAAAAAAACAACACAAGAAAAACAAAACTTGGAGCTATGTTAATATATGTATTAAATATACGAGTGTGATAAGTAAACACACAAGCAGATTACATGTGAAATAGCGGGAAATGTTTTCTTGAACGTTTGACAAAGATGAACCAACACACCACGCAAATATCAATTTTAAAACACAATCAACGGCAACATCTTTCTAAACTCACATTTTCATTAATAATGAAGATGACAGATATAGGATAATGCTTATTTGAAACTGTAGAATAATTATTGGCACAATTGTTGACATGTTTACAGCAACAAATCGCGTAACTAGTCCTAGGTCAATGTGAATTAGGATCGGCAGCTCGCATACTATTTCAAACTCAATCAGGGTCAGCGAATCAGTGCTGTAAAAACCCTTCAACACCTCCTGTGGTGATCCTGGATAACAGTCTGCAACAGAGCTGACTGGCTAAGGAGAAGGGATCGAAGAGGGATGGCAACCCGGTACTCAAAAGTGTCTGCTGAAGTCGGATGTGTCGGACCGAAAGGTGCAAATATAGCAGTAAAGCTGTAAACTACAACTCATTCCTTTCTCCGGACTACATCCTGCTAATTGCAAAGCCCTTGTCAGGGCTTGGTAGCGGAAGTTTGAGAAAGAAGAAGATGGAATTCAGTTTCAAATAATGAATAAGCAGATACATATTTGTAACAAGCAACCTTATAATGTCCAACCATGTTCAATACAGGGCCCAGACCACCTGGTGACCTGCCCCGACCTCCAGGAAACATACAATAGGGGCGACATGCCGGAGACAAATGAAAGAGCAATCCATGTCACTCAACACCTGTATGCTGTTCTGTAGGATGTGTTGTTTGGACACGGAAAGTAAAGTTAGTATCCCCAACCGTGTTTTCTTTTCCATTTCTGAAACTTGAGTTACAATACAAATAGTTGCTACTTAGATTCACCCTATCAGATGATCAGACATGTCACAGTATCGGCTTAGTTCTTAGTCGACCTGTACTTCTACAAGGGCAGATGCCCATGTGCAGGTCCCAGCTCTGGTATAATCTGGATGTAACCGGGAAAAGAGCTTCCTGCTTAGCGGCCTAGGCTCGAGCAGCTTATTACCCCGCTGCGTTGAAACAAGCGGTTACGGAGGGTGGTTAACCAACGTTAACCATCTTAATAGACTCAAACACTAAAGTATACCCACAGCCTGTTAGGTACCATCTATGCTGCTCTAAACAAACCACCTAACCATGGCTGGTGTTATGCTATGTCATACAGTAACTACTGTCATACTGTAAATGGGTGCTGATAATAGTGAGAATCTAGTGTTACTGTAAATGGGTGCTGATAATAGTGATAATCTTGTGTTACTGCAAATGGGTGCTGATAATAATGAGAATCTAGTGGTACTGTAAATGGGTGCTGATAATAGTAAGAATCTAGAGCTGATGTTACTGTAAATGGGTGCTGATAATAGTGAGAATCTAGTGGTACTGTAAATGGGTGCTGATAGTAGTGATAATCTAACACTGATGTTACTGTAAATGGGTGCTGATAGTAGTGATAATCTAACACTGATGTTACTGTAAATTGGTGCTGATAGTAGTGATAATATAAAGCTGATGTTACTGTAAATGGGTGCTGATCATAGTGAGAATCTAGTGTTACTGTAAATGGGTGCTGATAATGGTGCTAATCTAACACTGATGTTACTGTAAATGGGTGCTGATCATAGTGAGAATCTAGTGTTACTGTAAATGGGTGCTGATAATGGTGCTAATCTAACACTGATGTTACTGTAAATGGGTGCTAATAATAGTGAGAATCTAGTGTTACTGTAAATGGGTGCTGATAATGGTGCTAATCTAACACTGATGTTACTGTAAATGGGTGCTGATAATGGTGCTAATCTAACACTGATGTTACTGTAAATGGGTGCTGAATAGTGGAGGCAGGAACAATGAATGCAATAGATGCGCTTTAGCTTTTAGAGCCAGGAAATGTCAATGAAACTGGTTGTATACAGACTCTGCAGTCTTCTAACCCAGTATAAAGAAGTTGAGTTAAGTTATTTGTTCACATCACATTGTCATTATGTTCTCAGCGTCAGTCCGGCAGATGTGTCGTATGCAAGGAAGCCAACACTATCCTGTATGCGTGCTGATCTTTTGCAACGCTGTACCAGTGTCGGGGAGCCGCGTAGCGCAGTGGTTAGCTCGCTGGCTTCGCATCTGAGAGGTCCTGGGTTCATTCCCCAGTTGAGGCGGTAATGTTTTTTCAGACCGCAACGGCTCCCGGGTCGACCCAGCCTTAAATGGGTACCGGTTCAGTCCGGGAAGTAAAAGCGGCGAGGGAGATGAGATGGCTACCGCAGTAATGCTATGGGTTACTTTACTTTACTTTACCTACCAGTGTCGGCCCAGGTCTTTGGTTAGTCCATCTCGCCATCTCATAGGTGGATGACCCCCAGATATGGCCGCCAGAACGTTGTTCTCCGTGTCATTCTGTGTACCAGATGTCCAGTTCAATGATTGTGGCGAGATATCGCTGCTTACACAACTTCCCGAAACAAAGTTTGATGTCGAATTATTTCGTTTCGGATCTTATCCCATATCAAAATTTGTATGACCTGCCGAGCCATTGCTTTCTGAGTTTCTCAGCATCTGTTCTGCACAAGTTCCGCACCTCACATCCGTAAATAATTGCAGGCATGACCATATAATTGAAAGTGTCCGCTCTCGCAGTCTGTCATCTCTTGAAATATTGGCTTATTGGAGAAAGGAATACCAAGTCGCTCTTCATCCTCTAGAGATTTAGTGATCGATTGTGTGGTTGGCACCGATCTCTTGGCCTAGGTATATATAGGAGCTGGCATCCTCGACGATTTCCTCTCCTAACTTGATGTCGTGCTTTGGGCAGTAAGGGTTTCTGAGGCATTGTGTTTGACTTTTATTTATCTTCAGACCAGCAGCTTTGCTGACCCAATTTAGGTCGTTCAAGGATTGTTGGGCTTCCTCTATTGTATGACTGACGAGCACGACGGCATCTGCAAATCATTATTGGGTGAGCCACTCGCCATCTATATTACATCTCTTAGTTCAATGTCAATTTTGAAAAAAATCTGTTCTAGACTCGCTGTAAATAGCGCCATGTCGGACTGTTCTTCCTATCGGAGCATATACTGGACGCTTGTATAGCATTTTGGTCCGCAGTCACAACACCCGATCACTGAACAAGGCTTTCAGAGCATTTAATTCGTCTGCGTCTTGTCCCATCTGCTCTGACTAACTTGTGCAACCTATGATGTAATTAGCCCTCTTTTAGTCTGCTTCTGTTCATCTTGTTTCTCGAGTTTATTGTGTGCGCCATTTTGTTTCAGCCGCCATCTTGTATGTGACCGTTTTGGGATATCCTCGATGATCCGTCTGCTGTTAGCTGTGTTAGGTACTTTAGCTGTGTTAGGCACTTTAGCTGTTAGGTACTTTAGCTGTGTTAGGCACTTTAGCTGTGTTAGGTACTTTAGCTGTGTTAGGTACTTTAGCTGTGTTAGGTACTTTAGCTGTGTTAGGTACTTTAGCTGTGTTAGGTACTTTAGCTGTGTTATGTGCTTTAGCTGTGTTAGGTACTTTAGTTGTGTTAGGCACTTTAGCTGTGTTAGGCACTTTAGCTGTGTTAGGTACTTTAGCTGTGTTTGGCTCTTTAGCTGTGTTAGGTACTTTAGCTGAGCTGTGTTGGGTACTTAGCTGAGCTGTGTTAGGTACTTTAGCTGTGTTAGGTACTTTAGCTGAGCTGTGTTAGGCACTATAGCTGTGTTAGTGTAACAGTTCCAGCCGGATCATGAGCGTTTAGGGCAGGGATGATGTGGTCGGCGACTCTGGCAACAAAGGTACTTGAATGTGTGCCAAGGTCACTCTCCGTCTCGACACTACGCCAAGGTCACTCTACGTCTCGATAATAAGGCAACAAAGGAAAACGGGGGGTTGGGTTAAAGAATGTGTCTAGTACAGGTGGGGGCTAGGTGCTGACCACTCTGGCATTCCGATTTGAGTAGTGTGAGATTAGTGACAGACAGAGGCCAGCAGAGCTTGCTGTGACATTTTGAGTGACAGGAATTCGGAGTGATTCGTTCCAATAACGACTGAATGGAGGTGGATCCAAACTAGATGATGGCTGGAGCAGACATCTCCCAGAGGTCGATTGGACAGCTCTGATACTGCTTGAGACTCTAATACTAGACACAGTTTAACTCAAGAGACTGGCCATGGAGAGAGAGAGAGAGAGAGAGAGAGAGAAGGAGAGAGAGATATAATTTAGGTAGGAGTCTGTTTAGCTCGTCGACGTTATAGAAGAGCGATTGATAGGCTGATTGACGAATATTAGTGATATAGTATGGAATATAGGGTTGCTCAACCAGCATATGCATTTGAGTCTTGGCCAGTCACTTTATAAGGTGTGTGTTGGGCGTCCTGTGTCTAGAAGAGATCTGAATGTGTGTTGTACGTGCAGGACACCTTGTGAACGATGTATGTCCTGAATGGTTACACTAGTGTAAAGATCGCCTAGGAGAGATCTGGATGTGTGTGTGAAGGACACCGAGGGAACGTTGTATGTTCCAGAGTGTGTGTATACGCAGATTGATTGTTTGATCACATGTGAGTATACGCTGAATAGATTGGATGTATTGTGTCAAGATCACCCGCCTGAGTGTGAGTGAATGCACAGAATATGATCGTGAGGACGAGGTTTTGAGAGTGTGTTGAGGATGCAGATCAGGGGAGGGGAGTATGCGGCTAGAACTGGGTTGAATTAGTTGGGCGCAATATTCAATAGATTTTTGCTTACAACCTCCGCGCATCTATTTACCAAACTATAAGATGTATTTCTTGTGTTGTTCGTAATCTCATTGCACTCACTTTAATAGTTGTTGTATGAGTATGATGTCATAAATATGACACCTGCTGCGTGCTGTTATTTGCTGTGTGTGGTCGTGGATGATGTGGATTCATGTGGTAACATTCTAGATAGACTAACCCCAGTGAAAACCTGGACTCTGCTACATTAGATACTTTAGCTGTATTAGGTATTTAGCTGTGTTAGGTACTTTAGCTGTGCTATGTACTTTAGCTGTGTTGGGTACTTTAGCTGTGTTAGGTACTTTAGCTGTGCTATGTACTTTAGCTGTGTTATGTACTTTAGCTGTGTTAGGTACTTTAACTGTATTGGGTACTTTAGCTATCGTGGTGCACTCTTTCAGCTTTTCGGTCAGCTGTTTCAATTGAGAGGTAGGAGAGCCCGCGCACGTCCCGTCATCTTGTCTGATTTTCTCAGGCAACATAGCAGCATCCTGCTTTGTTGGGATCTCGAAACGTCTCTTGTGCGGTAGTTAGTCAATGTTTAAGGTTGCCCTAATGTATCTGTGGTCGCTGTTTGTATCCAGTCGACGCAACACCTCCACGTTTGTAAGAAACGATGTCATCACTTAGGGCATAGGTTATTTCCACTTTGGTTTCTCAGTTCGGGGAGTGCCAGGTCCATGTGTTTCCAGTTCAGGGAGTGCTAGGTCCATGTGTTCCCAGTTCAGGAAGTGCCAGGTCCATGTGTTCCCAGTTCAGGGAGTGCCAGGTCCATGTGTTCCCAGTTCAGGGAGTGCTAGGTCCATGTGTTCCCAGTTCAGGAAGTGCCAGGTCCATGTGTTCCCAGTTCAGGGAGTGCCAGGTCCATGTGTTCCCAGTTCAGGGAGTGCCAGGTCCATGTGTTCCCAGTTCGGGGAGTGCCAGGTCCATGTGTTCCCAGTTCAGGGAGTGCCAGGTCCATGTGTTCCCAGTTCGGGGAGTGCCAGGTCCATGTGTTCCCAGTTCGGGGAGTGTCAGGTCCACGTGTTCCCAGTTCGGGGAGTGCCAGGTCCATGTGTTTCCAGTTCGGGGAGTGCCAGGTCCATGTGTTCCCAGTTCGGGGAGTGCCATGTCCATGTGTTCTCAGTTCAGGGAGTGCCATGTCCACGTGTTCCCAGTTCGGGGAGTGCCAGGTCCATGTGTTCCCAGTTCAGGGAGTGCCAGGTCCATGTGTTCCCAGTTCAGGGAGTGCCAGGTCCATGTGTTCCCAGTTCAGGGAGTGCCAGGTCCATGTGTTCCCAGTTCTGGGAGTGCCAGGTGCATCTGTTCAGGTATGTCTAGGTAGGCATCCATCACACGAAGCTTCAGTATTTGTACGGCTACAGGCAGACGCTCACCTCCCGCACTTCGGATGTCGTCAGAGAAGGTGCCAAACGTTCGCCTGTCTGTCTACACCCTACTCTCACATTAAAGTCCCCAATGACGACACCCTACTCTCACATTAAAGTCCTCAATGACGACACCCTACTCTCACATTAAAGTCCCCAATGACGACTATTTTGTATGCCGGTTGCCGTAGCTGAACTTTAAGCAGCTGATAGAAATACCAATGTCATCATCCGTATATCCTCTGTGGAGCGCTTAGCACTTTCACGACAATGAGTTGGTTAGCAGGTTGAGTCCAACGGGTCAAGTGAGTTTGGAGTTTCTGATCGTCTGCGAAAGCAAGGTATTGCTCATCTGTGAATAAAAGTTCATATATAGAAATTTAGCCTGGATCAGCACTTGTCCTGTGCTTTTCCATAACTGAGTATGCAGAACAAGTCTGGAAAAACTCTGCCCATGCGAAAATAGTTGACACAACAGCAAATCAGGCGGACCGAAAAGTATCAGGGTGCCTCAAACACACCCCAACGATAAATAAAAACCCAATAATTCGCAAAGCACCACCCGAGATCCGAAGAGGTGCCGCAGCAGAAATTAGACGAGAAAAACAGCAGCCCGACCCAGGGGAGCCAATGTTTGGACATCAGGTACAGAGCACACGACGGAAAGCCCCCAATGTTTGGACATCAGGTACAGAGCACACGACCCAGATTCAGACATTGCTTCCTGAAATCAACACATCCCATACAGACTAGCCTTGAAAGCCGTCGAATTGAGAGATGGTATGAGTTGATGCAGGTCCCAGGCCCCAGAGATGGTACGAGTTGATGCAGGTCCCAGGCCCCAGAGATGGTACGAGTTGATGCAGGCCCCAGGTCCCAGAGATGGTACGAGTTGATCCAGGCCCCAGAGATGGTACGAGTTGATGCAGGCCCCAGAGATGGTACGAGTTGATGCAGGCCCCAGGCCCCAGAGATGGTACGAGTTGATGCAGGCCCCAGAGATGGTACAAGTTGATGCAGGCCCCAGAGATGGTACGAGTTTATGCAGGCCCCAGAGATGGTACAAGTTGATGCAGGCCCCAGCGATGGTACGAATTGATGCAGGCCCCAGGCTCAAGAGATGGTACGAGTTGATGCAGGCCCCAGAGATGGTACGAATTGATGCAGGACCCAGAGATGGTACGAGTTGATGCAGACCCCAGAGATGGTACGAGTTGATGCAGGCCCCAGAGATGGTACGAGTTGATGCAGGCCCCAGGCCCAAGAGATGGTACGAGTTGATGCAGGCCCCAGGCACCAGAGATGGTACGAGTTAATGCAGGCCACAGAGATGGTACGAGTTGATGCAGGCCTCAGAGATGGTACGAGTTGATACAGGCCCAAGAGATGGTACGAGTTGATGCAGGCCCCAGGCCCCAGAGATGGTACGAGTTGATGCAGGCCCCAGGCCCCAGAGATAGTACGAGTTGATACAGGCCCCAGGCCCCAGAGATAGTACGAGTTGATGCAGGCTCCAGGCCCCAGAGATAGTACGAGTTGATACAGGCCCCAGAGATGGTACGAGTTGATGCAGGCCCGAGAGATGGTACGAATTGATGCAGGACCCAGAGATGGTACGAATTGATGCAGGCCCCAGAGATGGTACGAATTGATGCAGGACCCAGAGATGGTACGAATTGACGCAGGACCCACAGATGGTACAAATTGATGCAGGACCCAGAGATGGTACGAATTGATGCAGGCCCCAGAGATGGTACGAATTGATGCAGGCCCCAGAGATGGAACTTTGGGAAGAACCTGCCTCCGGACGTCATCTATCATATACAACACGGAAGTCATTAAACAAACTCCGAACTAAATTGGTGTATCACGGTGCAAGATAAATATGAACCGTTGAGGATACACATGTGATGGCACATGCAACTGTGGCGCAATACAGAACCCAGACCACCTGTTGACTGCCCCAACCGCCAGAAACTTTGAAAGAGGAGCGACATTCTGGAAGCAAATGACAAGACAATGCATGTCTCTGAATACTGGATGCATACTGTATAACGTGGTGCTTGGATATGGGAAGTTAGTCATTACCGCTAAATGAGCCGTGTTCATAAACAATGTTAAAACGCAGCGGAAACAGTTCACATTTTGGCGCATACCATTGGTGCTTAGAAAGTGCCTATGTGGCACCATCCTCCGTACGTACCACACTCTCGACCCTTCGGTACAGAGCTCTCACCTTATCAAGCAACTGTCCTCATATCCAATACTTCTTCATCACCGTCCAAAGTCTATTTGCATAAACTCGGTCAAAAACTTTCTCTTGCTCGATAAATGCTAAGTTGAGATGCTCGCCGTATTCAATTGTTTACTACCACATCAGCCACATCTACCACATCTGCCGTAGGGTAAATAAACCATCGGTGCATTCTTTGTCTTTACGGAACCCGAGCTGGACTTTATTCAGCTCAATGCTCAGCAAAAGGTCGCACTCTCAGTTCAAGAAGTTTTGCAAACATTTTTACTGAATGCCCTAGAAGCGAAATACCGCTTTAGATGTCACAGTTCCGATTGGAGCCATATCCTTTCCAAATGGGTTCTTTAGTAGCCCAGCGCGTCATCTGGGACTTCATTATCTCCACACCGATGTGAATGTTCTTTTTAGCTACATCACTCTTGTCCGCACACATGCCTGGATGTTTCTATGGATGCCGTATTGCCCCGTAGACTTGTTCTTGGACTGTCTTTGAGTACTCGATCCACCCTTTGGATCAGTATATCCGGCTCTAGGAGATCGGTGTGGCGAAGTACAAATGGTACTTTCTCCACTGTACCACTTAGGTCGTGGACCTGTTGTTTCTCTCTCTCTCTCTCTGCTTCGAGCCGAGGGGATCCTTCCCCACTAGGTATGATTGATGTGTATGATTGATGTGTATGATTGATGTGTGGTAACTGTCGTCCATCAGCCTCATTGCTGTGTATGATTGATGTGTATGATTGATGTGTATGATTGATGTGTGGTAACTGTCGTCACTTTTTTGCACCGCTCTAACACTCTTGCAGCTATGATAGATCCAGCTGGAGTATGAGAGTTTAGAACAGGGGAGATTGGACTGGCGACTCTAAGAACAAAGGTTGCCTGAATGAGTTGGACGAACGCAGGTCACGTCAAGGTCAATCGCCGTTTCTACACTAGGTCGACAAAGGAAACGAGGGGTTTATGTGGAAGACTTTGTCTGGTATAGGGGTGGGTTCTCGGAGCGGAGGTGGGTGTTAGGAACTGACCACTCTGGCGTTCAGAATTGTCGTAGATAGGAGTTGGTGGCAGTCTGATGCTGCCACGACCGGCTACCACATTTAGAGTGACAGTGATTCGTGGATAATCAGCCAAAAACAATTAGTTAGGGATAATTCCAAATTAGAGTGATGGCTAAGTCAGACAACCAACAGAAGAAAATCGGACAGCCATGTTGTGGATTGAGACTATAAAATACTCTGCAAGGATGAACTCAGCAGACTGACTAGGAGCAAGGCTGAGAGTGAGTCTGCGAGTGAGTGAGTTTGCAGGGTGACTGGACCATCATACACCTCGAGTTGACCAGTCGCGCAGCAAAAGTGGTTATGACGGACACCCTGTGAACAGTAAGAGATCTGAATTTGTGTAGTATGTGCAGAACACCGAGTGATCGATGCGTGATCTAATTACAAATGAATGTACAGATTCTCGTGAATACGGGAAGTGATCTAAGTATTTGTGAATACACAGATCGCCAGATTGTAAGTAATCTGATCATATGTGAATGTACATATTCATCTGAGTATGTGAAGTGATTTATATAATCTGATCGTGAAGACGAGTTTGTGATTGTGTTTTGAGGGTGCAGAAAAAATCTGGCGACTTAACTAGAGCCATTAAGTTGTGGCTCGAATATTTCTTGAGTGTGGGAAGTGTCATTGTTGCAGGTTTAGACATAGTATTTGGGTTGAAACGTAGTTTGGGGGAAACATCAAACGCTTGTGCTTAAAACCAGCTAGTGTAGTTCAATATATATATATATATATATATATATATATATTTATATATATATATATATATATATATATATATATATATATATATATATATATATATATATATATATATATATATATATATAATGATTATTTAGTTTGGATGTATTTTGCTTTTTGTTGATACTGTGCAAAGAATAAATAATATTGTTTTATTTTACGGCCAGGATAGTGTTTACTGTGTTTTACGGCCAGGATAGTGTTTACTGTGTTTTACGGCCAGGATAGTGTTTACTGTGTTTTACGGCCAGGATAGTGTTTACTGTGTTTTACGGCCAGGATGGTGTTTACTGTGTTTTACGGCCAGGATAGTGTTTACTGTGTTTGATGGCCAGGATAGTGTTTACTGTGTTTGATGGCCAGGATAGTGTTTACTGTGTTTTACGGCCAGGATAGTGTTCACTGTGTTTTACGGCCAGGATAGTGTTTACTGTGTTTGATGGCCAGGATAGTGTTTACTGTATTTGATGGCCAGGATAGTGTTTACTGTGTTTGATAGCCAGGATAGTGTTTACTGTGTTTGATGGCCAGGATAGTGTTTACTGTGTTTGATGGCCAGGATAGTGTTTACTGTGTTTGATGGCCAGGATAGTGTTTACTGTGTTTGATGGCCAGGATAGTGTTTACTGTGTTTTACGGCCAGGATAGTGTTTACTGTGTTTTACGGCCAGGATAGTGTTTACTGTGTTTGATGGCCAGGATAGTGTTTACTGTGTTTGATGGCCAGGATAGTGTTTACTGTGTTATTGACTGTGTGAAGTCTTGGTTTAGATACATACTGTAATTCTTTAGATAGTAAACTACTCAGTTATACGTAGACTCTACTACACAGTCTCACGAGACTTGAGCGTGTTTAAGAGATGCTTCCCGTATAGCGTACATGCATCCACATTAGCCGTCTGATTATTTGAGTGTTATGTCTTCTGACAGTCTGGTAAGAAATATAATAAGCTGGTTCCATTTTTCTTTTTGGCATGCATGGAGACTTTGACCTCTTCATTCCCCGTTTGAACTCCGCATATGTCACAGTGTTCGTCATTGCCAGTTTGTATGTGGCTCTTTCGTGGCTGGTACAACAATTACCCATACAGCATCAGCTTGTCAGATTTGCACATTTCAAAACCACATTTCCACAGTTAACCTCAACTTCTTTGAGAACCTCTGTCTGTTGTGACTTATCTTAAACTTCCTACCGAGTCAACTGCACGTGCAGTAGTTGATATAATTCATGTGTACACGTTCTTTCCTCGCCTCACAAGACTCCCCAATATTTGAGACTAACTCTAATATCTGCACAGATTCCCACATCATTATCTCCCTTGCTAATTGTCTCTTTATTGTATAATGAAGCACTGTTTCAGAGTTGTCTTCTTATTATAATAGACAACTTGCCCTGAGTACACATTTGGTTTCAATCAGTCAAGCCCCACCGCCAGTCCTCGGACCGCTGTTCCTGTCGGTCCTCGGACCGCTGTTCCTGCCGGTCCACGAAAAAGGAAATGACCGCTAAACTCCTGATCAATTTACTGCTCGAATTATGGTTATTTTAAATAGCTGTAGAATTTGTGTTTTATGATATCAGCTCTAACAACTAATAGACAAAATACTATATACATAATGGGATTTGTTTTCCATCTGGGTTGTCCGCGAAAAATTGTTACTATCTTCACCGGTCTGTGAGTGTTAACAGGTTAGGAAACGCTGGTTTAGATAGTAGATATCAAGAATGCTGCATCCTTAATTAATTCAGCTTTCTCACATCAAACCCATTTCTGACAACTTTCACATGGATCCAAAGATCAGTACAGGTGTACATGACTTTATTTAGCAAACTCTTTCAGATGAAAACAGTTTCAAAGCAGCACATATTAGAAACACATTGCACAGAATGGATTTTAATGTGTGGGTTTGGATTGGGCATGCATGAAGTGAACATGTGCATTCAGTAGAAGCCAGGATTGAAACACGGATATTGTGGGCATTAGAGACAATACTGTCAGGATTTATATTTATAATAGAGACTTATTTGTTACAAATTTCACAAGTTAGAAAAGCACAAGTTCTAATTGGAAGAAAACCAGAGTTCGATTGGTGTAGTGTGTCTAAGAACAGTAGAAGCTAAACACAAAATAAGTGAAAATTCGGCAGAATTAACTGCTGGTTGGAAATGGAGTTTTTGAAGATTAAATTGTACTAAGCCTCAGCCTGTAAGAGGTCGGGTGGCCAGTGCTCTTGCTTGATGTTTGTACTTTCCACAACTAATGCGTCATGTACCCATTTACAGCTGGGTTGACTGGAGAAGCGGTTCCCGATTAAAATTAGGACCCGGATTTGTTTAGTCTCCGGTCGCGATTCGAACCAAGACACACTGTTATCACAGGCAATAGCGAATAGCTCGCTATGAACTGAGCTAACGCGCCCCTCAGTAGAATCTAGCGAAGTATCAATGTCTAAGAACATGTTCTAAAATATCATGTACAATATCAACGAACAACTACAACCATGTTAACGGGCATTATGCAAAAAATATGTTTCTAATTACATATGGTGAAACTAAACATGCAGCATTTGATATACTATTTTAAATACAACTGATTGTTTGTTCAACCAACGGATTTAAGTGTTAAATTGCAAAAATCTCATTTCACATCAATTTACTTTCATAATTTAGCAATGTCAAAGTTACAGAAAATGCATATTTTATTTGTTGTGAATCCCAAGACTGACCTGTTTATTAAGTCTTCACAATAATACACAGTTAATAGTGAATAATATAATTTAGCGACGTTTAAAAAGTCCAAGTAGCCACAGGACCAACATTTTCTCCACTGATGACAGTAATGTAGCGACAGAAACATTTTCTCCACTGATGACAGTAATGTAGCGACATGACCAACAATTTCTCCACTGATGACAATAATGTAGCGACAGAAACATTTTCTCCACTGATGACAGTAATGAAGCGTCAGAAACATTTTCTCCACTGATGACAGTAATGTAGCGACAGAAACATTTTCTCCACTGATGACAGTAATGTAGCGACAGAAACATTTTCTCCACTGATGACAGTAATGTAGGCACAGGAACAAACATTTTCTCCATTGATGACAGTAATGTAGGCACAGGACCAACGTTTTCTTCACTGATGACAGTAATGTAGCGACAGGACCAACGTTTTCTCCACTGATGACAGTAATGTAGCCACAGGACCAACAATTTCTCCACTGATGACAGTAATGTAGCGACAGAAACATTTTCTCCACTGATGACAGTAATGTAGCCACAGGACCAACAATTTCTTCACTGATGACAGTAATGTAGCCACAGGACCAACGTTTTCTCTACTGATGACAGTAATGTAGGCACAGGAACAAACATTTTCTTCACTGATGACAGTAATGTAGGCACAGTAACAAACATTTTCTCCACTTATGACAGTAATGTAGGCACAGGAACAAACATTTTCTCCACTGATGACAGTAATGTAGGCACAGGACCAACGTTTTCTCTACTGATGACAGTAATGTAGGCACAGGAACAAACATTTTCTCCACTGATGACAGTAATGTAGCCACAGGACCAACAATTTCTCCACTGATGACAGTAATGTAGCGACAGGACCAACGTTTTCTCCACTGATGACAGTAATGTAGCCACAGGACCAACAATTTCTCCACTGATGACAGTAATGTAGCGAGTTTTCTCAGTTGCTTGACTCTTTCACAAATTCGATTGTCAGCGTATTGATTTCATCAAAGATATATTCATCGAAGCTGTAATAGCACGACCAGGTCAGCAGTCTTCCAGACCTGTTCAGTTCGTCTTTCAGTAATGACTGTCAAGAGTTTTACATTACAAATATTATAATAGTTCTAAGTCGACCTGTACTTCCACATGGGCAGATGCTGCTGTGCAGGTACGAACTCTGATATTAACTGGATGTAACCGGGAGGAGTATTATCTGCTTAGCGGGCTAGGCTCGAGCAGCTTATTACTCCGACAAGTTGGGACAAGTGTCGCGGAGGGTGGTTAATCGATGTGGGGGGTCATCTGAATAGACTCAAACACTAAAGCGAAGTAGACCCGCAGCCTGTTAGACGCCATCTATGTTGCTCTAAGCAAACCCCCTAACCATGGCCGAGGTTATGCCATGTCACGTCGCGTCTAACGACATGCTCTCTGTGGAACAGTGGTGCTATTCTTGTCCTTGTCATACACAAAAACCCAACTTGACCGCTCGGGACATTATAATAAGCAAGTTATTGAAACATTAAAAGATTCCATCCATTGGAAAAAAATATTGCGGGCGCCCATGACTAAAGAGCGAAGCTGGATCCATTTCCCCGAGAAGGAAGAACTCTTACGACTTTACCGCTGGGTCTCCATTAACTCCGTGTCAATCAATTTTACTGTGGATTATAAGCGAACAGGTTACTCACGCTTCAAGTTGGTTGTTCGTCATTGAATCAACGTTCTGGCTGTTCAGCTGGCTGGTCATTGTGCATTAAATAACACGTCGGTTTAAAGTTTGCTAGATTATTCGCATTCTCTTGATTAAGTATTGAGAAGTGCTAGTACGATGACCTTGAAGAAAGTCGAATAGACCTAGATGGACCTACGCGTTTGTCTAAACTAGACCTGGAAGAGACAGTGCTCCAAACGGCAAAGGGAGAGAACCGAGACACGGCACAGATAATGCAAGCAACACTTCAGATAACATAACAAAGATATTAATCTACAAAGAAGGACTTACAGGTTACGATTAACACGAAAGCACGGGCAACTGCCTGGCTGGGCTTTCTGGAGAGCTACGTGGCTCGTGAGCCAGGTTTGCTGTAGTTATAAGGGAATAAACCGTCCTGACTTGTGAGAGTTCATTCTCACACAGTTTTCTAGATCTTTCATTGGCTCTTTCCGTCTTGTCAGACGATAGTTGAGTTGTCCTTTGAAAAAATGTATGTAACTACAGTCCATGACTATAACAAATGTAGCTCGTCAGACCAATCCGGGCAGAGAAGCGTCTTTTACAGTGTTGGCAATGAAAGTCAGGACCGTTTGTGACATCGCATGGTGTGGCGTGTCTTCCCAAACGGTGGGCCCTTAGCCTATCAACACTCCGTATCTCCTTTGTTTGTATTCCTTGCTTAATCTTGTCCCTCCATGTAACACGATCCATGGCGTCCTGTTCCCATGATTCCAAATCGACGCCTGCATCATTCATATTCCGCTTGCATACATCCTTGTACCGAAGTAGTGGCCGGCCCCGAGACCTTTTTCCCAACTGTAATTCCCCATAGAGAAGATATTTTGGTATTCTGCCATCATCCATCCTCCGAGTGTGTCCCAGCCAGCGAAGCCTTCGATGACTAAGCATGGAGAAGATTGTGACAGTGCCTGTTCTCTCCAACACCCTCCGTTGGTGTTCTTGTCTTGCCACCCAACACCCAGGCGCAGTCACCTCATGTGATCGCTGTTTAGCCGCTTCTCCTGGTGCATGAGACCATGCCTCACTGCCATAAAGGTGGGTGTTGAGGACACAGGCCTGGTAAACAAGTGTTTTTGTTTTAACAGTGAACTTCTTGTTCTCCCAGATCCTTTTTGTTAATCTGCTCATTGTTGTTGCTGCCTTGCCTATCCTACTATTGATCTCTTGGTCCAGGGATAGTTTATTATTGACTGCTGATCCCAAGTACGTAAAGTGATCTAGTACATCGAGAGCTTCATCATCAATGGAGATTACTGGTTGTTTATTTGCCCCCTGGACCATAACTTGTGTTTTCGTTTTGTTGATTGTTAACCCGAACTCACAGCAGGCATCGGAAATGCAGATAGTAAGCTTTGCAGTTCCTCCTCTCAGTGAGTCGTAATTGCAGCACCATCCACAAAGAGCAGTTATCTGATCAGCACTCTGTTTATTTTGGACTTGGCTTTCAGCCTTTGAGAATTGAATAGGCCACCATCTGTGCGAGAATGAATGAAGATACCACCTTCCTGGTCACAGAAAGCATGCTTCAAGAGGGGTGAGAAATATATTATACAGAAGGTTGGAGCAAGTGTACAGCCTTGTTTTACTCCAGGCTTGATTGCAGACTCTCCTGAGGACGCACCGTCAAAGTTGATTGTGTCTTTCATGTCAGTGTGGAACGATTCGATAATGCTTAGAAGAGTCGGTAGGCAACCAAACCTACTGAACGCTTTGAACAGACCATCAGGACTGACCAAGTCAACGCCTTCATGAGATCTATGAAGCCAATATACAATGGCTGCTTCTGTTCTCTGCATTTCTCTTGCAACTGTCGGAACGAGAATATCACATCTGGTAGACTTATTCCCCCGAAAACCGCACTGTGACTCTGGATAGCAAGTATCCTCCCAACGGTACACAGAAGCGAAACTCATCTGTACTTGTTGCAGTAATTCCGGTACCCCTTGTTCTTGTTCAAGGTTACAATGCTCGAATCTTTGAAATCCTGCGAGACCTGTCCTTCATGCCAGCATAAAGTTGTCAACTGGTGTATCTGTGGAGCAAGTATGTCCTTTCCATTCCTGATGACCTCAATTGGGATTCAATCCTTTCCGGAAGCCTTGCCAGAAGCAAGGTCAGCAATAGCACAGTTAAGTTCTGTCATGGTTGGCAGCGAGTCCAGATGATCCAGAGTTGGCATGGTTTCTATGACATTGAGGGCATCTTCTGATAAAGCCTTCCCAGATAAAGCACTCTTTTTCACTTTTGGGCCGATGGCTTTCTTTATCCCTTCCTACATGTCTCTGATGTGACCATAATTAAAGGCATCTTGGATATTCTCACATAAATGTTTCCAATAGTCATTTGCACACTGTCTAGCTGTCATTTGCACACTGTCTAGCTGTCATTTGCACACTGTCTAGCTGTCATTTGCACACTGTCTAGCTGTCATTTGCACACTGTCTAGCTGTCATTTGCACTTCTTTTCAATATTTGCACTTGTGTCAATACATTCAGAGAGTTTCGTGTTGTTTTGTCTTTGTTTCTCAGTAGTGCTGCCTTTTTGCTGTCAATCAAAGGCTGCAGTATCCGACTATTTGCTTCAAACCAGTCTTGATTGCTGTGTTCTCTAATGCCATAAACTGTTACCGCTGCCTTGAGAGTAGCCTCTTTGATTACATCCCACCTTTCACTAGCTGGACAGTCTCCGGATGTACCGGTGAGAACATCTGCAAGCTGCTGTTGGAAACTGAAACACTTTTCTGGATACTTGGTTTTGGTCAAATTTATCCTCAAAATGGGTTTGTACTCCGCCGTGAAGATTTTCGTAGGTCTCAGCTTGACCCTGACAACGACCAGCGTGTGGTCAGTATCACAGCACTCGGGTAGCTGCGTGTTAGTTGTGTTTGATTCAGATGTTGTCTCCTAGTGATAATAAAATCCAGCTACCAATCACCGGATCGTGGGTGTTTCCATGATACCTTCAGGCAATCTTTTGTAGCAAAGAAGGAGTTTGTGACACATATATCTTTTTTGTGTGCAGAATTCCAGCAGCCTTTGTCCATTTTCATTCAAGCGCCCAATATCGTGTTTACCTAAACAAACTGGCCATGAATTTGAGTCCGATCCCACCCGAGCATTTAGATCACCAAGTATGTAAAGGCAGTCCGATTTTGGAATTGCATTCACTGCATTGTCTAACTCTACATATAGGGAATCCTTTGCATCTTCGACTGATGTGAGCGTCAGGGCGTAGGAAGCGATAAGTGGTATGAATCCACACGAGGTAGACGATCTCATTGTTAACATTCTTTCATATGCTCCAACTTGGCTCTCTACTTTACTGCAGTTATAATAAGGGAATGAACCGTCCTGGACAGTTGAAGCATGATTGACAACTTGTACTAGCTCATTCTCACACAGGCAACTAGATATAACACTTATGAGAACGATTGCTCGAACAATACAAACGATTTACAACCTGTAAGAGTCATATATTGCAATAAACTAGATTTACAATTTATAAGTACCATGTCACATAATAAACCAGATATATACATTGTATGACGTCGTTGAATTAGCAAGATTTACACAATGTAAGTATGAAGTCATATAGCAAACAAGATTTACAATTTGTAAAGACGATGTCACTATGTAAGCCAGATTTACAAATTGTAAAGATGATGTCACCATGTAAGCCAGATTTACAAATTGTAAAGATAATGTCACCATGTAAGCCATATTTACAAATTGTAAAGATGATGTCACTATGTAAGTCAGATTTACAAATTGTCAAGATGATGTCATCATGTAAGCTAGATTTTCAAATGGTAAAGATGATGTCACTATGTAAGTCAGATTTACAAATCGTAAAGATGATGTCACGCAGTATGACAGATTTACAAATTATAAGAATGATGTAATTATGTAAGCCAGATTTACAAATTGTAAAGATGATATCACGCAGTATGATAGATTTACAAATTATAATGAGGATGTCACTATGTACGAGATTTATAAATTGTAAGAACTCCTTCTCGGAAATAAATGCATTAAAAAAAATAATTGTAAAACAAACTAGATCTACAACCTCCAGCAACCATGCCTCTCCCAATAAACCAGATCTACAACCTCCATGGCTCCACCAATAAACCAGATCTACAACCTCCATGCCTCCACCAATAAACCAGATCTACAACCTCCATGGCTCCACCAATAAACCAGATCTACAACCTCCATGTCTCCACCAATCAGCTAGATCTACAACCTCCATGCCTCCCCCAATTAACCAGATCTACAACCTCCATGTCTCCACCAATAAACTAGATCTACAACCCCCCTGCCTCCACCAATAAACCAGATCGACAACCCCCATGCCTCCACCAATAAACCCGATCTACAACCTCCAGCAACCATGCCTCCCCCAATAAACCAGATCTACAACCTCCATGCCTCCACCAATAAACCAGATCTACAACCTCCATGTATCCACCAATAAACTAGATCTACAACCTCCATGCCTCCCCCAATAAACCAGATCTACAACCTCCATGCCTCCACCAATAAACCAGATCTACAACCTCCATGCCTCCCCCAATAAACCAGATCTACAACCTCCATGCCTCCCCCAATAAACCAGATCTAAAACATCCAGCAACCACGCCTCCCCCAATAAACCAGATCTACAACCTCTATGCCTCCCCCAATAAACCAGATCTACAACCTCCATGCCTCCCCCAATAAACCAGATATACAACCTCCATGTCTCCACCAATAAACTAGATCTACAACCTCCATTTCTCCACCAATAAACCAGATCTAAAACATCTAGCAACCACGCCTCCCCCAATAAACCAGATCTAAAACATCCAGCAACCACGCCTACCCCAATAAACCGGATTTAAAACATCCAGCAACCACGCCTCCCTCAGTAAACCAGATTGAGCTTCCATACAAAACCCTCACTTGAAGCCAGTGGTTCCCCAAGAGTTTCTGTCCACAGGACCCTTAATGTTTCGGAACCTCTAGTCAGAAAATAAGCCAACTTAACAGTGGCAGTGCGCAGTTGATGAACATATTGGAATATTTCGTCTGACCCGAGCAGCCCATGCACCAGATCACACAGTTTGGGAACCACAGCCTTTAGCTCGCGCATGCCAGGTGTGCACGAGAGAGGATCAGTACAAGATAAAACTTGGTTTATGTAATCAATGTTCTCAAAATGTGTAGGTCAAGTTCATGCACATATCTTCAGCAAGTTGAAAGATGTTTTTGATAAACATTTCACAATATGGCATATCATTGTCATGCTTCCCACTGACCTGGGCATGCTCGGAAACTCCACTGTTAATGGCATTGCACCCCCCCCCCCCAAACATTCACAGTGTGATGGTATAACCATCTGGGTATGAGAGTAATCTCATTGGTGTCAGCCTCTAGATGATGGTAGACGACAAGAATGAGTAACTCGTCTCTTTGGGATGGACAGAAGAATAAACTCATATAGAGCTATCGTTGTTCCATCTACCGCTCAACAGAACAATCACTGCCTGGTTCAAGTATCATATCTACATTGAAGGTCAGTTGTAATGGATCTCCATCGTCCTCTGTCTTTACCTTGATGGTGATATCTGACTTGCTTTTTCATGTTGATGTTTTACTGTTCTCCCCCCACTCGCTTGTTTACCTCTGACACATCTTACTGTTGTCCCCACTCGCTTGTTTACCTCTGACACATCTTACTGTTGTCCCCACTCGCTTGTTTACCTCTGACACATCTTACTGTTGTCCCCACTCGCTTGTTTACCTCTGACACATCTTACTGTTCTCCCCCCACTCGCTTGTTTACCTCTGACACATCTTACTGTTGTCCCCACTCGCTTGTTTACCTCTGACACATCTTACTGTTGTCCCCACTCGCTTGTTTACCTCTGACACATCTTACTGTTGTCCCCACTCGCTTGTTTACCTCTGACACATCTTACTGTTGTCCCCACTCGCTTGTTTACCTCTGACACATCTTACTGTTGTCCCCACTCGCTTGTTTACCTCTGACACATCTTACTGTTGTCCCCACTCGCTTGTTTACCTCTGACACATCTTACTGTTCTCCCCCCCCCACTCGCTTGTTTACCTCTGACACATCTTACTGTTCTCCCCCCCACTCGCTTGTTTACCTCTGACACATCTTACTGTCCCCCCCCCCCCCCCACTCGCTTGTTTACCTCTGACACATCTTACTGTCCCCCCCCCCCCACTCGCTTGTCTGCCATGTTTGCCCTACTCTATTCATGTCAGTATTGTTTCCAGCAAGTCACGTGATGTGGTCAAAATGTCGGTACTGCCTGAATCTTGTACAGTCATAATATGTCCAAACTTCCTTATGTGTGTCATGTCTTTCCACCAGATACACTCCTCCACTAATCCACATGTCTTCCCACCAGATACACTCCTCCACTAATCCACATGTCTTCCCACCAGATACACTCCTCCACTAATCCACATGTCTTTCCACCAGATACACTCCTCCACTAATCCACATGTCTTTCCACCAGATACACTCCTCCACTAATCCACATGTACTTCCACCAGATACACTCCTCCACTAATCCACATGTACTTCCACCAGATACACTCCTCCACTAATCCACATGTCTTCCCACCAGATACACTCCTCCACTAATCCACATGTCTTTCCACCAGATACACTCCTCCACTAATCCACATGTACTTCCACCAGATACACTCCTCCACTAATCCACATGTCTTCCCACCAGATACACTCCTCCACTAATCCACATGTCTTCCCACCAGATACACTCCTCCACTAATCCACATGTCTTCCCACCAGATACACTCCTCCACTAATCCACATGTCTTCCCACCAGATACACTCCTCCACTAATCCACATGTCTTTCCACCAGATACACTCCTCCACTAATCCACATGTACTTCCACCAGATACACTCCTCCACTAATCCACATGTACTTCCACCAGATACACTCCTCCACTAATCCACATGTCTTCCCACCAGATACACTCCTCCACTAATCCACATGTCTTTCCACCAGATACACTCCTCCACTAATCCACATGTACTTCCACCAGATACACTCCTCCACTAATCCACATGTCTTCCCACCAGATACACTCCTCCACTAATCCACATGTCTTCCCACCAGATACACTCCTCCACTAATCCACATGTCTTCCCACCAGATACACTCCTCCACTAATCCACATGTCTTCCCACCAGATACACTCCTCCACTAATCCACATGTCTTTCCACCAGATACACTCCTCCACTAATCCACATGTACTTCCACCAGATACACTCCTCCACTAATCCACATGTACTTCCACCAGATACACTCCTCCACTAATCCACATGTCTTCCCACCAGATACACTCCTCCACTAATCCACATGTCTTTCCACCAGATACACTCCTCCACTAATCCACATGTACTTCCACCAGATACACTCCTCCACTAATCCACATGTCTTCCCACCAGATACACTCCTCCACTAATCCACATGTCTTCCCACCAGATACACTCCTCCACTAATCCACATGTCTTCCCACCAGATACACTCCTCCACTAATCCACATGTCTTCCCACCAGATACACTCCTCCACTAATCCACATGTCTTTCCACCAGATACACTCCTCCACTAATCCACATGTACTTCCACCAGATACACTCCTCCACTAATCCACATGTACTTCCACCAGATACACTCCTCCACTAATCCACATGTCTTCCCACCAGATACACTCCTCCACTAATCCACATGTCTTTCCACCAGATACACTCCTCCACTAATCCACATGTACTTCCACCAGATACACTCCTCCACTAATCCACATGTCTTCCCACCAGATACACTCCTCCACTAATCCACATGTCTTCCCACCAGATACACTCCTCCACTAATCCACATGTCTTCCCACCAGATACACTCCTCCACTAATCCACATGTCTTCCCACCAGATACACTCCTCCACTAATCCACATGTCTTTCCACCAGATACACTCCTCCACTAATCCACATGTACTTCCACCAGATACACTCTCCCTCTATATCCACATTTCAAAAGCACGCATGTTCCTCTCTACTCGGTTTACTTATTCTCCGAGTATCCACGTCAAACAGTCATGGCGGGTATACATGCCACACGAACATTCTCATTTTCTAATTGTGACTGTTTGAATATCAACCTGCGACTCGAGTTTGTGTAATCTGATTTTCCCATCTCTGGCTATTCTCTAATTGATTTTCACTTTCCGTTTTTATATTTCCATTATAGAAGAAGCGCTTGAACAGTTCCAGTATCTATAGAGCATATGTCGAGTGTACTTTGTTAACTACCATAGTTTCTGTTTTCTCATTGTTCATGTCCAATCCATATAGTTGACTTCTGTTCTTTATCCAGCACAACAATTCCTGTAATTCTTGTTCTCTGTCAGAATTGTGCCATCCCCAAATCTGCAATTATTTATTGACACATCACCGGAAACCGGTGTTGGCATTGATTTACTCCATTTGTAAACAAATGTGAAGGTCCATTTCTCTCCTGTATGTCTGAGTAGGATCACCTTTGGTTGGCTCAGCAGACTGTTTGTAATCAGATCTTGCGGCACAGATCATGTGACTTACTCCGCGGTTCCCTTCTCTGACATATCAGAGTTTCTTTCATTGCCATATTTAATGTTCCACGTCTGTTGCTTTTTTCTGGCTCATGTCTTGAATTGTCTTCTCTACATCTTATCTGGGAATGATGGGGCCGTCGGCTCATCTTATCTGGGAATGCTGGGACCGTCGACTCATCTTATCTGGGAATGCAGAAGCCGTCGGCTCATCTTATCTGGGAATGCTGAGGCCGTCGGCTCATCTTATCTGGGAATGATGAGGTCGTCGGCTCATCTTATCTGGGAATGCTGAGGCCATATTTCCCAACATAGACCTAACATATTTCCCCATCTAGACCTGACATATTTCCCCATCTAGACCTGACATATTTCCCCATCTGAGCCTGACATATTTCCCCATCTGAGCCTGACATATTTCTCCATCTGAGCCTGACATATTTCTCCATCTGAGCCTGACATATTTCTCCATCTGAGCCTGACATATTTCCCCATCTAGACCTGACATATTTCTCCATCTGAGCCTGACATATTTCCCCATCTAGACCTGACATATTTCCCCATCTAGACCTGACATATTTCCCCATCTGAGCCTGACATATTTCTTCATCTGAGCCTGACATATTTCTCCATCTGAGCCTGACATATTTCTCCATCTGAGCCAGACATATTTCTCCATCTGAGCCTGACATATTTCCCCATCTGAGCCTGACATATTTCTCCATCTGAGCCTGACATATTTCTCCATCTGAGCCTGACATATTTCCCCATCTAGACCTGTTCCATCATATTCGCGAAGAAGCTATGTTTTTGTCTGTCAATGTACACTGTCGACTCTGTCAATGAACACTGTCGACTCTGTCAATGAACACTGTCGACTCTGTCAATGAGCAGTCTGTAATTGGAGGCCAACCCAGTCTGTGCTTAGAACCAAACCCAGTCTGTGCTTGGAACCCAACCTAGTCCGTCATCTCACATGCCCAATGAACCTATTTTCATACGCATGTGCCAGATTTTTCATTAAATAAGTTCGTTTTGGATACAGCCATGTACGACTGGGAGTGATGGTTTCCTCCCGAGGGCTTGATGCACTTGGTTGGGCACAGAAGGTCGTGCACACTGTCCCTGAAGTGCTTGCCGGTTGCATAATAAATGAAGAAATAGCAGGCCGAGTTGGACAAAGTGATTTCTGTGAGGAAGTTCCTGACGGTAATGTAAAACAAGTGTCTCTGCCATAAGGGATCGGTGTACACATCCTCTAGTGGAATAGGAAATTGTCCAATAGGAAATTGGTTTGACATGGAATAAACTATCGTGTAGGGAAGCCAGGTACATATAAGAAAAAAGGATATGCTCAGAAGGGTGATTGTAGATGCCTGGCTACCCCCACCTGTGCCAGTATGAGCTGGTCCACTGCTTGTCAAGCTTCGGATCTCCCGGATAACCAAGATGTTAAACACGAGAGCAGCCAGTGGAGCGAGACCGAAGAGAAGCAATTCGATGAACCATGTCCAGACATCGATGAAGGGGGATTGCTGTAGCTCCTTTCGGTGGTTGCACATTTGATGGTGTTCATCGTAGACCCAAAAGTAAGCCTGGAAGGTGCTACTCAGCACGCAGAAGGTCAGTAAACTGAGTACCACCACCACGGCCCGCCGGACTGTACAGTATCTCTCTTTGGCGAAAGGATGGCAGATAGCAATGTAGCGCTCTACAGTGAAGCCCAGGACCAGCAACGGGGCCATGTACTGAGGGATGGTGAAGATCATGTTAAAAATCTCGCACGAGACATTCCCATCGTAAGTACTGATACTCCAGGCATATCGTAACTCCTGTAGGATGTGCAGGAACAAGAAAACCACGTGTGAGATGGACAGAGCGCCTAGGTAGATGGCCGATGAGTTATTGGCTCGTGTCTTGCGGTTAAGCCAAATATAAGCGCACAGTGGATTGGCTGGAAGTCCGATGACGTAAAAAACAGGCGTGAAAAATCGGTGGATGACAATTGATGGCAAATGATTGACGTAAACATCGGTTATGTCAGGATAAGGAGTCGACCTGTTTGACTGGATACTTGCGTTATCCATTATTCTGGAATAGAAAAATACACACATTACAGTGAATAGTTAATCCAAAACACAGTAGACATGCAACTATCAATAATATCGATACAAGGAAAAGTTCAGACACGAGTGGCACGTATCTGACTTTTACAGCATTTATTTAAGACGTGCATACCAGACCCTATCCACGCCACCACCTCCCCCCTCCCCCCCCCCGTTTTTCAAAGTTGCAGTTACCATATTATTGCCTTCTCCTCAGCTAGGCCCCCATGGAATTTCCTCGGGGAGATAGGACATACGCAGCTGATAATAGCGGCTGTTTAATTTATTAAAATCATATGATAGATTTGATCGTCAGTTGAAACGACCAGGATTTCTGTTTGGGCTGCACGTCTGGTTCCAAGAAGGACAATCCCTAATCGTTCCCTGACCATTGGTATGCAACTACAGGCGTGCCAGGAAGGCTACGCTAATTGGATTGCTTGGGACAATGGGAACGCCATGGCTGAACTCTGGTCTAGCGTATTTTTAAGCATAATGCGAGCAACGATCATATATCTAACATCATTCAACCAACAGAAAAGTAAATTCAGTAACAGACAAATTACTTCCCTTTCGCTTTCGTTGTTTGGTGGGTCCATGTGATCTCTGGCCATTTGGTGGACCAATAAGTGTGTTCTCTGATTGTTTGGTGGGTCCATGTGATCTCTGACCATTTGGTAGACCAAAAAGTGTGTTCTCTGATTGTTTGGTGGGCCAATAAGTGTGATCTCTGACCATTTGGTGGACCAATAAGTGTGTTCTCTGATTGTTTGGTGGACTAATAAGTGTGTTCTCTGATTGTTTGGTGGACCAATAAGTGTGTTCTCTGATTGTTTGGTGGGTCCATGTGATCTCTGACCATTTGGTGGACCAATAAGTGTGTTCTCTGATTGTTTGGTGGACTAATAAGTGTGTTCTCTGATTGTTTGGTGGGTCCATGTGATCTCTGACCATTTGGTGGACCAATAAGTGTGTTCTCTGATTGTTTGGTGGACTAATAAGTGTGTTCTCTGATTGTTTGGTGGGCCAATAAGTGTGATCTCTGACCATTTGGTGGACCAATAAGTGTGTTCTCTGATTGTTTGGTGGACCAATAAGTGTGTTCTCTGATTGTTTGGTGGGTCCATGTGATCTCTGACCATTTGGTGGACCAATAAGTGTGTTCTCTGATTGTTTGGTGGACCAATAAGTGTGTTCTCTGATTGTTTGGTGGGTCCATGTGATCTCTGACCATTTGGTGGACCAGTAAGTGTGTTCTCTGATTGTTTGGTGGACTAATAAGTGTGTTCTCTGATTGTTTGGTGGGTCCATGTGATCTCTGACCATTTGGTGGACCAATAAGTGTGTTCTCTGATTGTTTGGTGGACTAATAAGTGTGTTCTCTGATTGTTTGGTGGGCCAATAAGTGTGATCTCTGACCATTTGGTGGACCAATAAGTGTGTTCTCTGATTGTTTGGTGGACCAATAAGTGTGTTCTCTGATTGTTTGGTGGGTCCATGTGATCTCTGACCATTTGGTGGACCAATAAGTGTGTTCTCTGATTGTTTGGTGGACCAATAAGTGTGTTCTCTGATTGTTTGGTGGGTCCATGTGATCTCTGACCATTTGGTGGACCAATAAGTGTGTTCTCTGATTGTTTGGTGGACTAATAAGTGTGTTCTCTGATTGTTTGGTGGACCAATAAGTGTGTTCTCTGATTGTTTGGTGGGTCCATGTGATCTCTGACCATTTGGTGGACCAATAAGTGTGTTCTCTGATTGTTTGGTGGGTCCATGTGATCTCTGACCATTTGGTGGACCAATAAGTGTGTTCTCTGATTGTTTGGTGGGCCAATAAGTGTGATCTCTGACCATTTGGTGGACCAATAAGTGTGTTCTCTGATTGTTTGGTGGGCCAATAAGTGTGTTCTCTGATTGTTTGGTGGGCCAATAAGTGTGTTCTCTGATTGTTTGGTGGATCAATAAGTGTGTTCTCTGATTGTTTGGTGGACCAATAAGTGTGTTCTCTGATCGTTTGGTGGACCAATAAGTGTGTTCTCTGATTGTTTGGTGGACCAATAAGTGTGTTCTCTGATTGTTTGGTGGACCAATAAGTGTGTTCTCTGATTGTTTGGTGGACCAATAAGTGTGTTCTCTGATTGTTTGGTGGACCAATAAGTGTGTTCTCTGACTGTTTGGTGGACCAATAAGTGTGTTCTCTGATTGTTTGGTGGACCAATAAGTGTGTTCTCTGATTGTTTGGTGGGCCAATAAGTGTGATCTCTGACCATTTGGTGGACCAATAAGTGTGTTCTCTGATTGTTTGGTGGACCAATAAGTGTGTTCTCTGATTGTTTGGTGGGTCCATGTGATCTCTGACCATTTGGTGGACCAATAAGTGTGTTCTCTGATTGTTTGGTGGACCAATAAGTGTGTTCTCTGATTGTTTGGTGGGTCCATGTGATCTCTGACCATTTGGTGGACCAATAAGTGTGTTCTCTGATTGTTTGGTGGACTAATAAGTGTGTTCTCTGATTGTTTGGTGGGTCCATGTGATCTCTGACCATTTGGTGGACCAATAAGTGTGTTCTCTGATTGTTTGGTGGACTAATAAGTGTGTTCTCTGATTGTTTGGTGGGCCAATAAGTGTGATCTCTGACCATTTGGTGGACCAATAAGTGTGTTCTCTGATTGTTTGGTGGACCAATAAGTGTGTTCTCTGATTGTTTGGTGGGTCCATGTGATCTCTGACCATTTGGTGGACCAATAAGTGTGTTCTCTGATTGTTTGGTGGACCAATAAGTGTGTTCTCTGATTGTTTGGTGGGTCCATGTGATCTCTGACCATTTGGTGGACCAATAAGTGTGTTCTCTGATTGTTTGGTGGACTAATAAGTGTGTTCTCTGATTGTTTGGTGGACCAATAAGTGTGTTCTCTGATTGTTTGGTGGGTCCATGTGATCTCTGACCATTTGGTGGACCAATAAGTGTGTTCTCTGATTGTTTGGTGGGTCCATGTGATCTCTGACCATTTGGTGGACCAATAAGAGTGTTCTCTGATTGTTTGGTGGGCCAATAAGTGTGATCTCTGACCATTTGGTGGACCAATAAGTGTGTTCTCTGATTGTTTGGTGGGCCAATAAGTGTGTTCTCTGATTGTTTGGTGGGCCAATAAGTGTGTTCTCTGATTGTTTGGTGGATCAATAAGTGTGTTCTCTGATTGTTTGGTGGACCAATAAGTGTGTTCTCTGATCGTTTGGTGGACCAATAAGTGTGTTCTCTGATTGTTTGGTGGACCAATAAGTGTGTTCTCTGATTGTTTGGTGGACCAATAAGTGTGTTCTCTGATTGTTTGGTGGACCAATAAGTGTGTTCTCTGATTGTTTGGTGGACCAATAAGTGTGTTCTCTGACTGTTTGGTGGACCAATAAGTGTGTTCTCTGACTGTTTGGTGGACCAATAAGTGTGTTCTCTGATTGTTTGGTGGACCAATAAGTGTGTTCTCTGATTGTTTGGTGGACCAATAAGTGTGTTCTCTGATCGTTTGGTGGACCAATAAGTGTGTTCTCTGATCGTTTGGTGGACTAATAAGTGTGTTCTCTGACTGTTTGGTGGACCAATAAGTGTGTTCTCTGATTGTTTGGTGGACTAATAAGTGTGTTCTATGATTGCTTGTAACGCGCTTATTTTGATACTGTGTTTGTTTCTTTTGTTCAGCAAATGGTTAACACTCACAGACAATTGACACGGACAATACGAGTTGTCCGTTGAAGGAAAACGGTATACCAAGAGATCGAGAACAGGACTCCATGATAAGACGATGATTGGACTTGTGGGAGTGATACTGTCGGAGGGATACTGTCGGATACAGGAGTGGGAGTGATACTGTCGGAGGGATACTGTCGGATACAGGAGTGGGAGTGATACTGTCGGAGGGATACTGTCGGATACAGGAGTGGGAGTGATACTGTAGGATACAGGAGTGGGAGTGATACTGTCGGAGGGATACTGTCGGATACAGGAGTGGGAGTGATACTGTCGGAGGGATACTGTCGGATACAGGAGTGGGAGTGATACTGTCGGAGGGATACTGTCGGATACAGGAGTGGGAGTGATACTGTCGGAGGGATACTGTCGGATACAGGAGTGGGAGTGATACTGTAGGATACAGGAGTGGGAGTGATACTGTCGGAGGGATACTGTCGGATACAGGAGTGGGAGTGATACTGTCGGAGGGATACTGTCGGATACAGGAGTGGGAGTGATACTGTCGGAGGGATACTGTCGGATACAGGAGTGGGAGTGATACTGTCGGAGGGATACTGTCGGATACAGGAGTGGGAGTGATACTGTCGGAGGGATACTGTCGGATACAGGAGTGGGAGTGATACTGTAGGATACAGGAGTGGGAGTGATACTGTCGGAGGGATACTGTCGGATACAGGAGTGGGAGTGATACTGTCGGAGGGATACTGTCGGATACAGGAGTGGGAGTGATACTGTCGGAGGGATACTGTCGGATACAGGAGTGGGAGTGATACTGTCGGAGGGATACTGTCGGATACAGGAGTGGGAGTGATACTGTAGGATACAGGAGTGGGAGTGATACTGTCGGATACAGGAGTGGGAGTGATACTGTCGGAGGGATACTGTCGGATACAGGAGTGGGAGTGATACTGTCGGAGGGATACTGTCGGATACAGGAGTGGGAGTGATACTGTCGGAGGGATACTGTCGGATACAGGAGTGGGAGTGATACTGTAGGATACAGGAGTGGGAGTGATACTGTCGGAGGGATACTGTCGGATACAGGAGTGGGAGTGATACTGTCGGAGGGATACTGTCGGATACAGGAGTGGGAGTGATACTGTCGGAGGGATACTGTCGGATACAGGAGTGGGAGTGATACTGTCGGAGGGATACTGTCGGATACAGGAGTGGGAGTGATACTGTAGGATACAGGAGTGGGAGTGATACTGTCGGATACAGGAGTGGGAGTGATACTGTCGGAGGGATACTGTCGGATACAGGAGTGGGAGTGATACTGTCGGAGGGATACTGTCGGATACAGGAGTGGGAGTGATACTGTCGGAGGGATACTGTCGGATACAGGAGTGGGAGTGATACTGTAGGATACAGGAGTGGGAGTGATACTGTCGGATACAGGAGTGGGAGTGATACTGTCGGAGGGATACTGTCGGATACAGGAGTGGGAGTGATACTGTCGGAGGGATACTGTCGGATACAGGAGTGGGAGTGATACTGTCGGAGGGATACTGTCGGATACAGGAGTGGGAGTGATACTGTCGGAGGGATACTGTCGGATACAGGAGTGGGAGTGATACTGTCGGAGGGATACTGTCGGATACAGGAGTGGGAGTGATACTGTCGGAGGGATACTGTCGGATACAGGAGTGGGAGTGATACTGTAGGATACAGGAGTGGGAGTGATACTGTCGGATACAGGAGTGGGAGTGATACTGTCGGAGGGATACTGTCGGATACAGGAGTGGGAGTGATACTGTAGGATACAGGAGTGGGAGTGATACTGTCGGATACAGGAGTGGGAGTGATACTGTCGGAGGGATACTGTCGGATACAGGAGTGGGAGTGATACTGTCGGAGGGATACTGTCGGATACAGGAGTGGGAGTGATACTGTCGGAGGGATACTGTCGGATACAGGAGTGGGAGTGATACTGTCGGAGGGATACTGTCGGATACAGGAGTGGGAGTGATACTGTAGGATACAGGAGTGGGAGTGATACTGTCGGATACAGGAGTGGGAGTGATACTGTCGGAGGGATACTGTCGGATACAGGAGTGGGAGTGATACTGTCGGAGGGATACTATCGGATACAGGAGTGGGAGTGATACTGTCGGATACAAGAGTGGGAGTGATACTGTCGGAGGGATACTATCGGATACAGGAGTGGGAGTGATACTGTCGGAGGGATACTATCGGATACAGGAGTGGGAGTGATACTGTCGGATACAGGAGTGGGAGTGATACTGTCGGATACAAGCGTGGGAGTGATACTGTCGGAGGGATACTGTCGGATACAGAAGTGGGAGTGGTACTGTCGGAGGGATACTGTCGGATACAGGAGTGGGAGTGATACTGTCGGATACAGGAGTGGGAGTGATACTGTCGGATAAAGGAGTGGGGGTGATACTGTCGGATACATGAGTGGGGATGATACTGTCGGATACAAGAGTGGGGATGATACTGTCGGATACAGGAGTGTGGGTGATACTGTCGGATACAAGAGTGGTCGTGATACTGTCGGATACAGGAGTGTGGGTGATACTGTCGGATACAGGAGTGTGGGTGATACTGTCGGATATAAGATCTCGAAGGAAGAAGCATTTTTCTAACATCGTTGACCGCTGATCATTTAAAGAGATGATGATCAACGGTTTCATATAAACGTGTACACAGCTGGTACTCAGGAGTATGTGGTTAGATTATGTTCAGCTGTTTCTTTAATGGGATGTGTTTGGTTCTCTGTCTGAAAATGGTGCTCCGATCTGTCCTTGTGAGTTGATTGAAACTGTCATTTGGACCGGGGCTTGCCATATGTCGGTAGACCTTCCTCAATTTGTTTCCCATGATCCTCTGTTCAGCTAAGTTTCTTTGTTTACAGATTGCGGATCGATCTATCTATCTATCTATCTAACTATCTATCTATCTATCTATCTATCTATCTATCTATCTATCTATCTATCTATCTATCTATCTATCTATCTATCTATCTATCTATCTATCTATCTATCTATCTATCTATCTATCTATCTATCTATCTATCTATCTATCTATCTATCTATCTATCTATCTATCTATCTATCTATCTATCTATCTATCTATCTATCTATCTATCTATCTATCTATCTATCTATCTATCTATCTATCTATCTATCTATCTATCTATCTATCTATCTATCTTTCTATCTATCTATCTATCTATCTATCTATCTATCTATCTATCTATCTATCTATCTATCTATCTATCTATCTATCTATCTATCTATCTATCTATCTATCTATCTATCTATCTATCTATCTATCTATCTATCTATCTATCTATCTATCTATCTATCTATCTATCTATCTATCTATCTATCTATCTATCCATCCATCCATCCATCCATCCATCCATCTATCTATCTATCTATCTATCTATCTATCTATCTATCTATCTATCTATCTATCTATCTATCTATCGTCAGTCCACTTAGACGTCGCGCAGAAGTGTGAATGTTTTGCAGGCCATAATCCTCTGATGACTTGCCAGATAAATACCAGCATCTGTTACCAACTGTATGTCTGTCTGTTTTTGGGACTGGTGGTGATGGAAGCGTAAATTAGAGCAAGGTAGACACGCAGCCTGTCATGCGTCATCTATGCCACTCCGCTAACCAAATAACCAAGACCTGATGTTATAGCCACTCCTCTTTTTGCGACATATTCACTGTGGTAGATTTTTAACTTGAACTTTGCACGAGCAGTAAAATCTATTCTTTTCGATTTTCAACTACCAAGCGATTTTTAACGTGCGCACCACTGAAAACGGGTGTCTGATCTCACTATTCATAAATCAAGGAACATTTTTACCGGATGATCCACGTGTAAAAATCCCGTCTCCTCCGTGATTTGAATCCGCGACCTCCAGCACCTGAGGCGAACACCTTACATTGAGACCACTTGGTTTTATTTTCCCAGTCCCAATAATGTATCTAGAGACGTGGTCTCATGTGGTACCTTTCTAAAGACAGCGTCAAGGATCTAGCAGTCATTGTTGACAGCTCTGTCCCGACAGGCATGTCCAAGTTCTGGCTACTTTAAACAAGGGAGGTTCAAAAATTGGTTTATGACAAGCCGGTACATCCTGAATTCGGTTTTCAATGTCTGATAGGAAGGCAAGCTAAAATGAAAGCCCGCAGAGATATCTATTTGCATATTTATCGCTGGACGTTTTATTAAATACACGGACTCGTCTTCCTTGAACCGTTCGCCGGGAGGGGTGATACGCTCAGATCGGAAGGGGAAACAATCATGTTCTCTGATGTTGGAAACAAGCGAGCATTGTTGTTGGCCCTTGCGAGAAGAAAGAGTTGAAGGAGTGTATGAGACGGGAGATAAAGGTGGGCGGGGACTCAAGGGGTGAGGGGGAGATGGGTGAGTAGTATGGATGTAGGAAGGTTAATGTTGTGGTTCCCAACGGAGAAGAGCTGCTGACTGGAACGTCAGGGATTGGTATCGACTGCCATAGAAATGGGGACCGACGGAGGGGTATGTGTTACATATCCGCCATAGTCTATCCATGTTTCGTATACCAATAGAAAGGTGGTTAACATAGCCTAAACGCTTGCTCGTATATCAAAAGACTGATAGTAACACTATATGTATTATCAATTATTTATGTTAAAAGGTGTAAGCGTTTAAATATACCGTATCTCAGCCATTTTTTCAAATTAATTTTGTAGTTTTGTTTTCTTATTTTTCTATACCACAAGGCGGTGTGCGTTGCACTATGTTTTTATTTTGCGCCTGTCGACCCAATGCATCCGACTTTGGCATGCATTTTATGTAAGGGTCTGCTTCCTCCTGCATTTTCTAAGGGTTTGCTTCCCCGGGGTAACGGCCGGTGCTGTGATGGGGATCGAACCCAGCACCTTCGGCTTGTGAGCCGTGTCACTTAACCACTAGTCCACTATTTCATGGGACAATGCACTCCAAGCATTCACCACTCTGATTAAAGAAATATATCCTACCATCTAATCTGGACCTTTCTTTGATTAATTTGTAGCAGTCCGCCACTTTGTTCTTGTAGCCGGCTGCACGCTGATAAACTTGTTCAAGACTAATTTATAATCTTGTTCTTGTAGCCGGCTGCACGCTGATAAACTTGTTCAAGACTAATTTATAATCTAATGTTGTTGTTCAACATCTGTAATGAGTAAGTTGACTATTTTGTGCGTCCCGATCGTGTCGATAAAGGTGGTTGTGCTACACTTGGCTCCATCTGCCTGGCCCTCACTACTATAGGGATGACGTAGATCCACACCTCGCCCCCCAGAATGCCTTGAAAGTTGTCTGTTTCCGCTACATGGAAGAAAGATAGTTGTCTTGGTCAATATGTTGTACCTGGCCATAACTAGCGTCCCAGTTGTCTTGGTCAATATGTTGTACCTGGCCATGACTAGTGTCCCAGTTAGAGTTGTCTTGGTCAATATGTTGTACCTGGCCATTACCAGTGCCCCAGTTCCCCAAGCACACTGATCAGATTGGAAAACATATTTCTTACTTCCAGGATTTGCAATACAACTTTGTAAGTCACAACACGGTTGTTAGTTAGTCACTGTCAAGGTTGTTAGTTAGTCACATGCACGGTTGTTAGTTAGTCACTGTCAAGGTTGTTAGTTAGTCACTGTCAAGGTTGTTAGTTAGTCACAGCACGGTTGTCAGTTAATCACTGTCAAGGTTGTTAGTTAGTCAATGTAAAGGTTGTTAGTTAGTCACAGCACGGTTGTTAGTTAGTCACTGTCAAGGTTGTTAGTTAGTCACAGCACGGTTGTTAGTTAGTCACTGTCAAGGTTGTTAGTTAGTCACAACACGGTTGTTCGTTATTCACTGTCAATGTTGTTAGTTAGTCACTGTTAAGGTTGTTAGTTAGTCACAGCATGGTTGTTAGTTAGTCACTGTTAAGGTTGTTAGTCACAGCACGGTTGTTAGTTAGTCACTGTCAAGGTTGTTAGTTAGTCACAGCACGATTGTTAGTTAGTCACTGTCAAGGTTGTTAGTTAGTCACAGCACGGTTGTTAGTTAGTCACTGTCAAGGTTTTTAGTTAGTCACTGTCAAGGTAGTTAGTTAGTCACTGTCAAGGTTGTTAGTTAGTCACAGCACGGTTGTTAGTTAGTCACTGTCAATGTTGTTAGTTAGTCACAACAAGGCTACTACGTTAGTCACTGTCAATGTTGTTAGTTAGTCAAAGCACGGTTGTTAGTTAGTCACTGTCAATGTTGTTAGTTAGTCACAACAAGGTTGCTAAGTTAGTCACTGTCAATTTTGTTAGTTAGTCACAACACGGTTGTTAGTCACTGTCAAGGTTGTTAGGTAGTCACAACACGGTTGTTAGTTAGTCACTGTCAAGGTTGGATGGAGGTTAAAGATGAACCGAAAACAGGACATGGTTTGCCATACACTAGGTGGAGGTTTCTGAACAGGCGAGGGACAGGTGTGTCTAGGTGTGGATCTAACGTGAACCATACACTAGGTGGAGGTCTCTGAACAGGCGAAGGACAGGTGTGTCTAGGTGTGGATCTAACTTGAACCATACACTAGGTGGAGGTCTCTGAACAGGCGAGGGACAGTGTTTCTAGGTGTGGATCTAACTTGAACCATACACTAGGTGGAGGTCTCTGAACAGGCGAGGGACAGTGTGTCTAGGTGTGGATCTAACTTGAACCACACACTAGGTTGAGGTCTCTGAACAGGCGAGGGACAGGTGTGTCTAGGTGTGGATCTAACGTGAACCATACGCTAGGTGGAGGTCTCTGAACAGGCGAGGGACAGGTGTGTCTAGGTATGGATCTACCTTGAACCATACACTAGGTGGAGGTCTCTGAACAGGCGAGAGACAGGTGTGTCTAGGTGTGGATCTAACTTGAACCATATACTAGGTGGAGGTCTCTGAACAGGCGAGGGACAGGTGTGTCTAGGTGTGGATCTAACTTGAACAATACACTAGGTGGAGGTCTCTGAACAGGCGAGAGACAGTGTGTCTAGGTGTGTATCTGCCTTGAACCATACACTAGGTGAAGACAGGGTTGGGGACAGACTGGGCCTGTAAGAATTGGGGACAGGCTGGGCCTATAATGGTTGGGGACAGACTGGGCCTATAAGATTTGGGGACAGACTGGGCCTATATGGGTTGGGGACAGATTGGGCCTATACGAAATGGAGACAGACTGGGGCTATAAGAATTGGGGACAGACTGGGCCTATAAGAATTGGGGACAGACTGGGCCAAAAGAATTGGGGACAGACTGGGCCTATAAGAATTGAGGACTGACTGGGCCTATAAGAACTGGGGACAGACTGGGGCTATAAGAATTGGGGACAGACTGGGCCTATACGCATTGGGGACAGACTGGGCCTATAAGAATTGGGGACAGACTGGGCCTATAAGAATTGACAATCAAGTGGGAGATTATTAATAGATAAAAAGGGGAGTAAGGCAAGGTTGTGTTTTGTATCCCGACCTGTCGTCTCTATACATTAAGTTCATCTTGAGAGACATACAGACAGGAATATCAATTGGCGGACAGAAAATCAATAATCTACAATATGCTGATGATATTGTATTGATAATCCAGAATAAAATCGATTTGCAGGACACGGTAGACATGGTAGACATTGAGACACGGTAACGCCAACCGGCAGGGCACCTGATGATGATGATGCATAACATTTAGTACAGTGGAGGACCTGATGGTGGTAAATGAGAGAGCACTGATGGTGGAGGACCTGATGGTGGTAAATGAGAGAGCACTGATGGTGGAGGACCTGATGGTGGCAAATGAGAGAGCACTGACGGTGGAGGACCTGATGGTGGCAAATGAGAGAGCACTGACGGTGGAGGACCTGATGGTGGCAAATGAGAGAGCACTGACGGTGGCTGGTTTTTGGGGCGAAGACTGTGAAGTTGCCGGACAAGAAAAGTAAGTCAGTAATTACTGGTCAGATCGGCCAACCTATCATCTTATATCACTACGCCGAACGACTACCATCTACAACTGGCTGGCTGTGTTGACTATGTTTATCCCAACATAAAGGCCCCAATGCTAATATTATAGCGTCTGAGCTCATAAAGACTATCTGTCTCCTGAGCTCATTTGGTTTCTAACGTAATCACTTTTTGTGATTTGGATTTGTGATTCACCGAGAGCAAAAATCACACTAGCCCTGTCGTATGTCTCCATAAAAATTGAGAGGACAGTCCCCGGGAATATTGGCCGGTTCACTTCACTCCACCACAGAAATGAGGACGTCATTTGTACCGGTCGATGTCCATGTTTTTCACCTCACTTATGTCACACACTAGAATGAAATAAAAGGCAGGCACAATTAACTCTAGTTTGTCTGTTGGTGCCGAAACATGGACTTTGATGAGAGTTATCTCGCCGTGTCTGGGACAAGCGAACCAAAACCAATGATTGACGTTTGCCCAGCGGAACCAGATGTCTGTTGTCTCGTGCTCTCGTAGACCGACTCGTTGTTATAGTCAGGCAGTGTCTGCGCTATTGTTTCTCTGATGACAACTTTGTATGAAAGGATCGCTTGCCACATGTGGTGAGTTCACTGAGCGCTTTGTGTGGGATAGGCACGACAAGAGGCCTACTTCCACACTGGGAATATGTCGCAAGAGGTGACTAACAGTGTAGCCTAGTCTTTTCTAGGGGTGGGGGGGGGGGGGAAGGAGTGTATCTTTCGGGACATGAACGGTGAGTGCGTGGTGGACATTGAGGGCAAGCTGGGTTCTGCCATCTCAAAATACTTGGTTCAAACCCACTTGTAGTTGACTACTTAACACACTCACTACACTTACCTTGAATGACTTGGTCACTGGGATCAACAGATATTTGGTCTATTAGAGCTACCATTTTTCACACATCATACAACAAAAATACATATCACACAATATACAACACACAACATACAACACACAACATCCTACACCAACCACACAACACCCAACACACAACACCCATTACTTAACAGCCAACACACAAACACCCAACACACAACACCCAACACACAACACCCTATACCCAACACACAATATACAACACCCAACACACAATATACAACACCCAACACCAAACACACAACACCCAACACACAATTTACAACACTAAACACACACCACCCAACACACAACACCCAACACACAACACCCAACACACAATATACAACACCCAACACATAACACCCAAAACACAACACCAAACACACAATATACAACACACAACACCCAAAACTCAAAACCCAACACACAACACAAAATACCCAACACACAATATACAACACCCAACATACAACATCCAACACCCAACACCCAGCACCCAACACACAACACCCAACACACAACACCCAACACACAACACCCAGCACACAACACCAAACACATAATATACAACACCCAACACACAACACCCAACACACAACACCAAACACACAACACCAAACACACAACACCAAACACACAATATACAACACACAACACCCAAAATACAACACCCAACACACAATATACAACACCCAACACACAACACCGAACACACAACACACAATACCCAAAACAGAACACCCAATACACAACACTCCACACACAACACACAACACATAGAACCATTGATGTCCATGAAGTGTAGCAGATCAAGTCCCACCACTGCCAACCTACACCTCACCTCTTGTACCTCACACTTGTCTGTTCTCCGAACCGTTATACTGCCTCGTTCTGACCACTCTTGCTAACACACTTCTCTGACACTGTTGCTCTTCTCGTCACTGCAACTATTTTCGTTATATCACACATCGACAATCTGACTACACAACCCATGACTACACAACCCATGACTACACAACCCATGACTACACAACCCATGACTACACAACCCATGACTACACAATCCACGACTACACAACCCATGACTACACAACCCATGACTACACAACCCATGACTACACAACCCATTACTACACAACCCATGACTACACAATCCACGACTTCACAACCCATGACTACACAACCCATGACTTCACAACCCATGACTACACAACCCATGACTACACAACCGATGACTACACAACCCATGACTACACAACCGATGACTACACAACCCATGACTACACAATCCACGACTACACAACCCATGACTACACAATCCACGACTACACAACCCATGACTACGCAACCTATGACTACACAACCAATGACTACACAACCCATGACTACACAACCCATGACTACACAACCCATGACTACACAATCCACGACTACACAACCCATGACTAC
Organism: Ariolimax columbianus; assembly: GCA_036924085.1. Classification (NCBI taxonomy): domain Eukaryota; kingdom Metazoa; phylum Mollusca; class Gastropoda; order Stylommatophora; family Arionidae; genus Ariolimax; species Ariolimax columbianus. Next base: position 144,145,821 of record JAVGWX010000003.1, on the reverse strand, counting down.
ACAACATATGACTACACAACCCATGACTACACAACCAATGACTACACAACCCATTACTACACAATCCACGACTACACAACCCATGACTACACAATCCACGACTACACAACCCATGACTACACAACCTATGACTACACAACCCATGACTACACAACCTATTACTACACAACCCAGGACTACAAAACCCATGACTACACAACCAATGACTACACAACACATAACTACACAACCCAGGACTACACAACCCATGACTACACAACCGATTACTAAACAACCGAGGACTACACAACCCATAACTACACAACCCATGACTACACAACCGATGACTAAACAACCGAGGACTACACAACTGATGACTACACAAACCATGATTACACAACACATAACTACACAACCCATGACTACACAACCCATGACTACACAACCGATGACTAAACAACCGAGGACTACACAACCCATAACTACACAACCCATGACTACACAACCGATGACTAAACAACCGAGGACTACACAACCCATAACTACACAACCCTGACTACACAATCCATGACTACACAACTCAGGACTACACAACTGATGACTACACAACCCATGACTACACAACCCATGACTACACAGCCCATGACTAAACAACAGAGTGACACACTTACATTATTCAGTTACAGAAACACATCAATGGTAAACAAACTTGGATCCAATTCTGTATAATTCTTGTCATACGTCTTGTACACATACACTTCTTGTCATACGTTTTGTACACATTCACATATTGTCATACATCTTGTACACATTCACATCTTGTCATACGTCTTGGACACATACACATAGCCTTAACGCTGTTCTTATGATTGATGTCCCCTGTCTATTCTAACTGTCGAGACATGGGGTGTAAACGCACATATGTTGGCTTACTTCCAACCCAGAGTTTGATTCCGTGGTCAGTACCTCATCGAAGATTATTTAGAAAGTTAAAATCACATGGAATAGATGTGGACGTTGCCGAATGGATTGACAAAAATTGTTTAACAGGAAGAAGGCAGAGGGTGGGCATAAATAAGGAGTACTCTGAGTGGTGTAAAGTAAAAAGTGGAGTGCCACAGGGCTCAGTTTTTGGAACAATATTGTTCTTGGTATATATAAACAATTTGGACATTGATATATGATCCAGGATTGAAAAATTTCCGGACAACACAAAACTATGCAGTAGTATCTCATCTAAAGCAGAGGTGGATATATTGAGGTCGGATTTAGATAAAATTCGAAACCGGTCTGTGATATGGCAAATGGAGTTTAATATAGATACATGTACAGTCATCCACATGGGTAGATCCAATATGGAACATACTTACAGATTGGGCGTGAACAATATAAGAATGATAGATAAGAAAAGGGACCTAGATGTTATAATCGACCATACAGGTAAAGTTAGTGAGCAAGTCCAGGTAGCAGTGGATAAGGCAAATGCAATGTTATATATGAAAAAAAGAAATATTAAACATAGGACCAAGGAAGTGATACTCAAACTGTATAAAGCATTAGTTAGACCTAGATTGGAACACTGTGTACAGGTGTGGAGTCCTTATCTTAGAGGGGATATAAACATGCTGGAAAGAATACAAAAAAGATCGACAAATCTGATAGTGGGATTCCAGAATTACATTTATGAGGAAAGACTCTGACAAACCGATCTACAGTGCCTTGACAAGAAAAGAATTTGAGGTTTATAAGATAATCACAGGAAAGGTTAAATTAGACTATAACACGTTTTTCAAAATACAACCACCCACAAGAACAAGAGGGCACAGATACAAATTAGCTAAAGAAAGGTCCAGATTGGTTATATAAAAATTTTCTTTTCAGCCAGAGAGTGGTGAATGCTTGGAAGGCATTGCCCCAGGAGGAAGTGAAGGCAGAGGAAGTTAATACATTTAAGAATAGATTGGATGCGAATAGCTTTTAGACCATGCAAATGTAACTGGCTATCTACAGACTCTGATGAGTCTTCTAAACCAGTATAAAAACGTTAAGTTAAGTTAAGTCAGTACTTCACTACCTCTAGATATGTATGCTGCTTCTAACTTTCATTTATCTTTTCTAAACTGCTCGACGTTGTAGCTCACAATTCGTCTACTTGGTTGATGAAACAATAAGTGTGACGATATAGATCTTCAAAGATATTGTTGAGTTTCTGTATGGCTCTACGAGCAGCAATGGTCGAAATTGACACTCTATCCTTGACGTTCAGCTATGGATCTGCTTCTGCTTTTAGTCCTAGGAGATCTGCACACTTCCTCGCTTCTCAATAAAAGAATCTCTTAAATTTTGGAACTTACTTATATTAATATGTATATCTGTATGTCCATTCCGGTGATACCCCAACTGCTCTCTCTAACTTCTCTCTCAATCATTTTGCTCAGAACTTCTTTGGGTTTAAGTGTATCTTTATATGTCTCGCCCTGTTCCGGTGAGACCCGACCAATTTCTCTCACTTAAATATTATTTTGCTCAGAACTACTTTGGGATAAGTGTATCTTTGTATGTCCCTGCAGGTGAGAATAAGCGCTCGCTCTGCCTCTAAACTCTGACACAAATATTTCCCAACTTCTACTCCCGTTTGAAACGGATATACTTTCTCGACTCTGACCAATCACAGTTTCGTCTCACCGTCCCCTCGAGACAACAGCTGATCTCTCGCTTCTACAATTGTGTACAAATATGCTTTGATTCGCATAGAAGTAGGAATCTGTTACGTCTTTTACTCTGATGGCCAGTCCTCGTCTGTCTTATTTAGCAGAGGTGTGCATTGACGAAACTGTTACGTATTGCTTCGCTCAAAGTCTGTCCTGGTTTACACATCTGAGCCCCTGGCATTCGCACATCGAAGGATCGAGCTTTGATTGCCTGCTCCCCGAAAGGTAATAAATCTGCTTTAGTGTCTAATGTCTTGGCAGCGGTTCTGAAATATCTGGTTCCTGTATATATTTGATCAGCAATATGTTGGTGGGTCGGAGATCTGTTGGTGGGTCAGAGATCAGTTGTTGGGTCAGAGATCTGTTGGTGGGTCAGAGGTCAGTTAGTGGGTCAGAGATCTGTCGGTGAGTCAGAGATCTGTTGGTGGGTCAGAGATCTGTTGGTGGGTCAGAGATCTGTTGGTGGGTCAGATATCTGTTGGTGGGTCAGAGATCTGTCGGTGGGTCGGAGATCTGTCGGTGGGTCAGAGATCTATTGGTTAGTCAGAGATCTGTTGGTGGGTCAGAGATCTGTTGGTGGGTCAGAGATCTGTTGGTGGGTCAGAGATCAGTTGGTGGGTCAGAGATCAGTTGGTGGGTCAGAGGTTTGTCGGTGGGTCGGATATCTTTTGGTGGGTCAGAGATCTATTGGTGGGTCAGAGATCTGTTGGTGGGTCAGAGATCAGTTGGTGGGTTGTAAATCTGTTGGTGGGTCAGAGATCTGTTGGTGGGTCAGAGATCTGTAGGTGGGTCAGAGATCTGTTGGTGGGTCAAAGATCTGTTTATGGGTCGGAGATAAGTTGGTAAGCTAGAGATCTGTTGGTGGGTTGGAGATCTGTTGGTGGGTTGAAGATCTGTTGGTGGGTTACAGATCTGTGGATGGGTCGGAAGATCTGTCTGGGGGTCAGAGATCTGTTGGTGGGTCGGCAAATCTGTTTGTGGGTCACAGATCTGTTGGTGTGTTACAGATCTGTTGGTGGGTGAGAGATCTGTTGGTGGGTCGGCAGATTTGTTACACACTTTTCATGTCGGGACATGTCGGGAATTGTTCTCGGTATGAGCCCATCTCCACGTGCAGAAAGGATTGACAAAACTGCCATAATGGAACACATTACAAATAGATACACACACGCATCCATACACTGGCCAATACGTCCTGATACTGCCAGAAGGACTGAATCGGGTGGAATGTCGCGTGTCTTTGCCAGTAGAATTCAGAAAGGCAAACATTTCAACAAATTAAAACAAAGGACACGAAGCAACACAACATAGATAGGAAGGAGCCCTTTTCACGGCAAAGGGAATGTCAAGAAGGAAAAGAAGAAGAAGAAGAAGAAATAGTATATGCTGTTTATTGCTTTGGGATTGTGTTGTGGGATATTGTTCTATTGTTCTGTGATGTATATATCTCATCTGATGCCCCCAAAGGGTTCACTTGTGTCTATGGATGAACTTTGTTTAAACACGTCTCGTCTCATTCGTCGTGATGCCACATTCTGGAGGAGGTTTTGTTTCTGATTAGATGATCCGGTGTTATTGTTGTTTAGACTGACACGTAGATGTTCACTTGTAGTTACATCTGCCATTCCACCGGATAGACTGACACGTAGATGTACACTTGTAGTTACATCCGCCATTCCACCGGATAGACTGACACGTAGATGTACACTTGTAGTTACATCTGCCATTCCACCGGATAGACTGACACGTAGATGTTCACTTGTAGTTACATCCGCCATTCCACCGGATAGACTGACACGTAGATGTACACTTGTAGTTACATCCGCCATTCCACCGGATGGACTGACACGTAGATGTACACTTGTAGTTACATCCGCCATTCCACCGGATAGACTGACACGTAGATGTACACTTGTAGTTACATCCGCCATTCCACCGGAGACTCGTGCCAGGGGCACTTATAAACCCTCACGTAATGCAGGTTTTCTTCTGTAGTTCCATTACAAAATATATATACACTCAATCTAGATTTCAAGTGGGTTTTCATGTGGGTTTTGTGGTAGGCTACTTTCCATGGGGATTCCATAATGCTTTAATGGGGTTGGCTACTTTCTTGGGGTTGGCTTCTTTCATGGGGTTAGCTTCTTTTATGGCCATTCCATGATGTTTTCATGGGGTTGGCTAATTTCATGGGGTTGGCTACTTTAATGGGGTTGGCTACTTTTATGGGTTGGCTAATTTCCATAGGGATTATATGATGCTTTCATGTGGTTGGCTACTTTCATGGGGTTGATTACTTTCATTTGGTTGGTTACTTTCACGTGGTTGGAATACTTTCATGAAGTTTGCTAGTTTCATGGAGATTTTACGATGCTTTCATGGGGTTGGCTACTTTGATGGGGTTGGCTACTTTCCATGGGGATTCCATGATGCTTTCATGGGGTTGACTACTTTTATGCGGTTGGCTACTTTGATGGGGTTTCATGACGATTTCATGAGGTTGGCTACTTCGATGGGGTTTTCATGACGCTTTCATGAGGTTGGCTACATTCATGCGGTTGGCAACTTTCCATGGGGAATCTATAATGCTTTCATGGGGTTGGCTACTTTCATGGGTTAGGCTACTTTCATGGGTTTGGCTACTTTCACATAGTTAACTACTTTACATGGATATTCCATGATGCTTTCATTGGGTTGGCTACTTTCATTGGGTTGGCTACTTTCACGGATTTGGCTACTTTCATCGGTTTGGCTGCTTTTATGGGTTTAACTACTTTGCATGGTGATTCCATATGGAATGATTTCATATGTTTGGCTACATTATTGTTCTATTGCAACCTTTTCTCAGTTTTTGTATCCTGAAGAAATTCTTGAGATAATGCTCAGGTCTTAAAAAGCCATTGCACAGAGCAGTGATTATTAACAGATAAATGTACATTAGCATGATCAGTCCAGACTATCATCTAGAAATAATTGTCTCTCCTGTTCTAATGGATTATCTACATTTTATTCTGGCGACAGAGGCACTTTACAAAAGAATGGAAAGACAGACGCGTACCAGACGACTGGCAGATAACTATAATCGCGCCAATTTGGAAGGAAAAGGGCAACAAAACAAACTGTGACACGAACAGAAGCATATCGTTACTGAACCACATACTGGTAACATGTGCGCGAAGAGCCTGGAGCATAGAATAACACCTATTGTTGAACCTCAACTATCTAGAGCTCAATATGGATTTCACCGTAGTATGAGCTGCACTGACGTCTTGTTCCCCTTAAGGCAATTAAGCTAAAGGTCAATAGAATACAGCAACAATCTATGTATTGCTTTCATTGATCAGGAAAAAGCATTGGATCGAGTAAACAGGATTCAACTTTGGAAGATACTGTAAGATTATGGTGTACAAGGCCAGCTTCTTGATACTGGAAGAGCACTGTATTGTTCGAGTAGAAACGTCGTCAGAACGACTGATGGTGTTACAGATGTCACTACCGGCCTGAGACAAGGGCGTGTGCTTTCTCCTCCGGTGTTTAACATATATATGGACACAATCACACCAGAGTCTGGTCAAATTGAGACATCTGAAGCGGAACATAACTCAATACACGAATTACTTTTTGCAGATGATCAGTGCTTGCTGTGCGGCGATGAAAACAAACTGCTAAACCGCATGAACGCGCTTGCGACTACCTGTGCTAAATACAAAATGCGAATTAGCGAGAACAAAACAGAAACTATGATGATCAGTAGAACACATGGGCCACTCAAGATAAGTCTAAATGATATTGCTTTTCTTCAGGTCCATGAGTTCAAGTATTTGGGCAGTATTTTTTCGGCAGACGGTAGTACCGACAGGGAAATCGAGACAAGGTGCCAGAAAGCATCTGCGGTGACTTATCAGCTGTCCCCATTGCGTAGACACCCGAGCAATAGTTTGGCAACAAAGCAACAGCTGATAAACAGTATATTTATGCGACTCTGTGATACCAGTGCCAAATATGGCCTCTGTCCAGGTCGCGCGAGAGCAGAATTTCGACTTGTGAAATGAAGTGTTTGAGGAAAGTCATCGGTGTTACCAGGAAAGACAGAATATGGAACGATGACATTAGAAGTATGGTCGGCACTACGTCTTGTGCCGAATACATTTCCAGGCAGAAAATAATTTGGTTTAGTGATCTCATGAGAATGCACCCTCATCATCTTCAGCTGATGCTTATCGCGCCCGTAGATCTGGCTACAGTGCAGGGGGGTGGCCGCAGGGCAGATTGATAGATACCATTTGAGTGATTGTGCAGCAACACGGGTTCACATTGACCGACGCAACAAACTTGGCGCAGGACAGACGACTTATGCTCCCCACGCCGCCCAACCGCACAAGTGGAAAGAAAACTAACTATATATATATATATATATATATATAAACTAACTAACGGTTTATATATATTTAATATGTCTTAATACGTCTCCATAACTCGCTAAAGAAAATACACCTGAGCCTACATTGTTTATGGCTGATTTGTATATCAGCTCAAATTTTGTCAAGTTATTATGTTGTTTTCTGTTTCAAAGGTTTTGAGCATATTATTACATGCATTGTTTACCGGCAAAGTTTAAACCTGAGATCTCCTGACCCAATTTGCATGCACGGTTAGGTTGTGGGAGAGAGGGTGAAGGGGTGGACAGTTAGCGTGTGGGAGAGATGGGGAAGGGGTGGACAGTTAGCGTGTGGGAGAGATGGGGAAGGGGTGGACGGTTAGGTTGTGGGAGAGAGGGTGAAGGGGTGGACAGTTAGCGTGTGGGAGAGATGGTGAAGGGGTGGACGGTTAGGTTGTGGGAGAGATGGTGAAGGGGTGGACAGTTAGCGTGTGGGAGAGATGGTGAAGGGGTGGACGGTTAGGGTGTGGGAGAGATGGTGAAGGGGTGGACGGTTAGGGTGTGGGAGAGATGGTGAAGGGATGGACAGTTAGGGTGTGGGAGAGATGGTGAAGGGGTGGACGGTTAGGGTGTGGGAGAGATGGTGAAGGGGTGGACAGTTAGGGTGTGGGAGAGATGGTGAAGGGGTGGACAGTTAGGGTGTGGGAGAGATGGTGAAGGGGTGGACGGTTAGGGTGTGGGAGAGATGGTGAAGGGGTGGACAGTTAGGGTGTGGGAGAGATGGTGAAGGGGTGGACGGTTAGGGTGTGGGAGAGATGGTGAAGGGGTGGACGGTTAGGGTGTGGGAGAGATGGTGAAGGGGTGGACGGTTAGGGTGTGGGAGAGATGGTGAAGGGGTGGACGGTTAGGGTGTGGGAGAGATGGTGAAGGGGTGGACAGTTAGGGTGTGGGAGAGATGGTGAAGGGGTGGACGGTTAGGGTGTGGGAGAGATGGTGAAGGGGTGGACGGTTAGGGTGTGGGAGAGATGGTGAAGGGATGGACGGTTAGGGTGTGGGAGAGATGGTGAAGGGGTGGACGGTTAGGGTGTGGGAGAGATGGTGAAGGGGTGGACAGTTAGGGTGTGGGAGAGATGGTGAAGGGGTGGACGGTTAGGGTGTGGGAGAGATGGTGAAGGGGTGGACGGTTAGGGTGTGGGAGAGATGGTGAAGGGGTGGACGGTTAGGGTGTGGGAGAGATGGTGAAGGGGTGGACAGTTAGGGTGTGGGAGAGATGGTGAAGGGGTGGACGGTTAGGGTGTGGGAGAGATGGTGAAGGGGTGGACGGTTAGGGTGTGGGAGAGATGGTGAAGGGGTGGACGGTTAGGGTGTGGGAGAGATGGTGAAGGGGTGGACGGTTAGGGTGTGGGAGAGATGGTGAAGGGGTGGACGGTTAGGTTGTGGGAGAGATGGTGAAGGGGTGGACGGTTAGGTTGTGGGGGAGATGGAGAAGAAGATATTTGCGTAATTTAGGCTACACTATTGAAAGGAGCGCTCAATAATTGCCCTAATTCCATTCAATCTAAAAACTATTATTTCCCCTGCAGAGCCGGGCACTACAGCTAGTCGATTTATATAGACATCCAGAACAATCTATTGCCTCTGTTGATGAAGTGCATAGGTAAAACCAGTTTGAATTGAAAATCAAATCAATCAACCAATCAATCATTGAATCAATCAACCAATCAATCATTGAATCAATCAACCAATCAATGAACCAACAATCAATCAATCATTCAATGAATGAACCAATCTAACAATCAAACAATCTATCAATCAGTTAATCAACCAATCAATCAGTCAATTGATCAATCAAGTCCATTCATCTCTGTGGCGTATATGTGTTCAATAAGCCAAGTACTTCTGTCACGTGCCCTACTTTCTCAGTTCAGGACTTCCTTGACCTTGAAGAAATTCCATTGTTCCGTTGATTGGCTACCCATGTGGCCCCTTTGTCTACATCCAGACGATGTTATGAATGGCTCTATGCTGGTGTCATGCATCTGGTCACTTCTCTTGACAGTTTTAAACACTTGTAATTGACACATCTGTTCTTGCTGCTTGCATTCCCCGATAGCAATCTGTCATACCTAGTCGGTCACTGACCTCTTTTGGTTTCTCCTTTCCTTGATCTTATTCTAGGTGGCGTTGTGTTGCGACTTCTTGTCTCTCTTTCTCTGAGCCTAAGTTTCTCCTCAACACTTTATAGATGTGAGTTCTGACATCCTGTATGGGACACTTTATAGATGTGAGTTCTGACATCCTGTATGGTACACTTTATAGATGAGAGTTCTGACATCCTGTAGGGGACACTTTATAGATGTGAGTTCTGACATTCTGTAGGGGACACTTTATAGATGTGAGTTCTGACATCCTGTAGGGGACACTTTATAGATGTGAGTTCTGACATCCATTAAGGGACACTTTATAGATGTGAGTTCTGACATCCATTAGGGGACACTTTATAGATGTGAGTTCTGACATCTTGTATGGGACACTTTATAGATGTGAGTTCTAACATCCTGTAGGGGACACTTTATAGATGACAGTTCAGACATCCTGTAGGGGACACTTTATATATGTGAGTTCTGACATTCTGTAGGGGACACTTTATAGATGTGAGTTCTGACATCCTGAAGGGGACACTTTATAGATGTCAGTTCTGACATCTTGTATGGGACACTTTATAGATGTGAGTTCTGACATCCTGTAGGGGACACTTTATAGATGTGAGTTCTGACATCTTGTATGGGACACTTTATAGATGTGAGTTCTGACATCCATTAGGGGACACTTTATAGATGTGAGTTCTGACATCCTGTATGGGACAATTCTTTCATCTTTTTGTGTTTATCTCACAGCTTATCATAGCTTGCCTTTTTTTCCTTTCGTCTACTCTGTCCTTGACCTCCTTGTTGATGGTTCCTTGTCCAGGTCGAAAAAAATACACCCCCCCCCCCCCCCCTGGCCCCCAACCTCCCGTCTACGTCGTGCATATAGAAACAAGTTGTCTTACATCAGCCTGATCAACTAGGTGGGGACTGACACTGTTGTCTTACATCAGCCTGACCAACTAGGTGGGGACTGACACTGTTGTCTTACATCAGCCCGACCAACTAGGTGAGGGCTGACACTGTGGTGGCCGTAGCGGTGAGCCTGCTATGACGCCATGAATTGTACTTCAGCCATGAGGGCCCCGACTTACCTCTTCCATATGTCTTTGCATGAAGGAAGAACCACTGTCACCCACTACCGAATAAACATCGCCAGGAAGTAACTACTCAGCACGAGTATCGACAGACAACATATAATATTCGAATGCAGGGCTGTAACTATGCGGCCGAATACGGAAACTTGCGGGAACGTTTGGCATGAAGACGTTTTATTCAATACGTCAACCGATAGTTTCTATAACTATCAAGTATTCACCAACAAAAAACCAGTATAGCAAAGCAGCAAAGTACGAACTAAACTAAAACAAATGTGTGCTAGGAATAACACAGATACAGATGTTGACATGATTGCGATTACGAGATATTCCTCGACCGAATGCAACATTAATGGACAGTACACAATTCGTCACCGAATCGAATAGTCAACATGTCCATAATATATGTTTCTTAGTCTTGTTCGACATGCACTTATACAGGGTGTGCAGGTACCGTCTCTGGTCTGAGCTGGATGAAGCCAGATGGAGGATTTCCTGCTTAGTTGGCTAGTCTCGAGCAGTGTCTTTCTCCACTATGGGTGATGGTCCATTTTAATAGACTCAAACACTAGAGCAAAGTAGGTCCGCAGACTGTTAGGCGCCATCTATGCTGTTCTTAACAAATTGTCTAGCCACACCGGTGTTATGCCATGTCACACAGTTAGTCGCCTCTTACAAAATGCTCTCTGTGTGGCAGTGGTGCTATTCATGTCCTTGTCATACACATACACCCCGGCAAACCACTCGGAATCATATGATATATATATATAATACATACATACATGTATCCAGCTATCCATACATCCATCGATCCATACATACATACATACATACAAACTTACATACATGCTAATAATCGTACCTGTTGTATTCAGGTCGTGTGCCGACATAATATGAACAGAGGAGTATTATCCAAGACCAGGAGTGAGGAGCATGCACTAGCTTCTGTCAGGATATGTCAGTCCTTGTCCCGTGTTGTCCTCGTCTAAGATGATGGACGGGTGTGACACACATTAGCACGCGCTGGCCCTCCTTACAGTCACGTGACTTGACGTTGATTTATTTGACAGGACTTCCTGTCTGTCTGTTCTGACGTCATCTTGAATATGTTATGTACCTGATGCATGTGTCATACCGCTTTTATATCTCCATGGAGCTTGTCTTTCTTCGTCTTCATACGTTTTCTGACAACTTGAATATGATCTGTATACGAAACAGTGGCTACACTGAAGTGTTTTATATCAGGCCTTTCTTCCCCCCCCCCCCCCAACACACACACAAGCGGCAAACCCCCCCCCCCCCCACGCTTTCAGGCGTTGGCTTGAGTGTCTGTGAAGATAGCAAAGGCTGCCACGAGGCGGTTATCTCTACAGAATTTGTTTATAAACTGTCATGGCATTGGCCATATGTACTTGTTGTCTGTAGCCTGTCGCACCTTTGCTCAGAAATGTTCAGCGGCTAATCTTTTGGTCCCATAGCCACGTTTAGCGTTAGTGAGCAGGCGTGGTGACATGGACACGTTTAGCGTTAGTGAGCAGGCGTGGTACAGCGGACACGTTTAGCGTTAGTGAGTAGGCGTGGTGACATGGACACGTTTAGCGTTAGTGAGCAGGCGTGGTGCAGTGGACACGTTTAGCTTTAGTGGGCAGGCGTGGTACAGTGGACACGTTTAGCTTTAGTGGGCAGGCGTGGTACAGTGGACACGTTTAGCTTCAGTGAGCAGGCGTGGTACAGTGGACACGTTTAGCTTCAGTGGGCAGGCGTGGTACAGTGGACACGTTTAGCGTTAGCGCCAGAGGGTAGACTTGACTAGAGGAGAAGCCACGTGATATGTGACGAGTATTCTAGGAGTCTCATCCACAGCAGATTGGGACCTTCTGAGGGATGTGGAGCCAAGATAACGTTCCTAAATGAGATCTGTTGGAAGGTCAAGGGTCAAGGTCACGATGCTCACAGAGCTGACTATTTTTGGAGGTGAAGTATTTGAGACAGGTGCAAGAGGTATAACAGGTGTAACAGGTATAACAGGTGTAACAGCCATATTACAGCAACCACCTTACAAATATATAACAGTCCTCGACTGCTAACTTCTCTTCAACCATTTTATCTGTATATATATATATACGTAGATATGCATTATCTTCCTTTCACTCAATTTATCCTTTTCACGTCAAAAGTTAGTAAAATCTAGAAACTGTCCACGTCTACACACTTGACAATAACAACAACTGTCCAGGTCTACACACTTGACAATAACAACAACTGTCCACGTCTACACACTTGACAATAACAACAACTGTCCACGTCTACACACTTGACAATAACAACAACTGTCCAGGTCTACACACTTGACAATAACAACAACTGTCCACGTCTACACACTTGACAATAACAACAACTGTCCAGGTCTACACACTTGACAATAACAACAACTGTCTACACACTTGACAATAACAACAACTGTCCACGTCTACACACTTGACAATAACAACAACTGTCCACGTCTACACACTTGACAATAACAACAACTGTCCAGGTCTACACACTTGACAATAAGAAGAACGCCCAGGTCTACACACTTGACAATAACAACAACTATCCACGTCTACACACTTGACAATAACAACAACTGTCCACGTCTACACACTTGACAATAACAACAACTGTCCAGGTCTACACACTTGACAATAACAACAACTGTCTACACACTTGACAATAACAACAACTGTCCACGTCTACACACTTGACAATAACAACAACTGTCCACGTCTACACACTTGACAATAACAACAACTGTCCACGTCTACACACTTGACAATAACAACAACTGTCCAGGTCTACACACTTGACAATAAGAAGAACGCCCAGGTCTACACACTTGACAATAACAACAACTGTCCACGTCTACACACTTGACAATAACAACAATGGTCCACGTCTACACACTTGACAATAACAACAACTGTCCAGGTCTACACACTTGACAATAACAACAACTGTCCAGGTCTACACACTTGACAATAACAACAACTGTCCACGTCTACACACTTGACAATAACAACAACTGTCCAGGTCTACACACTTGACAATAACAACAACTGTCTACACACTTGACAATAACAACAACTGTCCACGTCTACACACTTGACAATAACAACAACTGTCCAGCTCTACACACTTGACAATAACAACAACTGTCCACGTCTACACACTTGACAATAACAACAACTGTCCACGTCTACACACTTGACAATAACAACAACTGTCCACGTCTACACACTTGACAATAACAACAACTGTCCACGTCTACACACTTGACAATAAGAAGAACAACGCGGTAACCATGAGGTCAGTTTATTCCAGTTTTCCAAACGTCCACGATATGTTTAATGTTAAGGGGGATCTGATCTGTGATTTACAGAAAGAATAAAGAAGGAATTATCTTCACCAAAATACTGCTTATAGGTATAGATTGACACAGCTCTAGAATTGAACAGAAACGGAGAATAGCGTGTAAATCTATCTACTGAGTATTGTCTAGTGGTAACAAAAACACCATCTTTCAATATCGATAAAAATGTTACCAAAACATGGAACAGGCGGAAAAACCCAGTTGTAGCATTTCAAATGGATTATGTTGCAAGGAGACAGAAACAACCTAGCGATATCTTGACTCCGGAGTAATCCGTAACATCCGTGGAGATGTGAACAAGTTATGAGTCACAAGGGGGCATAAGAAGGGGATCCCTCTATCACAGTTTTATAATGCTCGAACGTAAAACTTTCGACCGTCGTCCAGACAAGGCAGATTGGTTATGTAACTATTACTTGCCATGGATAAAGTTTAGCATTTGGGGGATTACCTTGCCATAAGCGAGTGGCTGGAAGGTTTTCAATCATAATTGACGCAATACTGACTAAACGTTTATCAGGGTCACTCTTACCAGGGGAGCGCCGCGTATGTACCAGGAGTATAGAGAATAGACGAAGCGTAGAAAGATGACAAGTTTAGGGACAATTATCCACGCGGAAGAGATGACAAGTTTAGGGACAATTATCCACGCGGAAGAGATGACAAATTTAGGGACAATTATCCACGCGGAAGAGATGACAAGTTTAGGGACAATTATCCACGCGGAAGAGATGACACGTTTAGGGACAATTATCCACGCGGAAGAGATGACAAGTTTAGGGACAATTATCCACGCGGAAGAGATGACACGTTTAGGGACAATTATCCACGCGGAAGAGATGACAAAGAATACGAGTAAGAACAACAAGACGTAGTGTTTTGCCCACATGATGGACAGACCTTGTCGTGGTACGCGTGATATGGTCATGTCAGCCACAACCAAACAGAGCGAGGTACATTCGATGAAGGGCGTGCGTTACTCCCAGGTTACACCTGGGCCCAGGGACTACAAGAGGCGGAGGTAACTTTGAAACAAAGGCATTCTTGATTCCTGAATTGAGACTTGCACACTCGCCGCGAGAGGAAAACTTGGATCGAAAGGTGAGTTGGTAGCTTGCCACAGGACTGACATATTTGACAGTGGACTCAACGGAGACCCAGCCATGGGGACAGACATGAGTCCCAGACTTGCAAAAACAAGCCATGCGGACCATATTTAGACCTGAGTCCTAGAACTAAAACCATAAGATAGTTAATGTCCAAATGGATCTCTAGTCTCCATGTGAAATCCTCGTCCTAATAGATCTCTAGTCTCCATGTGAAATCCTCGTCCTAATAGATCTCTAGTCTCCATGTGAAATCCTCGTCCTAATAGATCTCTGGTCTCCATGTGAAATCCTCGTCCTAATAGATCTCTAGCCTCCATGTGAAATACTCGTCCTAATAGATCTCTAGTCTCCATGTCAAATCCTCGTCCTAATAGATCTCTGGTCTCCATGTGAAATCCTCGTCCTAATAGATCTCTGGTCTCCATGTGAAATCCTCGTCCTAATATATCTCTGGTCTCCATGTGAAATCCTCGTCTTAATAGATCTCTGGTCTCCATGTGAAATCCTCGTCCTAATAGATCTCTAGTCTCCATGTGAAATCCTCGTCTTAATAGATATCTGTGGGACAGTTCCAACTGCAGCATGGGCGATTAGAGCAGGAGAGATTGGGCTGGCGACTCTGGGAACAAAGGTTGCCTGAATACATGCCAAGGACAATCATCGTCTCGACACTAGGTCGACAAAGGAAACGAGGGATTAGATGGAAGACTTTGTCTGGTACAGGGTGAAACCTGGCAGACCACTCTGGCGTTCGAAATTGGCGTAGAGATCCTCACCGGACTGGAAGCCTAGCGTCAGTTGATTGTGAACCTCACCGGACTGGAAGCCTAGCATCAGTTGATAGAAGAAGAAGAGGATGAAGAAGAAGAAGTAGGAAAAAAGAAGAAGGAAGCTACACCCAATATAACACGTGGAA
This sequence comes from Ariolimax columbianus, assembly GCA_036924085.1. Classification (NCBI taxonomy): domain Eukaryota; kingdom Metazoa; phylum Mollusca; class Gastropoda; order Stylommatophora; family Arionidae; genus Ariolimax; species Ariolimax columbianus. Next base: position 144,130,072 of record JAVGWX010000003.1, on the reverse strand, counting down.
CAAAAAATAACCCCTTCAAATTTGATAAAGAGAAGAAAGGAAAAGTTAGGTGGAATGCAGCAATTAAACAATCAATAGAGACTCCAGAAAAAGTACAAGACACTGTTAACGTCAATGACGCAAGACGATTATAAAATCGGTTCGCTTGATATTTTATTTCTGATAAAACAGCAAGGGGAAATATCAAACCAGAAATTTAAAAGGCTAAAGAAGAATGATTGGACAATTATAACTTGCATCCATAAGCCAAAATCACACAGGAGATTGTGTTTAAAAGTATCAAATCAATGAGGTCAGTAGATGATTTCTTCAATCCTACTTAAGTGAATGACAAAAACGGGTCCCCAATGTTTAACGGCAAGCGTCCAGTCGAGACCTGGCGCGACAAATAACAGCCCACAGAGACAAAGCTGCAAGAGCGGGTTGTACCCAAGCACGTCTACCCTACCAAAAGTTGAGAATCTTGATACTGTGGTGACCCCATGCAGAAAATATCTGATGAGATGCGAACACAGTGGCGACCACACTTGCAATGCGGTGTTGCCCCGGACCAAGAACACCCCACGACAAGCCGACATCTGCACACCTCACGACAAGCCGACATCTGAACACCTCACGACAAGCCGACATCTGAACACCTCACGACAAGCCGACATCTGAACACCTCACGACAAGCCGACATCTGAACACCTCACGACAAGCCGACATCTGAACACCTCACGACAAGCCGACATCTGCACACCTCACGACAAGCAGACATCTGCTACAGGCGTGTACGATGGAGGATCTGCTCGAGTAAAACGAGACGGCAGTCAGACTGAATGAACAACCCTGTCGTGTGACGGGGTGTAATGGACACGGAAATTAACGAGTATGTCAGACAGCAGCGATAGACAGAGTGCTTCCAAGAACTGTTCAACTCAATGGACACCCAAAGACAATAGAGCGTTTACATCAAGAAACAAAGATCACCGGGGACCTAATTTAATGATTTCAGAAATAGAAAGAGCTATAAAGGACATCCTTATATATGTTGCCGGGAATGGGTAGCATAATGGCTTAGACAAATCACGTTTGCAGGAAGATAGTAACAATATGGCTACAAAGACTATATACAAAAGAATGGCAAGAAATAAGAGTACCGGACGATTAGAAACAAGCTACAACAGTACCAATCTGAAAGGCAACAACTCAAGAGAAGAAGCAGTGATACATACAGAGGGACGTCGCTACTGAATCATACTTGGAAAATGGGAGGGAAACTACTTGAACAAACAATAAGACCAAATATTAAACTTGAGCTGAACAAAACTCAGTTTGCCTTCTCTGGAGGCGTAGGCTGCACGTTGCCTTATTCCTCACAATGCAATTTAACGGGGGAAAAAAAAGAAAATGGCAATCATTGAATCATAACACTTTTTGATCAGTAGGAAGTGTTTGATGGAGTTGTTCTGAGTAAACAATTGGAGGATGTGAGAGAACTGTACCGTATCAATACAAATGTCATAATAACGATTGATGGCAACAAAAATAAGTTTTGAAATAAACAGAAGAGTACGAGAAGGTTGTGGGCTGTCGCCATTGCTGTCCACCATTTACATAGACATAATAACTATAATAAATATATTCAATCTGAGAAGGTTCAAAGCCAAAACCAAAATCCTCAAGGTAACCATACGTGATTTTCTTTTACAATAAGGCGAGGCCACAGTGGCACTGTGGATGTATTTAATGGGCACAAAATAAATGAAACAAAAATGTTTAAAGTTGATTAAAATTAAGTTTAATCAAGACTAAAAAAAAATTGTATGGTCAGATACTGCACCGAGACGAGAATACAAACAAAACCTACTTTACGAAAATAGACCTTTATCAGGGACAACAAATAACAAGGCTGAACTAGTAAGAAACATATAAGGACAAACATAGTCGACTTATCTGAAATAGTGTCTGTCATCGCGACTGGTTGGGTCTGAAGCTCGACTGCGAATGAAGTATACTGGTTAAATAAGGTGGTCAGGAGAGCGTAAGAAGTGAAGGGGAGAGACCCAGGTAAGCCAGTGGCGGCCAAATATGGATAAGACAAAATAGTGATCCAGTTCGAGGGGGGGGAGGGGGGGGGGAGAAAAAGAAAGTGATTTAAGCTAGGGACTGGGGGGGGGGGGGAGGGTGAGGGTTGGGAAAAAAAATTGATATAAGAAAGGGGGAGGGGGCAAAGTATGGCAAATAGATGGGGGCCAGTATGAGATTTTAAGAAAAGGTCTGGAAGATATTAATGCCACGTGGTTGGAGACAACCCATACGAGAGATAAGTCTGTTCTCAAGGGCGAATCGATGACGATCGTCAGAGAAGCACGAAACTAGACCAGTGACACTGACGTCAGCCTTACCCCGGTGCTCAGGACCATTGAAGTGGCTGGCAATTGGGGAACCAGTGCGGATATCGTTGAGGTGTTGGCAGAAACGCTCACGCAGTTCCATACCAGTTTCCCTAATGTATGTCATACCACACTGGCGGCAGATGATAGAATATATGAGGTTACGGGAATTGCATGTGAACCCCTCTTTGATGAAGAATTCTGCTTTAGGAAAGGTAATGGAGCGAGAAAGGATGACATGAGGGCAGGTAACACAGCCACGTGTATTTTTGCATGGCCTGGTGCCTGGGAGACCATGAGGGCTGGTGTGTAGGCGACTACTGACCAGCAAGTCCCTCAAGTTCCTGTCCCGTTTGTAGGCGACAAGGGGAGGATCGGGAAAAACTTTACGAGTGGCAGGATCAGAGTGAAGAATAGGGAGATGGTGGAATAGGATATCCCGGACAGAGACGCAATGAGGGTGATAAGTGAGGACGAGTTTAACACACCGTAAGTAGGAGGGTGGTGAGAGAGTTGTGACGGGAGGGAGGGCGGTGAGTGAGAGTGTTTGAGTCGTGACGGGAGATAGAGAGAACCCGTTGGAGGGCGGAGGAGAGTGTGGTCTCTGGGTAGAGTCGTGGTTTTGTTTATGCAGATGGATGTGGCTTAAGTCCCCAAAACGGAGGTTGACACGCAGGAATGGATGGATCGGTTCACCACAGCTTGTGACAACTTCCACCTCACCGTCTCTATCACAACAACAGAGGTCCTACATCAACCAGCTCCAGGTCCTACATCAACCGGCTCCAGATATTGTCTGTTCAGAGCCTTCAATCAAGGTACACGACCACTGTTTAAAACATGTTAACAAATTCACGTACCTTGGCAGTACTTTATCCCAAGTCATTCACATAGATGATGAGGTGAATATAAGAATAGCTAGGCAAGTGTGGCATTTGGTAGACTTCATACTAAGGTGTGGGATAGGGGATGGGTCAGGACTCAAACATTTGGTAGACTTCATACTAAGGTGTGGGATAGGGGAGGGGTCAAGACTCAAACATTTGGTAGACTTCTTACTAGGGTATGGGATAGGCGAGGGGTCAAGACTCAAACATTTGGTAGACTTCATGCTATGGTGTGGGATAGGGGAGGGGTCAAGACTCAAACATTTGGTAGACTTCATACTAAGGTGTGGGATAGGCGAGGGGTCAGGACTCAAACATTTGGTAGACTTCATACTAAGGTGTGGGATAGGGAAGGGGTCAGGACTCAAACATTTGGTAGACTTCATACTAAGGTGTGGGATAGGGGAGGGGTCAGGACTCAAACATTTGGTAGACTTCATACTAAGGTGTGGGATAGGGGAGGGGTCAGGACTCAAACATTTGGTAGACTTCATACTAAGATGTTGGATAGGGAAGGGGTCAGGACTCAAACATTTGGTAGACTTCATACTGGTGTGTGATAGGGGACGGGTCAGGACTCAAATATTTGGTAGACTTCATGCTAGGGTGTGGGATAGGAGAGGGGTCTGGACTCAAACATTTGGTAGACTTCATGCTAGGGTGTGGGATAGGCGAGGGGTCAGGACTCAAACATTTGGTAGACTTCATACTAAGGTGTGGGATAGAGGAGGGGTCAGGACTCAAACATTTGGTAGACTGCATACTAAGGTGTGGGATAGGGGAGGGATCAGGACTCAAACATTTGGTAGACTTCATGCTAGGGTGTGGGATAGGGGAGGGGTCAGGACTCAAACATTTGGTAGACTTCATGCTAGGGTGTGGGATAGGGGAGGGGTCAGGACTCAAACATTTGGTAGACTTCATGCTAGGGTGTGGGATAGGAGAGGGGCCTGGACACAAACATTTGGTAGACTTCATGCTAGGGTGTGGGATAGGCGAGGGGTCAGGACTCAAACATTTGGTAGACTTCATACTAAGGTGTGGGATAGGGGAGGGGTCAGGACTCAAACATTTGGTAGACTTCATACTAAGGTGTGGGATAGGGGAGGGGTCAGGACTCAAACATTTGGTAGACTTCATGCTAGGGTGTGGGATAGGGGAGGGGTCAGGACTCAAACATTTGGTAGACTTCATGCTAGGGTGTGGGATAGGAGAGGGGTCTGGACTCAAACATTTGGTAGACTTCATGCTAGGGTGTGGGATAGGCGAGGGGTCAGGACTCAAACATTTGGTAGACTTCATACTAAGGTGTGGGATAGAGGAGGGGTCAGGACTCAAACATTTGGTAGACTGCATACTAAGGTGTGGGATAGGGGAGGGATCAGGACTCAAACATTTGGTAGACTTCATGCTAGGGTGTGGGATAGGGGAGGGGTCAGGACTCAAACATTTGGTAGACTTCATGCTAGGGTGTGGGATAGGGGAGGGGTCAGGACTCAAACATTTGGTAGACTTCATGCTAGGGTGTGGGATAGGAGAGGGGCCTGGACACAAACATTTGGTAGACTTCATGCTAGGGTGTGGGATAGGCGAGGGGTCAGGACTCAAACATTTGGTAGACTTCATACTAAGGTGTGGGATAGGGGAGGGGTCAGGACTCAAACATTTGGTGGACTTCATACTAAGGTGTGGGATAGGGGAGGGGTCAGGACTCAAACATTTGGTAGACTTCATGCTAGGGTGTGGGATAGGGGAGGGGTCAGGACTCAAACATTTGGTAGACTTCATGCTAGGGTGTGGGATAGGAGAGGGGTCTGGACTCAAACATTTGGTAGACTTCATGCTAGGGTGTGGGATAAGCGAGGGGTCAGGACTCAAACATTTGGTAGACTTCATACTAAGGTGTGGGATAGGGGAAGGGTCAGGACTCAAACATTTGGTAGACTTCATACTAAGGTGTGGGATAGAGGAGGGGTCAGGACTCAAACATTTGGTAGAATTCATACTAAGGTGTGGGATAGGGGAGGGTTCAGGACTCAAACATTTGGTAGACTTCATGCTAGGGTGTGGGATAGGGGAGGGGTCAGGACTCAAACATTTGGTAGACTTCATGCTAGGGTGTGGGATAGGGGAGGGGTCAGGACTCAAACATTTGGTAGACTTCATACTAAGGTGTGGGATAGGCGAGGGGTCAGGACTCAAACATTTGGTAGACTTCATACTAAGGTGTGGGATAGGGAAGGGGTCAGGACTCAAACATTTGGTAGACTTCATACTAAGGTGTGGGATAGGGGAGGGGTCAGGACTCAAACATTTGGTAGACTTCATACTAAGGTGTGGGATAGGGGAGGGGTCAGGACTCAAACATTTGGTAGACTTCATACTAAGATGTTGGATAGGGAAGGGGTCAGGACTCAAACATTTGGTAGACTTCATACTGGTGTGTGATAGGGGACGGGTCAGGACTCAAATATTTGGTAGACTTCATGCTAGGGTGTGGGATAGGAGAGGGGTCTGGACTCAAACATTTGGTAGACTTCATGCTAGGGTGTGGGATAGGCGAGGGGTCAGGACTCAAACATTTGGTAGACTTCATACTAAGGTGTGGGATAGAGGAGGGGTCAGGACTCAAACATTTGGTAGACTGCATACTAAGGTGTGGGATAGGGGAGGGATCAGGACTCAAACATTTGGTAGACTTCATGCTAGGGTGTGGGATAGGGGAGGGGTCAGGACTCAAACATTTGGTAGACTTCATGCTAGGGTGTGGGATAGGGGAGGGGTCAGGACTCAAACATTTGGTAGACTTCATGCTAGGGTGTGGGATAGGAGAGGGGCCTGGACACAAACATTTGGTAGACTTCATGCTAGGGTGTGGGATAGGCGAGGGGTCAGGACTCAAACATTTGGTAGACTTCATACTAAGGTGTGGGATAGGGGAGGGGTCAGGACTCAAACATTTGGTAGACTTCATACTAAGGTGTGGGATAGGGGAGGGGTCAGGACTCAAACATTTGGTAGACTTCATGCTAGGGTGTGGGATAGGGGAGGGGTCAGGACTCAAACATTTGGTAGACTTCATGCTAGGGTGTGGGATAGGAGAGGGGTCTGGACTCAAACATTTGGTAGACTTCATGCTAGGGTGTGGGATAGGCGAGGGGTCAGGACTCAAACATTTGGTAGACTTCATACTAAGGTGTGGGATAGAGGAGGGGTCAGGACTCAAACATTTGGTAGACTGCATACTAAGGTGTGGGATAGGGGAGGGATCAGGACTCAAACATTTGGTAGACTTCATGCTAGGGTGTGGGATAGGGGAGGGGTCAGGACTCAAACATTTGGTAGACTTCATGCTAGGGTGTGGGATAGGGGAGGGGTCAGGACTCAAACATTTGGTAGACTTCATGCTAGGGTGTGGGATAGGAGAGGGGCCTGGACACAAACATTTGGTAGACTTCATGCTAGGGTGTGGGATAGGCGAGGGGTCAGTACTCAAACATTTGGTAGACTTCATACTAAGGTGTGGGATAGGGGAGGGGTCAGGACTCAAACATTTGGTGGACTTCATACTAAGGTGTGGGATAGGGGAGGGGTCAGGACTCAAACATTTGGTAGACTTCATGCTAGGGTGTGGGATAGGGGAGGGGTCAGGACTCAAACATTTGGTAGACTTCATGCTAGGGTGTGGGATAGGAGAGGGGTCTGGACTCAAACATTTGGTAGACTTCATGCTAGGGTGTGGGATAAGCGAGGGGTCAGGACTCAAACATTTGGTAGACTTCATACTAAGGTGTGGGATAGGGGAAGGGTCAGGACTCAAACATTTGGTAGACTTCATACTAAGGTGTGGGATAGAGGAGGGGTCAGGACTCAAACATTTGGTAGAATTCATACTAAGGTGTGGGATAGGGGAGGGTTCAGGACTCAAACATTTGGTAGACTTCATGCTAGGGTGTGGGATAGGGGAGGGGTCAGGACTCAAACATTTGGTAGACTTCATGCTAGGGTGTGGGATAGGGGAGGGGTCAGGACTCAAACATTTGGTAGACTTCATGCTAGGGTGTGGGATAGGAGAGGGGCCTGGACACAAACATTTGGTAGACTTCATGCTAGGGTGTGGGATAGGCGAGGGGTCAGGACTCACACATTTGGTAGACTTCACACTAAGGTGTGGGATAGGGGAGGGGTCAGGACTCAAACATTTGGTAGACTTCATACTAAGGTGTGGGATAGGGGAGGGGTCAGGACTCAAACATTTGGTAGACTTCATGCTAGGGTGTGGGATAGGAGAGGGGTCAGGACTCAAACATTTGGTAGACTTCATGCTAGGGTGTGGGATAGGCGAGGGGTCAGGACTCAAACATTTGGTAGACTTCATACTAAGGTGTGGGATAGGGGAGGGGTCAGGACTCAAACATTTGGTAGACTTCATACTAAGGTGTGGGATAGGGGAGGGGTCAGGACTCAAACATTTGGTAGACTTCATGCTAGGGTGTGGGATAGGGGAGGGGTCAGGACTCAAACATTTGGTAGACTTCATGCTAGGGTGTGGGATAGGAGAGGGGTCTGGACTCAAACATTTGGTAGACTTCATGCTAGGGTGTGGGATAGGCGAGGGGTCAGGACTCAAACATTTGGTAGACTTCATACTAAGGTGTGGGATAGAGGAGGGGTCAGGACTCAAACATTTGGTAGACTGCATACTAAGGTGTGGGATAGGGGAGGGATCAGGACTCAAACATTTGGTAGACTTCATGCTAGGGTGTGGGATAGGGGAGGGGTCAGGACTCAAACATTTGGTAGACTTCATGCTAGGGTGTGGGATAGGGGAGGGGTCAGGACTCAAACATTTGGTAGACTTCATGCTAGGGTGTGGGATAGGAGAGGGGCCTGGACACAAACATTTGGTAGACTTCATGCTAGGGTGTGGGATAGGCGAGGGGTCAGTACTCAAACATTTGGTAGACTTCATACTAAGGTGTGGGATAGGGGAGGGGTCAGGACTCAAACATTTGGTGGACTTCATACTAAGGTGTGGGATAGGGGAGGGGTCAGGACTCAAACATTTGGTAGACTTCATGCTAGGGTGTGGGATAGGGGAGGGGTCAGGACTCAAACATTTGGTAGACTTCATGCTAGGGTGTGGGATAGGAGAGGGGTCTGGACTCAAACATTTGGTAGACTTCATGCTAGGGTGTGGGATAAGCGAGGGGTCAGGACTCAAACATTTGGTAGACTTCATACTAAGGTGTGGGATAGGGGAAGGGTCAGGACTCAAACATTTGGTAGACTTCATACTAAGGTGTGGGATAGAGGAGGGGTCAGGACTCAAACATTTGGTAGAATTCATACTAAGGTGTGGGATAGGGGAGGGTTCAGGACTCAAACATTTGGTAGACTTCATGCTAGGGTGTGGGATAGGGGAGGGGTCAGGACTCAAACATTTGGTAGACTTCATGCTAGGGTGTGGGATAGGGGAGGGGTCAGGACTCAAACATTTGGTAGACTTCATGCTAGGGTGTGGGATAGGAGAGGGGCCTGGACACAAACATTTGGTAGACTTCATGCTAGGGTGTGGGATAGGCGAGGGGTCAGGACTCACACATTTGGTAGACTTCACACTAAGGTGTGGGATAGGGGAGGGGTCAGGACTCAAACATTTGGTAGACTTCATACTAAGGTGTGGGATAGGGGAGGGGTCAGGACTCAAACATTTGGTAGACTTCATGCTAGGGTGTGGGATAGGAGAGGGGTCAGGACTCAAACATTTGGTAGACTTCATGCTAGGGTGTGGGATAGGGGAGGGGTCAGGACTCACACATTTGTTAGACTTCATGCTAGGGTGTGGGATAGGGGAGGGGTCAGGACTCAAACATTTTGTAGACTTCATGCTAGGGTGTGGGATAGGAGAGGGGTCTGGACTCAAACATTTGGTAGACTTCATGCTAGGGTGTGGGATAGGCGAGGGGTCAGGACTGAAACATTTGGTAGACTTCATACTAAGGTGTGGGATAGGCGAGGGGTCAGGACTCAAACATTTGGTAGACTTCATACTAAGGTGTGGGATAGGGGAGGGGTCAGGACTCAAACATTTGGTAGACTTCATACTAAGGTGTGGGATAGGGGAGGGGTCAGGACTCAAACATTTGGTAGACTTCATACTAAGGTGTGGGATAGGGGAGGGGTCAGGACTCAAACATTTGGTAGACTTCATACTAAGATGTGGGATAGGGGAGGGGTCAGGACTCAAACATTTGGTAGACTTCATATTGGTGTGTGATAGGGGACGGGTCAGGACTCAAATATTTGGTAGACTTCATGCTAGGGTGTGGGATAGGAGAGGGGTCTGGACTCAAACATTTGGTAGACTTCATGCTAGGGTGTGGGATAGGCGAGGGGTCTGGACTCAAACATTTGGTAGACTTCATACTAAGGTGTGGGATAGGGGAAGGGTCAGGACTCAAACATTTGGTAGACTTCATACTAAGGTGTGGGATAGGGGAGGGGTCAGGACTCAAACATTTGGTAGACTTCATACTAAGGTGTGGGATAGGGGAGGGTTCAGGACTCAAACATTTGGTAGACTTCATGCTAGGGTGTGGGATAGGGGAGGGGTCAGGACTCAAACATTTGGTAGACTTCATGCTAGGGTGTGGGATAGGCGAGGGGTCAGGACTCAAACATTTGGTAGACTTCATACTAAGGTGTGGGATAGGGGAGGGGTCAGGACTCAAACATTTGGTAGACTTCATACTAAGGTGTGGGATAGGGGAGGGGTCAGGACTCAAACATTTGGTAGACTTCATGCTAGGGTGTGGGATAGGGGAGGGGTCAGGACTCAAACATTTGGTAGACTTCATGCTAGGGTGTGGGATAGGGGAGGGGTCAGGACTCACACATTTGGTAGACGTCATGCTAGGGTGTGGGATAGGGGAGGGGTCAGGACTCAAACATTTGGTAGACTTCATGCTAGGGTGTGGGATAGGAGAGGGGTCTGGACTCAAACATTTGGTAGACTTCATGCTAGGGTGTGGGATAGGCGAGGGGTCAGGACTCAAACATTTGGTAGACTTCATACTAAGGTGTGGGATAGGCTAGGGGTCAGGACTCAAACATTTGGTAGACTTCATACTAAGGTGTGGGATAGGGGAGGGGTCAGGACTCAAACATTTGGTAGACTTCATACTAAGGTGTGGGATAGGGTAGGGGTCAGGACTCAAACATTTGGTAGACTTCATACTAAGGTGTGGGATAGGGGAGGGGTCAGGACTCAAACATTTGGTAGACTTCATGCTAGGGTGTGGGATAGGGGAGGGGTCAGGACTCAAACATTTGGTAGACTTCATGCTAGGGTGTGGGATAGGGGAGGGGTCAGGACTCACACATTTGGTAGACTTCGTACTAAGGTGTGGGATAGGGGAGGGGTCAGGAGTCAAACATTTGGTAGATTTCATACTAAGGTTTGGGATAGGGGAGGGGTCAGGACTCAAACATTTGGTAGACTTCATACTGTTGTGTGATAGGGGACAGGTCAGGACTCAAACATTTGGTAGACTTCATGCTAGGGTGTGGGATAGGGGAGGGGTCAGGACTCAAACATTTGGTAGACTTCATACTGGTGTGTGATAGGGGACGGGTCAGGACTCAAACATTTGGTAGACTTCATGCTAGGGTGTGGGATAGGCGAGGGGTCAGGACTCAAACATTTGGTAGACTTCATACTAAGGTGTGGAATAGGCGAGGGGTCAGGACTCAAATATTTGGTAGACTTCATACTAAGGTGTGGGATAGGGGAGGGGTCAGGACTCGAACATTTGGTAGACTTCATACTAAGGTGTGGAATAGGCGAGGGATCAGGACTCAAACATTTGGTAGACTTCATACTAAGGTGTGGGATAGGGGAGGGGTCAGGACTCAAACATTTGGTAGACTTCATACTAAGGTGTGGGATAGGGGAGGGGTCAGGACTCAAACATTTGGTAGACTTGATATTAAGGTGTGGGATAGGGAAGGGATCAGGACTCAAACATTTGGTAGACTTCATACTAAGGTGTGGGATATGTGTGGGGTAGGCGAGAGATCGGGACTCACATAAAGGTCTACGCGGAAATTGTTCTACCTACCCTATTATATGCATGTGAAACCTGTACGTCTATAGTCGCCATGTCTGGAAATTAAACCACTTCCACGTGCACTGTTTGTCTAAACTGTTAAGGATTAGATGGCAGGACATGGTGCCAAATACAGATGTGTTAGCGCGATGGGGCATGTCCAGTATACACAGCATACTATGTGGACCACAGCTGGGATGGGCTGACCATGTGGTGCTAATGTCGGATTAACGTCTACCAAAAGAGCTTCTCTATGGCGAACACCAACATGACAAGAGAGCAAGCGGTGGGCAGCGGAAAAGGTATAAGGACACACTAAAGATATCACTGATCCCATGCGGTATTAAGCACGATGACTTGGAAAGAATCGCCACCAATTGCACGAACTGGCGCAGCACTATTGCATCAAGGGCCAGTGACCAAGAGCTGTCACGACCCTTCTCCACATCAACGTGGTGATCCTGGATAACAGGCTGCAACAGGCAGGCTGGCTAAGGAGAAGGGATCAAAGATGGAAGGCTAACTTTGTACAGGCTGGAACAGAGCAGACTGGCTAAGGAGAATGGATCGAAGAGGAAAAGCTAACCCGGTACTAAAAAATGCCTGCTGTAGTCGGATGTCTCGGACCGAAAGTACCAAATGTCACAGTCCAGCTGTGAACTACGACACAGCGCATTTCGTTCTGCAGACTAAATCCTGTTACTTGGAAGGCCTTTTGGAGGGTTTGTAGCAGGAGCTTGAGGACGAAGAAGGAGTTCCTTCTCATATTCTCTTCTCAATCTATTAAAAATAATTACCTCTCTTTCTCTCCTCTTGAGGATTCCATGCAAGGGTCTGTCTGGCTATGTTGGATGGTGACTTACGCCTAGTATGTCCTATCCATTATCCGGTTAATTTGTTGTTCCAGGGGATGATGTTGGCCAATTTCCCATAGGTCTTCGTTCCTTACCATGTCCTACCACTTTATGCACATGTAACAGTTCCAGCCGGAGCAAGAGAGTTTAGGGCAGGGGTGATGTGGTTGACGACTCAGAACAAAGGTACCTGAATGCGTGTCAAGGTCACTCACCGTCTCAACAAAGGAAAACAGAGTTGGGGCAAAGAATGTGGACAGGTAGGAGCTGACCACTGGAGTTCCGATTTGGGTAGGGGGAGAATGAGTGACAGACGGGATGGTAACGCAGCTGTCTGCGATAGATGAGTGACAGGGATGCAAAGTATTTCGTTCCAATAATGACTGAATAGAGCCACCCCCCCCCCTGAGATCAATTGGTCAGCTCTGATACTGCTTGAGTGTATATAACACGAGACAAAGTTTAGCTCAGGAGGCTGGATAAGAGAGGCTGGATGGAGAGGAGAGGAGAGCGAGAGAAAGACTGTAGATAGGAGTCCGTTTAGCTCACCGATTTGATAGAGGAGCGATTGATAGACTGTTGTACGAATGTTAGTGATAGAACGGGATCGCTCAAATGAGTGTGTGAGTTTCTATTAATAGATAATCTGAATGTTTGTTGTAAGCAGGACACGTTGTGAACGAGGTATGTCCAGATCGCCCGCCTGAGAGGATTTGAGTGAGGAAGAGTTTTTGATAAGGTGTGTTGAGGATGCAGTTAAAGAGATGTGTGTGTGTGATGTGTGTAGGCAATAGAGCTGGGTTTTGGATAGCTGAGAATTCCATCAAGAGCTAATGCTTTAAAATTCCGCCTTAGTTAATATTTATATAAACATATATATTATATAGGAGTATTTAGTTAAGATGATATGCATTGTATTGTGTTTGTAATTTCACTACTCATTTTTGTGGTATGAGTATTATATAATAAATATGCCATCTGCTGTGTGCTATATTATTTGCAGTGTGTGGTCAGGAATGATGTGGGTGAGTGTGGGAATGTTCAAAGTTAGAATAACCCGAGGGCAAACAGTGGGATCTGCTTCGCCCATTATCATTAGTAGACATCTGTTTACGAAGAAATGGCGTCTTTGTTGTACGGCCTTGGTCGTTCCCAATCTCCCCTCTCCATACAGCAACATCGACTTGACACTGGCGTCTTTGTTGTACGGCCTTGGTCGTTCCCAATCTCCCCTCTCCATACAGCAACATCGACTTGACACTGGCGTCTTTGTTGTACGGCCTTGGTCGTTTCCAATCTCCCATCTCCATACAGCAACACCGACTTGACACTGGCGTCTTTGTTGTACGGCCTTGGTCGTTCCCAATCTCCCCTCTCCATACAGCAACATCGACTTGACACTGGCGTCTTTGTTGTACGGCCTTGGTCGTTTCCAATCTCCCCTCTCCATACAGCAACACCGACTTGACACTGGCGTCTTTGTTGTACGGCCTTGGTCGTTTCCAATCTCCCCTCTCCATACAGCAACACCGACTTGACACTGGCGTCTTTGTTGTACGGCCTTGGTCGTTTCCAATCTCCCCTCTCCATACAGCAACACCGACTTGACACTGGCGTTGAATATTCTAACTTGAGGGTGATCTAGGACTCCATATGTTGTTTAGGTTCAGGAATGCCATGCCTTCCTTTCCAGTTCTGATTCTTGCATCTGTACATCGTGATGTGTCAATTGTGTTGCCCAAATAGGTCAAGGTGTCCACTTCCTCCGTCTGCTCTCCTTCCAGCATGATTGGTTCTTTGCTGATAGTGTTGAGTTTAAGGAGCTTGGTTTTCGTCATGTTGATATTCAGTCCAAGTTTGGGTGAATTTTCTTTTCCCCTATCAATTTTCTCTTGCATTTGGCTATGGGTCACAAAAGTACCAGATCATCTGGAGAAGTCCAGGTCCTCCAAT
>JAVGWX010000003.1:144103389-144110889 GCA_036924085.1 Ariolimax columbianus | reverse complement strand
TCTCATTCTCTCTCTCACACACACTCTCCTTCTCTCTCACACACACACTCTCATTCTCTCTCTCACACACACTCTCATTCTCTCTCTCTCACACACTCTCTCCTTCTCTCTCACACACACTCTCTCCTTCTCTCACACACTCTCTGCTTCTCTCTCACACACACTCTCTCCTTCTCTCACACACACACTCTCCTTCTCTCTCACACACTCTCTCCTTCTCTCTCACACACACTCTCTCCTTCTCTCACACACACACTCTCCTTCTCTCTCACACACACACTCTCCTTCTCCCTCTCACGCACACTCTCCTTCTCTCTCACACACACTCTCTCCTTCTCTCACACACACACTCTCCTTCTCTCTCACACACACACTCTCCTACTCTCTCTCTCACACACACTCTCCTACTCTCTCTCACACACACACTCTCCTTCTCTCTCACACACACTCTCTCCTTCTCTCTCACACACACTCTCTCCTTCTCTCACACACACACTCCCCTTCTCTCTCACACACACACTCTCCTACTCTCTCTCTCACACACACTCTCCTTCTCTCTCACACACACTCTCTCCTTCTCTCTCACACACACTCTCTCCTTCTCTCACACACACACTCTCATTCTCTCTCACACACACACTCTCTCTCTCACACACACTCTCCTTCTCTCTCACACACACTCTCTCCTTCTCTCACACACACACTCTCCTTCTCTCTCACACACACACTCTCATTCTCTCTCTCACACACACACTCTCCTTCTCTCTCACACACTCTCCTTCATTCACACACTCTCTCCTTCTCTCACACACACATTCTTCGTCTCTCTCACACACACTCTCCTTCACTCACACATACACACTCTCTCCTTCTCTCTCTCTCACACACACTCTCTCCTTTTCTCTCTCACTCACACACACTCTCTCCTTCTCTCTTACACACATACTCTCCTTTTCTCTCTCTCATACACACTCTCCTTCTCTCTCACACACACTCTCTCCTTCACTCACACACACATTCTTCTTATCTCCCGTACACACTTTCTCCTTCTCTCTCACGTACACACACACACACTCTTCTCTCTCACACACACTCTCACGTACACACTCTCCTTCTCTCTCTCATACACTCTCCTTTTCTCTCTCACATACACACTCTCTTTTCTCTCTCTCACACACTCTCCTTCTCTCTCACACTCTCTCCTTCTCTCTCTCACACACTCTCTCCTTCTCTCTCACACACACTCTCTTCTTCTCTCTCTCTTACACACTCTCCTTTTCTCTCTCACACACACACTCTCTCCTTCTCTCTCTCACACACTCTCTCCTTCTCTCACACACACACTCTTTCCTTTTCTCTCTCACACACACACTCTTTCCTTTTCTCTCTCTCACACACACTCTCCTTCTCTCACACACACTCTCCTTCTCTCTCTCACACACACTATCTCCTTCTCTCTCTCTCTCACACACACTCTCTCCTTTTCTCTCTCACTAACACACACTCTCTCCTTCTCTCTTACACACATACTCTCCTTTTCTCTCTCTTATACACACTCTCCTTCTCTCTCACACACACTCTCTCCTTCTCTCTCACACACAATCTCTCCTTCTCTCTCACACACAATCTCTCCTTCTCACACACACTCTCTCCTTCTCTCTCACACACAATCTCTCCTTCTTTGTCACACACACTCTCTCCTTTTCTCTCACACACACTCTCTCCTTCACTCACACTCTTCTTCTCTCACGTAAACACTCTCTCCTTCTCTCTCACACAGACACTCTCCTTCTCTGTCACACACATTCTCTCCTTCTCTCTCACACAGAGCCTCTCCTTCTCTCTCACACACACACTCTCCTTCTCTCTCACACACACACTCTCTCCTTCTCTAACACACACACACTCTCCTTCTCTCTCACACACACTCTTTCCTTCTCTCTCACACAGACCCTCTCCTTATCTCTCACACGCACACTATCCTTCTCTCTCACACACACTCTCTCCTTCTCTCTCACACACACTTTCTCCTTCTCTCTCACACAGACCCTCTCCTTCTCTCTCACACACACACTATCCTTCTCTCTCACACACACTCTCTCCTTCTCTCTCACACAGACCCTCTCCTTCTCTCTCACACACACACTCTCCTTCTCTCTCACACAGACCCTCTCCTTCTCTCTCACACACACACTCTCCTTCTCTCTCACATACACTCTCTCCTTCTCTCTCACACAGACCCTCTCCTTCTCTCTCACACACACACTCTCCTTCTCTCTCACACACACTCACTCCTTCTCCCTCACACACACACTCTCCTTCTCTCTCACACACACTCTCTCCTTCTCTCTCACACAGACCCTCTCCTTCTCTCTCACACACACACTCTCCTTCTCTCTCACACACACTCTCTCCTTCTCTCTCACACACACACTCTCCTTCTCTCTCACACACACTCACTCCTTCTCCCTCACACACACACTCTCCTTCTCTCTCACACACACTCTCTCCTTCTCTCTCACACAGACCCTCTCCTTCTCTCTCACACACACACTCTCCTTCTCTCTCACACACACTCTCTCCTTCTCTCTCACACACACACTCTCCTTCTCTCTCACACACACTCTCTCCTTGTCTCTCACACATACTCTCCTTTTCTCTCGCACACACTCTCCTTCTCTCTCTCACACACTCTCTCCTACTCTCTCTCTTTCACACGCACTCTCTCCTTCTCTCTCTATTACACACTCTCCTTTTCTCTCTCACACACACACTCTCTCCTTCTCTCTCTCACACACTCTCTCCTTCTCTCTCACACACACTCTCTCCTTCTCTATCTATTACACACTCTCCTTTTCTCTCTCACACACACACTCTCTCCTTCTCTCTCACACACACTCTCTCCTTCTCTCTCTCTTACACACTCTCCTTTTCTCTCTCACACACACACTCTCTCCTTCTCTCTCTCACACACTCTCTCCTTCTCTCTCTCTTACACACTCTCCTTTTCTCTCTCACACACACACTCTCTCCTTCTCTCTCTCTTACACACTCTCTTTCTCTCACACACTCTCTCCTTCTCTCTCTCTTACACACTCTCCTTTTCTCTCTCACACACACACTCTCTCCTTCTCTCTCTCACACACTCTCTCCTTCTCTCTCTCTTACACACTCTCCTTTTCTTTCTCACACACACACTCTCTCCTTCTATCTCACACACACTCTCTCCTTCTCTCTCTCACACACTCTCTCCTTCTCTCTCTCTTACACACTCTCCCTTTCTCTCTCACACACACACTCTCTCCTTCTATCTCACACACACTCTCTCCTTCTCTCTCTTACACACTCTCATTTTCTCTCTCACACACACACACTCTCCTTCTATCTCACACACACTCTCTCCTTCTCTCTCACACACACTCTCTCCTTCTCTCTCACACAGACCCTCTCCTTCTCTCTCACACACACACTCTCCTTCTCTCTCACACAGACCCTCTCCTTCTCTCTCACACACACACTCTCCTTCTCTCTCACACACACTCTCTCCTTCTCTCTCACACAGACCCTCTCCTTCTCTCTCACACACACACTCTCCTTCTCTCTCACACACACTCTCTCCTTCTCTCTCACACACACACTCTCCTTCTCTCTCACACACACTCTGTCCTTCTCTCTCACACAGACCCTCTCCTTCTCTCTCACACACACACACTCCTTCTCTCTCACACACACTCTCTCCTTCTCTCTCACATACACTCTCTCCTTCTCTCTCACACAGACCCTCTCCTTCTCTCTCACACACACACTCTCCTTCTCTCTCACACACACTCTCTCCTTCTCTCTCACACACACACTCTCCTTCTCTCTCACACACACTCTCTCCTTGTCTCTCACACATACTCTCCTTCTCTCTCGCACACACTCTCCTTCTCTCTCTCACACACTCTCTCCTACTCTCTCTCTTTCACACGCACTCTCTCCTTCTCTCTCTATTACACACTCTCCTTTTCTCTCTCACACACACACTCTCTCCTTCTCTCTCTCACACACTCTCTCCTTCTCTCTCACACACACTCTCTCCTTCTCTCTCTATTACACACTCTCCTTTTCTCTCTCACACACACACTCTCTCCTTCTCTCTCACACACACTCTCTCTTTCTCTCTCTCTTACACACTATCCTTTTCTCTCTCACACACACACTCTCTCCTTCTCTCTCTCACACACTCTCTCCTTCTCTCTCTCTTACACACTCTCCCTTTCTTTCTCACACATACACTCTCTCCTTCTATCTCACACACACTCTCTCCTTCTCTCTCTCACACACTCTCTCCTTCTCTCTCTTCTACACACTCTCCTTTTCTCTCTCACACACACACTCTCTCCTTCTATCTCACACACACTCTCTCCTTCTCTCTCTCACACACTCTCTCCTTCTCTCTCTCTTACACACTCTCCTTTTCTCTCTCACACACATACTCTCTCCTTCTCTCTCTCACACACTCTCTCCTTCTCTCTCTCTTACACACTCTCCTTTTCTCTCTCACACACACACTCTCTCCTTCTCTCTCTCACACATTCTCTCCTTCTCTCTCTCACACACTCTCTCCTTCTCTCTCACACACACTCTCTCCTTCTCTCTCTATTACACACTCTCCTTTTCTCTCTCACACACACACTCTTTCCTTTCTCTCTCACACACACACACTCTCCTTCTCTCTCTCACACACACACACTTTCTCCTTCTCTCTCACACACACTCTCTCCTTCTCTCTCTCACACACTCTCTCCTTCTCTCTCTCTTACACACTCTCCTTTTCTCTCTCACACACACACTCTCTCCTTCTCTCTCTCACACACTCTCTCCTTCTCTCTCTCTTACACACTCTCCTTTTCTCTCTCACACACACACACTCTCCTTCTCTCTCTCACACACACACAGTCTCTCCTTCTCTCTCACACACTCTCTCCTTCTCTCACACACACACTCTCTCCTTCTCTCTCTCTTACACACTCTCTCCTTCTCTTTCTCACACACTCTCTCCTTCTCTCTCTCACACACACACTCTCTCCTTCTCTCTCTCTTACACACTCTCCTTTTCTCTCTCACACACACACTCTCTCCTTCTATCTCACACACACACTCTCTCCTTCTCTCTCACACACACTCTCTCTTCTCTCTCTCTTACACACTCTCCTTTTCTCTCTCACACACACACTCTCTCCTTCTATCTCACACACACACTCTCCTTCTCTCTCTCACACACTCTCTCCTTCTCCCTCTCTTACACACTCTCCTTGCCTCTCTCACACACACACTCTCTCCTTCTCTCTCTCTTACACACTCTCCTTTTCTCTCTCACACACACACACTCTCCTTCTCTCTCTCACACACACACAGTCTCTCCTTCTCTCTCACACACTCTCTCCTTCTCTCACACACACACTCTCTCCTTCTCTCTCTCTTACACACTCTCTCCTTCTCTTCTCACACACTCTCTCCTTCTCTCTCTCACACACACACTCTCTCCTTCTCTCTCTCTTACACACTCTCCTTTTCTCTCTCACACACACACTCTCTCCTTCTATCTCACACACACTCTCTCCTTTTCTCTCTCACACACTCTCTCCTTCTCTCTCTTTACACACTCTCCTTTTCTCTCTCACACACACACTCTCTCCTTCTATCTCACACACACACTCTCCTTCTCTCTCTCACACACTCTCTCCTTCTCCCTCTCTTACACACTCTCCTTTTCTCTCTCACACACACACTCTCTCCTTCTCTCTCTCACACACTCTCTCCTTCTCTCTCTCACACACTCTCTCCTTCTATCTCACACACACTCTCTCCTTCTCTCTCTCACACACTCTCTCCTTCTCTCTCTCTTACACACTCTCCTTTTCTCTCTCACACACACACTCTCTCCTTCTATCTCACACACACTCTCTCTTTCTCTCTCTCACACACTCTCTCCTTCTCTCTCTCTTACACACTCTCCTTTTCTCTCTCACACACACACTCTTTCCTTTTCTCTCTCTCACACACTCTCTCCTTCTCTCTCTCTCTTACACACTCTCCTTTTCTCTCTCTTACACACACTCTCTCCTTCTCTCTCTCACACACTCTCTCCTTTTCTCTCACACACACTCTCTCCTTCTCTCTCTATTACACACTCTCCTTTTCTCTCTCACACACACACTCTCTCCTTCTCTCTCACACACACTCTCTCCTTCTCTCTTTATTACACACTCTCCTTTTCTCTCTCACACACTCTCTCCTTCTCTCTCTCACACACACACACTTTCTCCTTCTCTCTCACACACACTCTCTCCTTCTCTCTCTCACACACTCTCTCCTTCTCTCTCTCTTACACACTCTCTTTCTCTCACACACACACACTCTTTCCTTTTCTCTCTCACACACACACACTCTCCTTCTCTCTCTCACACACACACACTTTATCCTTCTCTCTCACACACACTCTCTCCTTCTCTCTCTCACACACTCTCTCCTTCTCTCTCTCTTACACACTCTCCTTTTCTCTCTCACACACACACACTCTCTCCTTCTCTCTCACACACACTTTCTCCTTCTCTCTCACACACACTCTCTCCTTCTCTCTCCCACACACACTCTCCTTCTCTCTCTCTCACACACACACTCTCTCCTTCTCTCTCACACACACTCTCTCCTTCTCTCACACACACACTCTCTCCTTTTCTCTCTCTTACACACTCTCTTTCTCTCACACACACACACTCTCTTTCTCTCACACACTCTCTCCTTCTCTCTCTCTTACACACTCTCCTTTTCTCTCTCACACACACACTCTCTCCTTCTATCTCACACACACTCTCTCCTTCTCTCTCTCACACACTCTCTGCTTCTCTCTCTCTTACACACTCTCCTTTTCTCTCTCACACACACACTCCTACTCTCTCTCTTTCACACGCACTCTCTCCTTCTCTCTCTATTACACACTCTCCTTTTCTCTCTCACACACACACTCTCTCCTTCTCTCTCTCACACACTCTCTCCTTCTCTCTCACACACACTCTCTCCTTCTCTCTCTATTACACACTCTCCTTTTCTCTCTCACACACACACTCTCTCTTTCTCTCTCTCTTACACACTCTCCTTTTCTCTCTCCCACACACACTCTCTCCTTCTCTCTCTCACACACTCTCTCCTTCTCTCTCTCTTACACACTCTCCCTTTCTTTCTCACACATACACTCTCTCCTTCTATCTCACACACACTCTCTCCTTCTCTCTCTCACACACTCTCTCCTTCTCTCTCTTCTACACACTCTCCTTTTCTCTCTCACACACACACTCTCTCCTTCTATCTCACACACACTCTCTCCTTCTCTCTCTCACACACTCTCTCCTTCTCTCTCTCTTACACACTCTCCTTTTCTCTCTCACACACACACTCTCTCCTTCTCTCTCTCACACACTCTCTCCTTCTCTCTCTCACACACTCTCTCCTTCTAAC